>BPLR01001102.1:0-432926 GCA_021605095.1 Caerostris extrusa
ATTAAAACAAGTAATATATATATATTATTAGTCAATTCGTACTTTTTATTTCACTATATTGCGGGTAAGCCTTATGGCCACTTTTCCCCTTCATTTTCAATTTCAGTCTGGCGCCATCTTACAGATATATGCAATTTAAATCTAAAATAGCTTACTCAATTAATTAATTTATGAATGAGCTAATATTTGAAAAACAGTTTTAACATACAGTGCTTCATCCACTCACAAGTTCAAAAAAATGTATCTTGAACTTGAGTGGAGAACAAAGTATTTGAATTTGAGCAGATGTATAAAAAGTATTTTATTGACGATTGAAAATTTGAACAAGATATATATAGGGAGAGTGGAGCTAATAGAAGAATTGAATAAAGACTTTTAACCAATAAAAAATAAATCTACTTACTTATAGGAAATGCATTCTATAAATATTTAATTGTTTTAATTTAATGTACCCATTCGAAAACAATTTTTTTTTTTAATCAATCATTCTCCACTATAGCAGATATGTAGGAGATTACATAAGAGATTTATGTGTATCTATGTCGTATCACGAGGGTCTACTACTCCTTCCCGCTACCGAGCGCAATTTGAATGGCCAATTGGCTAGCGCTTGGCCTTTTGTACCACAGGCTTCAGGTTCGAATGCTGGCATTGGCATGGATGTTTGTTGGTGGTTCGGAATCCACGTTAAACTGCAGGTCCCGGTCTAATTAGTCCTAAGTGTGCAAAAAAATGACCGTAGAGTGACAAACCTCAAAAGTGCATTTGGTGTTTTCCAAGCCTTCCTTCTAAGCCCGTACTGACTAAGAGCGAGCGGTTCCAAATGTCTCAGTTTAACAGCGTAAAAACAACCTATGATATCTCTGGCTGTGTGTGACAGCTGGTCATAAATGTGTTTGGTTTGGTTTGGTTTCAGCCGCGCTGCGGTCCTCTTGTGCACACGAGGGCTTAACAGACCGGGACCTACAGTTTAAAGTGGATTCCACCACTACAAACATCCATAGCACCGCAGGGGACCCGAAACCTGTGGTACCTAGCGCCAGATTTTAAATGGGGTCTCTATAATGTGCGGAAGAAACCGATTCTTGCCGGATCGAGGTCGAGACACAAGATTTTCTGGTAGGGATTCTATCAAACTGGTTTTTAATGGGTTCTCGAATGGGAATCTTTCTCGTCTGGACGGGGCTACATAAAAGAAAAAAAATCGATAATTATTTAACATATTTCATTTATATATATATATATATATATATATATATATATATATAATAAAAATAAATAATATAAAAGAAAATGGTGCATAATATTACATTAATTTAGTGAATGTTTAAATATTTGTTTTGGTTTTCTTCATTATTGGCGCAACAGCCCCATGGTGGACCAAGGCCGTCTGCCTACTGGCAGATATCTAGACAGGGAGCTATTTTCTTTTTTATGGTATAGGGTTGTCCGCCCAACGCTCCAGAGCCATATTAGATCGGGACTTACTGTTTAAAATGGATTCTGAACCACTACAAACATCCATGGCACCACCGGGACTCGAACCCGAAACCTGTGTTCCTGAGTGCTAGAGCGGCAGTCATTCGGCCATCAGGTCCTTTGTTTTTTATATTACTAAATATTTTGACTCTTGCCATTTTCCCCAAGAGTAAAAAAGGCGAATCAAGATATTTTTATTTATAGATTTTTATGCTAAATAGGCTTCAGCATTATAATCTATTATTAGCAATAATTTCGTCCAGTTTATTGAACGCAATTTTAAAATGCAACATGTTTTTTTGGCAATAAATATTGTAGAGATTAAAAAAAGAAAAGTTCACATGGATAGGAATCCCGTATTCAAGTTAGCACGTTATTGACAGATGATATGATCTTCTATGCAAATAAAACGAAAAATATTAATTGAAATATTTTATTCTAATAATTAAGGGTTTATTTTTCAATTCCTTCTATTAGCTCACACTCTCCCTATATATACATATATGTCTTGTTCGAATTTTCAATCGTTCATAAAATACTTTTTATTCATCCACTCAAGTTCAAATACATTTTTTTCAACTTGTAGTGGATGACACTGGATGTTAATACAGTTTTTTCAAATACTAATTCATTCATTAAATTTAATTAATTAATTTTAGTTTTTTAGATTTAAGTTGCATGTATCTACCAATAGATGGCGCCAGATATACTTAAAAAAATTGAATGAAAATTATTTATAAAGGACTTTCTGCAATAGAGTGAAAAAAGTAGGAATTGACTTAATTTTTTTTTTTTTATGTTACTTGTTTATTATGTACATTGTTTTAAAATATGAAAATCCTTTAAAACAATTACTAATTATATTTTTTAAATAGAATGGATACATGACAAAATGGACAGCATCAAAAGGTTTAGTGGGCCGTTCTTTTGGCATCCCTAAATTAAATCCATAACATAGAGGGAAAAAAATTAAGTAATGAATTGGAACATCTATAGGCAGAACGCCAACATGCCCAATGGCCAGTCTTTAATTCCATAAGAATTGGCACACTCTCTCAATAGAATATTCATTGTAGGGGAAAAAAAGGGAATACAAAACACAAAAAGACTGGCACTCGTATTACAAAGAATGAAACTTGGGAGGTTTAGCATCGGGATTCAGATTACCCTGTGTACTCAGATTAGATAGACGATAAAGAATGGGCTGTCTGAAATATCGGGCTCAAGGGATTATTTGATTTGGAAAGAGGGAAAAAAAGCTGATAAATGGGGGAATTTTTACAGGCAGTTTCGCTTTTTATTACGTAACAAATTGGATAATTCTAAATGATTTAAAAAAATTAAAATTATAAAAATTATTGAAAACTAACTTTTGAAAGCATCTTTTTTTTTTTGAAGGGAAAGGTTCATTTTTTAAAATCATAATTTTTCAATAATATTGGGTTGTTTTTGTAATAAAACATTTTGTTTATCCTATTTTTACATTCTTAAGAAATGTATTTCATTTTTATGCAGATTGTGTAAATAGAAATTTTTTGTTTAATTGACGAGAAATTGTTTTTAAAGAAACTTAAAAATTAAAACGTTTGAATTATTTAATTTATTATTAAAGCAAAATTTATATTTGCATAATCGATCCAATTTTTTGAATATTAATATTTTTTTACACCATCTAAACATTTTGATCAACCCATTAACAATAATAATTAACATAACAATTTTTGATAAATCCATTAACGTTAATAACAATCCATTTTTAACCAATTTCAATTATACAACAGGCTAATTTATAAAATAAACCTTTAAATTTGATGAATTCAATATGATATCATTAACATAGCAAATATTTTTGCAAATATGATTTTAAGTTAAATCATTAGTTTGGTTATCACTATACAATAAAAATGCATAATATTATATTTATTATTATAAGCAATTTTTGGTATAATTGGCAATAATTAACATAACTATTTTTGATAAATCCATTAATGTTAACAACAATTCATTTTTAATCAATTTCAATTACAATAAGTTAATTTATAAAATTAAATTTGATTAATTCAATATGTTTTATTAGCATTACAAATATATTGCATATATGATTTTAAGTGAAATCATTAGTTTGGTTGCAATAAAATAATGCATAATGTATCATTTATTAAAAGCAATTTTGGGAGAGATATCAAACTTCGATAGTCTTAATTGAGAAACATTTTTAATTCAAAGGAATTATCTTCCTTATCGAAGTTGTTAAGTGGAAATATTTTTTTAAAAAAATGATCTCTCTTATCAAAGTGGTCAATTGAAAGAATTTCTCGATTCCCTTTTCAATTGAAACACGTAACGTAAACTGTTTGTAAATCGAGCGTAAAAGAATCACAGCAAAAGTTGGCCAAGAAGAAATGTGAATGGAAAGCATTTGGCGGCGCCCCAAACACAAGAATCTATCCAGCTTCCACCCTTCTCGCAGTTTAAATTGAGATCATTGCTTCGAATTCCAATTTTTGCAACTTTTTTTTTTTTTTAAAAAAAAAAAAATGACAAATGCCAATAAAATAAATTATTTTGAAATAAATATTTAAAATAGCACTACTACTTTTTTTTTTCAGTTAAGTGCATAAAAATAAAAAAGTGCCCGACTCGTCGCTCAGCGGCGTAGCATGTTTTTCTCACGGGAAGAGTTTTGGCATTTCATTCCCATGATATAATAACAAGTATATAATAACAACCCATCACTTGAATTTGACAGCAGACAAGCAGTATTGTGGGCAGTTATATTACAGGCAATTAGTGTTTTGTACTATTGAGAACAACCTGTCACTCCAATTTGATAACAGATATTCGGTATTATGTATAATGAGGAAATTAGCGAATGTCTGTGCGACCTTCACAAGTCGAAACTACAGATTGAATATGAACTATACCATGAGTTGTTCCATCGTGATGGGTGATAGACCACTAGTTGAGAAATGTCTACTCCAAAGAGAAGTGACGGAAGCTGACCCCTCTTGACAGATTATCTTAAAAAAGAAGTTTTGGGTGAAAGAGAGATAGAGAGTTCTGCGACGAATCGAATGAGCCGGAATAGGCCGGAGTTTTCCATCTGTTTTCAAAATGAGTCCCTTGTAGTTTCGCGAATACTTCGCTTCGTGTGATACTTAAGGTCTGCGCTGACCAGGTGTTTAGATTAGACTTGAGAAATCTGAAAATATCAGAACTTGGAATGAACTGCACTTGTGTACTAATTTATATCCTTAATTTTCATTTTTTGTAAATAGAGTTCTGTATATATATATATATATATTTAATGTTTGTAAATAAAATTTAAAGTGTCCCCATGAAACTGAAAGTGGCATTCTTTTTGAAGCCATTATAGGTTTTAGTATAGGCCGACACGTTACACACTGTTTCAAAAACGAGGAATCTCGTTGACGTTTGTGATGTTCAGCATCTTGCCTCGTTAGTAGGACTACCTGTTTGAGTTTTACGGGTTTTCTCCCATACGATACTCAAATACGAGATAGTTCCCCCTAAAAATCCTACCGGAAGCAGAAAAAGTTTTTTCTTTTTCTGCTTCTATAAAATTAAAGAGAAATGTCACAAATTCGAGCATTTTCATCTGTGGTCATTCCCCACTAAAAAGGCAGATGCATACCAGATTTATCTTACGTGGACAATCAGCTTGCTACATTACACACATCATTGTGACACCATAACTTAGAACGAATAACCTTATTGTATTAACTTGAGATGTACGAACCTTATCACTCTTTTCCTTTAATTTAGCGTATTTCTCGGCTAATAGATTACTGTGTCCATCCTTCGAAACATTCCCGTCGGCTTCAATTTTCTTCAGAAATGGATTTCACCAGGCTAACGTGGATTTCACCAGGCTGTTCAGCCCCCATATACCACGAAATTAAAATCTATTCTCGCGTTTGGAGAGTGGGGGCTCGTATGTTCGCACACACAAAACACTATGCTGTTTTCATTCTTATGCTAGTGAGCAAGTAGACAGTATATATATATTTTTTAAAAATGCTGTTTACTTTAATTGGGAGTATACACTAAATTAGAAAATCTATCAACACTATGAAATGCTATATCTTAGAATTGATAATAAATTTAGAATTAAAATTTATTATCAATGCTAACATATAGCAAGTTCATAATAGATTTTCTAATTTAGTGTATATTATCTCCAATTAAAAGTAAACAGCATTTTTAACAACAAGTGAATATTTTACTATTAGACTGTAGAGGTATAACCTAAAAAATATAATCTCCCGAAAACTTCAAAATAAAATTCACTGTATTTGGTTTAGACAAAGATTTTGTTGAAAGGGTGAAAAAAAAGAATCTATTGAATTCTACTAAAAGAATATTTTTTTTTTTCTGATAGTATTTGTTTAAATAAACATACATCCATTTTTTTTGTTGATAAACATTGGCGAAGAAATTCATTAATTGCAGTCGAAGTACACTGACGGACAAACAAATCCCAACACCAAGAAAGACTTGTGTTAGATAAACGAAATTTGGTAGGCGTATTTATAGATCTGAAAGATGACATCGATTCAATTTTCGCGTTTTCGCATAAATGTGGCGCTAGTAGCGCCACTCGGAACATGCAAATCAGGTTTGCTTTTAAATGCGCGCTGTAAAGTTCGTGAGCGTTATTGAGCTTTGAAATTTGACGTATTGAGTTGATGTTAGCAAGAATGCCTTTAAGAAGACAAAGTAGCTATTATCAACAGCTATAATAGGGCTGCGAGAAAGTGGATTTTCTTTCCGCGATATTGCAGAAAGACATGACTGGAATGTGTGCACTGTGCATGATTGTTGGGAGCAGTGGTCAAGGGATGGTACTGCCTCAAGAAGACCGGGTTCCGGGCGGCCACGTGGCACAACTGAGAGGAAGACCGCCGTATTCGGCGTACAGCTGTGGCGCATCGTACTGCGTCTGCGGCAAATTCGAGCTGCAGTTGGTACCACACTGACATAATGGACTGTTAGAAATTGGTTACTTCAAGGACAGCTCCGAGCCAGGCGCCCTGTAGCGTGCATTCCACTGACTCTCCATCTGTTTTCGGATGAAAGCAGGTTTGCCTTGGTGCCAGTGATGGCCGTGTGTTGGTCAGAAAGAAGCCAGGGAAATGTCTGGAACTATGACAGCAGGAGCACTCTCGTGCTTATCTCAAACACACTGACTGCAAATTTGTACGTCAGTCTGGTAATTCAACTTGTAGTGCTGCCGTTCATGAACAGCATTCAAGGGAGTTTTACAACTGGATAACGCTCGCCCTCATACGGCTGTTGTAACGCAACGTGCTCTACAAAGTGTCAACATGTTACCTTGGCCTACGAAATCACCATATCTGTCTCCAATTGAGCACGCATGGGATATCATTGGACGACAACTCCAGCATCATCCATAGCCAGCACTGGCCGTCCCAGTATTGACAAAATAAGTACAATAAGCATGGAACTCCATATCATAAAATGACATTCGGCACATGTATGACACAATGCATGCACGTTTGCAGACTTGAATTCAAAATTCTGGAGGTTACACCGACTATTAATGTAACAGAATTTTACATTTGAAATGCATTTTCTTGATCTTAAATTAACCCGTGATCTTTAAAATTTAATCAATTAAACATCTTAACTAGACAAATGCATTGTTTGAATTTCATTACTCTACAATAATTTTTCTTGGCGTTGGGGTTTTTTCTGTCAGTGTATTTAAAATTAAGAGTTAACATTTGTAATTTTGTTTGATACAAAACGCAAAAAACTCCCTCAAGACTGCTTGATTAGCTTGCAATGTCTCGGCTTATATAGGACCTATAACGGCTTCAAGATGACAGCCACTTTCAGGTTCATGGGAACACTTTAATTTTTATCTACAAGAATTATATATATATATAGTACTCTATTTACAAAAAAATTTAAATTAAAAACATAAATTAGATACACAAGTGCAGCCCACTCTAAGAACGGAGATTTTTAGAATTCTCGAGTCTAAATCGAATCTGAAAAACGTGGTCTGCGGCAGATCTTAATTATTACACTGCGTGATACACGAAAACACAAGGGGTTCTCTTTGAAAAACAGGCTGAAATTCTAGCCTGTTCAGTCACTAGAAAAAAAGACTACACTTCTTGTTGACTCATTTCAGAACTCTTTTTTTGTTCTTCTCCAAAAACCTCCTTTTAAGAAAATCCGACAAAAGGAGAAGGGGTCAGCTTCCCTCACTTCTCATTGGAGACAGCATTTCCTCAGCCCATCGTCTATCACCAATCCCGATGCAGCAACGAATCACGTAGTCAATATCCCGTCTGTAATTGTTTGGACCTCTGAAGGTCACACAGACAATCGCTAATTTCTTGATTTCTCAATATCCATGACACTGATTATCTGTTGTCATACTTGAGTGTCAGGATGTATTCATTAGTGCAAAACACTAATTGAATTTAGTATAAATATTCACGACACTGCATATCTGCCGCCTAGTTTGAGTGTTGAGTTGTTATGGAACTTATTAAAGAATAAATATTCTCTCTCCTGGACGAAATAGGCGTCTTACGGCAAATCTTACACCTCTTCTGATAGTAAAAATGCTACAAGTGACACGAAACTTTTATTATAGTAAATCATTTAAAAATATGAATAAAATTCTGTAAATTTTGCGTGATGCCCAAACTATTTCACGAAACAATTCATAAACTGTCTGACAAAACAAGCTTAAAATATTTATTATATGTACTCGAAAACACCATTATTGTCTTTCATACAGAAAAAAAGGTAACTACAAACAATTTAAAATAAGCACACAATAAAAACAGAATGTAAAAAAGAAAGAAAATTAAATGATGATGTGTGTACTTAAAACAACAATTCATTTTCATAACTGCATTTCTCAGGCATAAATCTGCTGACAGACAAGCTTTCATCCATTTCCCTGAACATAATGGTGGTGTTCCCTTTCTCCTTTTGGTACATTGCAGCACGAGTTCCTCGGCTCATGTCTAATGGGCACTAATGAGCGCAGTTAAACGGTTTCTTTGCTTCATTTTCGTAACTGCATCCTCTGCATGGAGAGATGCAATCGCCACGCTCCAGCACCTTGTGTTCACACTTTGGATAATTGCGTCCAATGGAGGTGCCCCCTAAATGGATCGTTAGACCACAATTTTAAAATACTTTTGGTACTCGTAATCACTGGAGGGGGAAACGCGCATTTAATCGGACGCCGGAATTGTATAAGCTCTCTTTTCTTTTGTCTTCCTGCGGTGTTTGTTTTCATCATTCGGAGCCTGGTGGCAATGTATGCAGAAAAGGATCTTTTGTTCTTTCTTTGGAAAGAAGATCATTGAGAAACTTCTTTTATAAAGAGAGTTTAAAAAAAAAAATAGAAAATGTTCATTAACAAGTAGCACTTGAACAGAGCATGAGATTCGCTTTGAGATTAAAATAACTGCAGGTGTTTTAAAATAAAAAGGAGTGTGTGATATCGTTAGGATAAATATAACAATATTTAAACATAAGAGCAAATTCTTCTTTTTTTCATTGGCGTAACAGCCTCATGGTGGACCAATGCCGTCCGCAAGGAGTTTTTCTTCTCACAGTGTATTGTTATCAGACCTCCGTCCAACACTCTATAGCCAAATTAGATCAGGACTTACGGTTTAAAAAGTGGATTCGAACCACTACAAACCTTCGTGGCCCCCGGCAGGACCTAGAGCCCCAAACGATTATCTGATGGTCAGTAACTCGGCCGTCAAGTCTCATAAATGCATATTGGTGTGTAAAATTTTTTATATTAATACTTCGAATTCGCTTAATATACCATGAACAATCCACCTGTTAGTATAATGGGGCTATTACCTCGCTAGAAATTTTTGAAGATATATGCCCCGCATTTGAGTGTAGTATGGAATAAAGCAGTTCGCCACACATAATCATTATCAAATGTCCAATTTTTTTGACACGAGATGAATGTCAGACAAATCAGTTTTTTGGTGAATCGATACATGTCAACAGTCGATGGCTTTAACGTAGAACAAAAACTTAAGGTTAGTATAAGCTGTTATGCACCACTTGCCTAGTCATTTCTTATCATGCTTTCCTATGTGATTCTGATATCTGTAGATGTCCTCTACCTCCCTTCTAAAATTGTTTCACCTCAATTATAGTTTTTGGTTTAGTTTGATTTGTTACACTACGGCTCTTTGTGCATACTTTGGGACCTACAGTTTAATTTGGATTCCGAAATCGCCAGAATTCGAACCTGAAACCTATTTTACCAAAAAAAGCCTACCAATTGGCGATCAGGCCAGAAAAACTGTTGTTATAAAAATCATTTAAAAATAAAATTTTAATTCTGTAAATTTTGTAAAATTTTGCTGGATGCGCAAACTATTTTATGAAACAATTCCAACACCATCCTAACAAACCGAAACTTGATATATGTAAAAAACACCATTATTATCTTTCATACAGAAAAAAAAAGGGATTATAAACAATTTAAAATAAGCACAGAACAAAACAGTTTTAAAAAAGATTGTACAAAAAAAAAGAAGATAATTAAATACTGATATATGTACTTAAAACAACAATTCATTTTCATAACTGCATTTTCAGGCATAAATCTGCTGACAGACAAGCTTTTATCCATTTCCCCTAAACCATAATGGTGGTGTTCCTTTCTCCTTTGGTACATTGCAGCCACGAGTTCCTCGGCTCATGTCTAATGGGCACTAATGAGCGCTGTTAAACGGTTTCTTTGCTTTATTCTTATAACTGCATTCTCTGCATGGAGATGCAATCGCCATGCTCCAGCGCCTTGTGTTCACACTTTGGATAATTGCATCCATTGGAGGTGCCTCTAAATGGATCGTTTAAACCACAATTTTAAAATACTTTTTGGTACTCGTAATCACTGGAGGGAAACGCGCATCTTAATCGGACGAGGAATTGTATAAACCTTCCTTTCTTTTGTCTTGCGGATGTTTGATGGTGTTTGTTTTTTCTTTCGGAGCCTGGTGGAAATGTATGCAGAAAAGGATCTTTTATTCTTTTTTGGCAAGAAGATCATTAAGGAAACTTCTTTTATAAAGGGAGTTTAAAAAATAGAAAATGTTTATTAACAAGTAGCACTTGAATAGGGCATAAGATTTGCTTTGTGATTAAAAGAACTGCAGGTGTTTTAAAATAAAAGTGGAGTGATAGTCGTTAGGATAAATATAAAAATATTTAAACATAAAAGCAAATTCTTCTTCTTCTTCATTGGCGCAATTAAGTCTTGCAGGTATTTTAAAAGTCTTAATTAAGTTTTGCAGGATTTTAAAATAAAAGTTGAGTGAAAGTCGCTGGGATAAAAATAAAAAATATTTAAACATAAGGAGCAAGTTCTTCAACTTTTTCCTTTGGCATTTTTCACCGTAACTAATATAATTTCTCGTAACTCTAACCGTTCGGACCTGATGTCCGAATGGCTAGCCTCCTGGTGTTCGGTAACACAGGATGCCTCAGTGCCATGGTTGCATGTAGTGATTCGGAATCCACTTTAAGCAGTAGGTCCCAGTCTCCTATGGGACCTGAATGGCTGAAGGGCTAGCGCTCTGGCTCTCGGTACCACAGGTTTCGGGTTCGAGTCCCGGTGGGGCCATGCATGTTTGTGGGGTTTGAATCCACTTTAAACTGTAGGTCCCGGTCTGTTTAGCCTAAAGTGTGCACAATATGACCGTAGAGCGACAAACCAAACCAAACCGGTCTCCTATGACCGTAAACTCAGCTCTAAGCACATGTGGTGTGGTGAGTTGTGGTGTAGCAATAGTAGTAGCCGATGACCTTTGGCCTATCATGTTGCACCAATGAAGGAGAAGAAGAATGAAATAGCAAATCAAGAATTCAATTCAGTATTTGGTTCGATTGTCTTTTTAAGAATTTGAAAAGTTCTATTAGCTCACACTCCCCATATTGTCTTCAAATTTCAATCGTTAATAAAATATTTTTTATTCATCCATGCAAGTTCAAATACATTTTTAAATTTGTAGTGGATGAAAAAGTTTTTTTTCATTAATTAAATTTAATTGATTCATTTTATTTATAGATTTAAACTTAAAAATGAATGAAACTGAATAAATGAAGAGTTTTACTAAAAGTTTTTTTTTTATATTACTTGTTTATAGATTTATTTGAAATAAATATAGGTTTCAGTCAAGTATATCGAATTTATTTGCGTATTTCAGTGTGAAATTGAACAACAACCTCATCCCAAATAAGCACCTCATTAAGCACAATTTTAAAAGAAACTGGTTTTAGGCCTTAAATGTCGTAGAGAAATTAAAAAAAAATATTTTTAGGCAGGGTTACTACATTCAGGCTAGAACATAAGAATTTGATTTTCTAGTCTTCAATAATGGGGCTTGATGGCCGAATGACTAGAGATCTAGCGCTCGGGGTCACAGGCTTCGTTTTCGGGGTATCATGGATGTCTATAGTGGATCGGAATCCACTTTAAAATCTAGGACCTCCTCTCATATGACTGTAGAGCATTGGGCGTAGGCCTGACAACACTACCCGTAAAAAGAAACCATCTCCTGTCTCGAAATCTTCTAGTGGGCAGACGCCCTTGGCTACAGTGAGGCTGTTGCCCCAATGAGAAATATTAATTTGGTTTGATTTGTCGCTCTACGGTCATTTTGTGCCCACTTTAGGCTAATTAGACAGGGACCTACAGTTTAAAGTAGATTCCGAATCACTCACAAACATCCATACCACCTCCAGATTCGAACCTGAAGTCTGTGGTACCAAGGGCCAATGAGGAAGAAGTCTTCAATAACATTACAAAACATCGATTGAAATATTCTCTAATATTTAAAGATTACTTTTTTATTAAAATGAAGCTGAATAATATTATTGGTTTTTTATATATATATACTCTGGTTTTGTTATATTTACTCTGATTTAAATTTCCATCAAAATCTGAAAAATTATCGAATATAATTTTTAAGTTGAATGGACAGAGTGAAACCTGCTGTACGGAAAATAGAGAGGAAGGGCAACAGGAACTGTGCATCCTTGCTTGAGACCTATTGATTTTTATATTACCGCGCTGCTCTTATATTCAGACCTATTGATTTTTAAAATAAGAATCTGCACTGGTGTAAATGGACAAGAAATGCTGAAAAGCCAAATCGTTGTTTTTTAAAAAAAAATGTGAGGTATTTCAAATTCAGTTTAACAGGCAATATAAAAAAAAAAATTTAAGTCAATTCCTACTTTTTTTTCACTGCATTGCAGAAAGTCTTTTTAAATAATTTTCAATTATTTTTTAAGTTTATCTGGCGCCATCTATTTGTAGATATATGCAACTTAAATCTAAAAAAAACTAAAATTAATGAATTTAATTTAATTACTGAATTAATATTTGAAAAAACTGTATTGACATCCAGTGTCATCCACCGCAAGTTAAAAAAAATGTATTTGAATTTGAGTGGATGAATAAAAAATATTTTATGAACGACTGAAAATTTGAACAAGATATATATAGGAGAGTGTAAGCTAATAGAAGGAACTGAAAAAAAAAAAAAAGAAACCTAAAAATGTAGTCTTCATTTTACACTTGCCTCAATTAAGTATAAGCAGAAATAAAGTTTGAAACATCAAACTAATACAAAGATAGATAAAGAATGCGTCTAATGGTTATGTTGAATAAAAAAAATATTTGAAGTTAATCAAATAACATAAAATTCGCTATGCCAACTTTATATTTAAATACAACTTTTCTTTTTCTTACTGTCTGAAATTTTCTTGAAAACTCTAATGAAATATATTTGAGTAAAATGCGTTTCGGTTGTTGAATTTAATCAAAGCAATAAAAATACGCCTTATAGAAATAGATGTAAGTATCATTAAAATTTCCTTATAGTCTTGAAAAGAAAATGAATTCTTGAAATGAAAATGAAGTGAATTCTATGGTTTGGTTTGCAGGTCATCTTGTGCACACTTAGGGCTAAACAGAGCGGGACCTACAGTTTAACGTGGATTCAGAACCACTAACAAACATCTATGCCACCGCCAGGATTCGAACCTGAAGCCTGGGATACCAAAGGCCAGATCACTAGCCACTTGACCACCAGGCCGCTGAGTGTATTCTATGAAAAATGTGGTCTTAAAAATAAATAAATAATCCGAATTAACGAAATGTAATGGGCTACACTATTGACATTATAACCTATTATAAAATTAACATGGCTCTGAACAGACATTTTCTGTTAATGTTATATTTGACAAATTAATATCTATCTTAATAAACAGTAGAACAGTCACAATGTAGCATTTTTCCTACGGGAAGATTTGTGGCCTTTCTTTCGCAAGAGAGAGAATGTATATTCTTTGACAAGTACATGATAACGGCCTATCAGTCAAAATGGCAGCAGATAGGCAGTGTTGTGAGTAGTTATATTGCATGAAATTAGTGTTTTGTACTAATGAGAACAACCTGTCACTCAAACTTGATAGCAGATATTCGGTGTCACGAATAAAGATATCTCATGAAATTAGCGATTGTCTGTGCGACCTTTGCAGGTCGGAATTACAGATGGAATATGGACTACACCATGAGTTGTTCCATCATGATTGGTGATAGACCATGGGCTGACAAAATGTCTGCTCTACGTAGGAGTGAAGGAACCTGGAAAAAAATTTAACGAAAAATTCACGCAAAATTTCACACAGATGTGAAGGACAGTGCCAACAACCTAAAAAAGAAAAACAATTTGTAATACCGTATGCCTGGGAAATTTAAATTGAAAATTGGTTTCACTTTTTAGACACAGTAGTATTGTATAGTGCTTGTAAATAAAAATTAAAGTGTTCCCATGAAGCCATTATTGGTATAGTATAGGCCGAGATGTTACACACAAGCATAAGGAAATATGAGCGGTTTTTGATTGATTCATAAAATTTCGGCTTTAAGGTAAAAGGTATAATATACTAATAAAGTAGAAAATCATCCCATGACAGTGATATGAATGATTTAAACAATTTTAATTTATGCTATTTATGCTTAAATATAATTTAGTTTTTATGTAGGCTATTTATTCTTAAATTTAACGCAGTTTTTATTTATGCTTAAACAATTTTTATTTGGGTTCTTTCTTCCCTCCTCATACCAAAGACTCACCTTTGCCCCTCTCATGAAAAGTCGGAAGCTGCAAAAAAGTATCCTATACACTGCTTTATGAAAAAAAAAACCCATCACTATCTTTCTATAAAAAAATTGTTTTATTGTTTAATAGTAATTTCTTAGGTGGATCAAATCTAGGGTGCCATAGCCATTTCTAATTGCAATAATTCTGAAAGTCTTCGAAACGATGGTTTCATAATGATAAACTACATTCCCTGATTTATCAAGAACAAAAACGTTTAAAATGGCATGCACCTAAAAACTCCCCCAAAATGTTTTTCCACGAAACTTTAACAAACATCAGCAATAGATCTTTTTTGAAGCTTTCCAGATTATGATCCTCATCAACAAAAATAAACCTAAATTTCTGCTTTGTAGAAACAAACTTCAAACATTTCCAAGCTACTTACATCTCTAATTATCTTTAATGCATATCCTTTGATACAAAACCCCCTGATATTTCATCCCTTTCTCCAAACTATGTAGCCCAACAAAGTAGCTTATGCTGCCATAAATAAGGACATGGAAAGATAATCTTTATACAGGAGATCAAGACCTCAACTTTCCTAGATAATAAGCTACTGTTCTCTCTCTTAGTCCATTTCTAGGGAAGGAGGAATCTCAATTCCCTTTTCTACCTTCCAGCATAATATTCGGCATGGCTTGCCGAATCTGGAATCAGGATCTTCTATTTCAGAAACCTTAATCACATTCTATCAGATCTCTTTGGCCCACAGAGTTAAAGAAGGGGATTATGTTCTGATTTTCATAGAAAACCAAGCCTTTCTTTGCACAGGGGTGCAGAAAGAATTAGAAAGCATGTTTTGAATTTCAATGGGGTCATTGAAATACACAAACCTTAATTGAATTTAACATACTTACATTTCATCAAAAGGAATTCAATAAAAACGCATGTAAAATCTGAATACCAATGGCGTCCTTTCCACTACAAACAAAATATTTCAAGAATAGAATGAAGAGCATTATTAATTCACATTTTTTAAGCTATAAGAATGCAGAAGAAAATACAGTATTTCACAGCATCAATTAATTATAAAAATATGGTATTAAAAGCAGTTGAAATACTATTATTTAGGTGAAAAATATTGTCCACTATAAATCTAATTGCCGCAATAGAGATTACTTTGGTATTGCTCAAAACGGGGATATATTTATTCATATTATATGTTATAACAAGAGTTTTTGAATTCATTTATTAAAAAATTTTCTTTTATCACTCACCATTAATTCCTTGTGTTCTTTAGTGGGGGAAAAATTCGATTGCGTCCCTCCTTTGATTTTAGGTGATCATGAGATACAGTCCTTTTTATGTGTTAATAGAGTTTTTGCATACCGTATTTTTATCGACCGATATTTTTTCTCCCTAGCTCGCATGCTCATAGGAAATTGCGCATGCGTATCTGTAATAATGTTTCCTATGAGCATGCGCGCTAGGGAGAAAAAAATATCGGACGATAAAAATACGGTATGCAAAAACTCTCTATTGTTACTAATCCCCCCTGGTGTGGAAAAACCACACCAAAGGCGACAGCGACGCCCATGGCTAAGGGTAATATGCAGCTTCACTTTTAGCGAGGAACCACGAGGGCTGGAGACTGACTAAACCTCAAGACAACGCTCTACAGTTTTGTTAGACCTACACTACGACACCACACCACATCATTGTGCCTAGAGCTGAGTTGCCCCTATACATCTTGGGAATGATATGGGTGAGAAGTTTTTGACGCTCTACAGTCATATGGGACGACACCTACGGTTTAAAGTGGATTCCAGATCACTACAAACATCCATGGCACAGCCAGGACTCGAACGCGAAACCTGTGGCACCGAGCGCATGACACTCGGCCATTTAGGCTCCACCTTTTGTGTTTTATTATAACATATTACAATATTACATAACATAACATATTACATGAATAGAAAGGTTTTTTAATTGATTTAATAAATCAATTTTAAAAATTTGATTTATTAAAAATTCAAATGAACTATTTATGATTAATTTAATTGATTTATTAAAATAAATTCTGTTATTAATCGCTATTAATTATTTGTGTTGTTTTTGGGAGGGAAAAATTCAATTGAGTTCCTCCTTTGATGATCCTGATAAAAATAAAACATAAAAGATATTATATTTCATGATCCCCTAAAAAAAATCATAATTGAATCTTTTTTTCCCACTAAGAACAGAAAAGAAGGAAAATTGAATACACTAATTTAGAATTTTAATAACAAATGAGGTTTTTAAGTGAAGAAATGATACATGTGTAAATAAATGATCCTTTTAATTGAATTCTTTTTATGTTAGTTTCCATATTTACTTTCTGTACTAAAATTGTTTATTCATCTTATAAAACAAAGGAGACAAATAAAAAACGAGAAAAATTTATTATTCATATGCGATTTGGATAAATATTTTTCTTATTTGTTTAATTATATTCTTTTTTGTTCTCATTATATTGACATAGAATATTATTTCAATTCCGTTCCGTTTTCTCTTGCTAAAGTGCATTATTGTTTTCTTATCTGTAACCAATCTGAGTACGTAATTGTTATTTTTTTTCTTGACTTCGTGGCATCTTGCCAAAATCGTATCTTCATTTTTTGGCTCTTAAACATTTGTCTACAAAATTATGCTTTCAACAATGTTTTATTTTCTCCTCCAGACTATTAAAGAGTTCATAACATCCTCTACTGTTTCAAAAAAATTGACTTCAACTTTTAGCGTTTATTAACGTTGACGGTAATGACCTGGAAAAAACATTTCGATATACGATTTCTACTACGCAATGCGAGTCTTAAGCACTGAACATTAAAACTTCATTTATCAAGAGAAACGCAATGTTGAAAGAGATCCAATTCTATAAATAATTTTCATTTATTATATCACGAATTTGTTCATTTAAAAAATGAGGATATTCCAATAAGTCTAATTTTAATTAAGGTAATGACAGTTTTTCTCGCATGTTTAATTTTATTGATACAAGTGAATACTTCTCCTTTTTTTATTGGCGCAACAGCCCCATGGCGGGCCGAGGCCGTCTGGGTATTGGCAGATTTCGAATCAGGAGATGCTTTCTTTTACGAAGTAGGGGTGTCAGCCCTCAACGCCTAACTCTCTACAGTCCTATTAGACCAGAGACTTACTGTTTTTAAAGTGGGATTCTGAATCTCTTCAAACATCCATGGCACTGCCTGGACTCAAACCCGAAACCTATGGCAGCTCGTGACAAAACGTTAGTCATTCAACCATCGGGCCCATAATATAGTCTACGGATAATATAATGCTACAGACGCGAGTAACACTACCCCCACAGCGCTCTAGATCATATTAGACCTGGGACCTATGACTTAAAGTGGATTCCGAACCATTACAAATATCCATGGCATCGCCGGGACTTAACCCCGAAACCTGTAACACAAAGCTCAAAAAGCTAATCATTTGCCATCAGGGCCAGATCAGGCTACATGATATATTATACGATATACGTGTATATGATTGCCATTATTGTTATGTTATGTATTTAGCCGGATTCGTTTCGCTCGGTTAAAGCCACCCCTTTCCAATAGTAAATGTAAACTGTTTGCCAAATCAGCGGCTTCTTGGCCAAGTGGCTAGCGCACTGGCCTTTGGTGCTTTAAAAATCCTGGTTGGAATCCTGGCGGTGGCACGGATATTTGTGATTGGTTCAGAATCCACGTTAAACTGTAGGTCGCGGTCAAATTAAGCTTAAAGTGTGCACAAAATGACCATAGTGCATGAAACCAAACCTATAAAATGTGAATTAAACAAGTAATATTAAAAATATTTAAAGTTAATTCCTACTTTTTTTTTTTGCCGAAAGTCCAAAATTTTCCTCTTACATCTGGCGCCATCTATTGGTAGATACATGCAACTTAAATCTAAAAAAAAACTATAATAAATTAATCAAATTTAATGAATGAATGAATATTTGAAAAAACTGTATTTACATCAAGTGTCATCCCCTAAAAGTTCAAAAAAATGTATTTGAACTTGAGTGGATGAATAAAAAGTATTTTATGAACGATTGAAAATTTGAACAAGATATATAGGGTAGAGTGGGAACTAATAGTAGAAATTTTAATAAAAATGAATCTTTAACTTTAGAAATTATAAAGCTAAACTTAATCATCATATTCATAATACAGTTGTATTTAATTAAGTGAAAAAAATCTTTATTTTTAATTTAATTTTTTTCCGCTTTATTTCATACTTAATGCAAGAACAAGTTAAAGAAATTACTTATGAGCTACATTTGTCAATCGTATTATTTGATATCTAAATTCCTTGACTTTATCACTCTAGAACGAAATACAGTATAGCTGACTGTGAGAAAAGCATGTTTTTTTTTAATTAATACCAAAATTTCTTAACGTTTGTCCGTTTGCCTTATTTATAGTGATAATAAATGCTAATATCACTGGAAATTGTATTCTTTTTGAATTGCAACTGTAGTTCAGTAGATATGAGTGGAATCCTCGGAATAAATGCTGTTTTTTATCTTTTCCTCACATTATTTTCGCTTCAATTATTTTTGATAACTGTTTCACGTTCATATTCTTATTCCATTGCATAATCTTGGTGAATCTAAATTTCTTAATAAAATCATCGGTGATCCTGTTTTTAATGTCAAATAAAAAAAGTAAAGATATCCCTGACACTTGCACCTAATTAAAAAAAATTGGTCGGAAAATTAACACTTTCATTTATATAGCCCTTGAATTGGCTGATTTATATTTTCTTTTCTCGCCAAGAATCTTGTTTTGATATTGCCAATTATTGCCCAATATTGCCAATTACTTCATTTCTTACTGTTAAGATGGCTCTTTCAAATAACCAATTTGAATTTGTGTAATTTTTAACAATAAAATTTTTCTGATAATTTAATTTTTTTTGTGTTAATTTATTTGGACTATAGACGATATTACATAAATCATTCGTAAATTCCATTTTGCCAGTTACACAATGATTTGGGTGAGCGTTTTCCCCAATTTGCAAGAGTTTTTCGACAAAAATATCTTGTTCCTTAATCATTGGAAAGCTGAAATCTCATATTTGTTCTTAATCATTGGAAAGCTGAACTATCATATTTATTCTTAATCATTGGAAAGCTGAACTCTCATATTTGTTCTTAATTGTACTTTCTTGAGGCCAGAGAAATGATTGCTTCAGACATGCATTGGTTTCATCTGCTGTAGTTGATTTTGAAATAACTAGAAGCGTTTTGGAAAATCTTCAGAAAGTATAACTAATGCATCTCCTTTTAATTCCGAATTTTCCTTGGAGATCTTTTATATTCTATGTGATGCTTGCTTTTTATGCACCATTGTACATTCGTCCCAAATGATTACTTAAAAACTTTGCCTCGCCCAGATGTTCTTGACTCATTACAAATTGGAAACTCTTCTGCAAATGGCAGTTTTAAAAAGCAGAATGAGTAGCTCGGCCTCCTTATATTAACGTTGCCGCTATTACAGATAATACCAATTCAAGCGGAATCTTTTTTTTTGACAGGTATTTCAACCATTATTAAACTCGTCAAAACTGTCTTTTCAGTACCATCTGGTACATCCAAATAGATTACTCCACCAGTACATGTTGGGCCTGAATGGCCGAGTGTCTAGCTCTTTGTAGCTCGGTGCCACAATTTTCGGGTAAGAGTCCCGGCGCTGCCATGGATGTTTGTAGTGGTTCGAATCCACTTTAATCCGTAGGTCCCGGTCACCCTATGACTGTAAGAGCGTCACGGAGCAGAAGTCAGACTTCTACCTACGGGTGCTCCATCAGAATAGAAGTTGCACCCCTCTTCCCTCCTTCCATGAAGGATACGACAACAACAACTACCAGTACATGTTCATATTATCTATGATTAAACCATAAGCTTGCTTTTGACTATTAACAATAGTTTGTTTTGAGAGCGATGAATTGCAATAATTCATCAAGATTTTTAAATTTTCTCTTTCAATATTTCAGAATTCCCTACATTGATTCCATCTCTCCTTGTCTCTTATATTCCGAGTTCAATTAACATTTGATATAAAAATAAATATTGTTATGGAAATCATGCTAAATGTAAGCCTGGTTTGTCCGTGCGTGTCGCTATATCAATAAGCCCTAACCTCTGCAGTTTCAAACCGAAACCTTCTTCTGCATGAATGGAGGATGGAGGGCTACCATACAATATAACCCCCATGGGGCTTCGGGTGTGTTTCGGAATTATAGCGGCACGCAGTAACAAGCCATGCTTACATTTATCATCTATATTGATTTTGCGGATTAAATGTGCTATACATAATTATTTTTTTGTGCCCATAAAAGTGCTATTGTGGGGCTATTAATATATAATGATTATATATATTAATGATTGTGTAATTAATTATTTTATTTGTAATTAATTGGCAATTATTATTATTAACCATAGATTACAATTTCATTTTGTTGTTCATTTTCTACAAAGTGCTTTATATATATATATATATATATGTACATATAATGTACTAGATCTCTGCTAACTGTATGTTGTGAAGCTTTCTAAGTATTATGCGTTCTTAACTGTTACTGTTGTTGTTGTGACTCATCCTCGGTGTCCTACGGTAGTCATCCCGTGATTAATCTAAAAGTAAGGGGGCAGCTTCTGCTGTGAGGGATAGAAGACTTCTACCTACTCGTAGGTAGAAGTCTGACTTGGTTCCGTGATACTGACTTTTTATGGGGTAGGGATGTCGGCCCTGCGCCCAACGCTCTATAGTCATACACAGTAGACCGGGACCTATGGTTTAAAGCGGATTCCGAACCACTACAAAACATTCATACCAGACCGAACCCGGAACCCGAAACCTGTGGCACCAAGGGACTGAGAGCCAGTCACTCGACCATCAGACCCTTAACTCTCACTAATCTTCTTAACTCAGACGATATACATAAAATTGACTAGTAATAAAATATCTTTATAATATATTTTATCAGATGGGTTTCAGTAATGGTGTTAGAACATGATCTAGGAGGGATATAATGAGGGATAATAAGGATAATGTATGATAAGGGATGTGTTATTTTCTAATACCAGTACTTTGATTTGAAATCCTACACCAGTTGAATGATAGATATGTGGAAGATTCAGCACTACCAGGATACACTAGCGGGGATCTTATACTGTACATCCATATTTTGCCACTACAATTTGGAACACGAAGCAATTGGCATTTGAGAACGGGAATTGACGCTTGAGAGGTTTCGTATCCTCTTCTCTTCTTCTTCTAGTCCGACGGAACGGCATGCCGGCATACTGATTTACCAAACCCAATTTCAGGAAGACGCGAAGTTTTCGATTTGGTCCCCCTTATCAGGTTTCCTCAATTTGGAAATCCAACATGTTGTCCGTTAATCTGTTCTGGACATATATAAAGAATAATATTTGCTATATAGTATTTGAAAAAATAAAACAGCTATTCAAACAACAGGAAATCAGGAAAATTAATGTAGTTTATTGTGACAAGTGCTGTTTACAAAGGTTAATTTAACCATCACTTGACATTATGCATATTTCTCCGAGGAACATATGATGCGCATGTGTTCCGCTTTTAGTATTTAATGTATGTCATGAAGCATTTAGTATGCCATGAAGCATAAGCGATGAGGTGAGTGATTTTCGGGCAGGACTTTTAGGAGTAATTGCCAAGCATTTGCTTGTTGTAGTAGAGAAAATTCGGAATATTCTATTCCGCTAGCCAGACTATCAATGCGAGACACTTTACACACGTTGTCACATTCACCATCGAATCTGCTTGTATTTGAAAGCAGTGATTGCAACCGACGCAGCCAGCGGGTTAACTCAAGCCCCCATCTGCATGCTAATTGGTTATGGTACTTTTAAATTTCGAAAATTTATCTGAGTGTGGTTTCTTTTTAACATAAAAATTTTTCTTGTAGTATTTTATTTAAGAATATTTTTATATGTTACATTTTTTATCTAGAAGTCAACTTAGTATGGCTCCAGAGTACAAATTGTTAATTTGGGTAGGAACTAGGCTATTTTTCTGGAAATTTTAATTTCAATTATTGTTTACAGAAATAAATTAAAATGGTTCATGCTTATTATCATTCTTTTAATATGACCCTTTTAATTAAAAATGTAAAGAAAAATGGATGTAATACAAGCAATAGAGAACTATAACATGTTGAAGCGATCATTATTCTGATGTAACTAAAATCAATGTAAACAGAAAATCAATTAAACAGAAAATCAAGATCAAAATTGATTTAATTTTGTATTTTTAATCAATCCCTACTCTATCAATGTAAACAGGAAAGGACGACGTGGGTATATAGATGCTTACAAAATGGTCGTGCCCACATCTGTAACATAAAAAGTTGCTAAACTTGTCTGGTTTGGTTTGTCCTTCTACGATCAGTTTCTGTACACTTTAGACTAATTATTCTTGTATTATGTTCACTCTTATATCGTAATCATTCTTGTATTCTTACCACTCACAAACATCCATGCCACCGCCAGAATTCGAATCTGTAGCTTGTGGTACCAATGGCCAGAGAATTAGTCAATTGGCCAACTGACTGCCGGACAAGTTCGGTGGCCTGACCGGAATATATAAAAATTAAAAGGCTTATAAAGTTTTATAATATAAAAATATAATTAATATATAAAAGTTATATATAAAGTTAAAAATAAAACAAAAAAAATAGATAAAAAGTTATAATAAAATATGTAAAAGAATATATAAAAGTTATATATAAAGTTAAAATACAACAAAAAATATATAAAAGTTATAATAAAATATGTAAAATAATACATAAAAGTTAAAGTTAAAAAAGAACAAATATTGAAAAATATTTAATGCATTACATAATGTTTCTACGTTTCATTTGAAGTTAATCAAAAACTATTATTATGAATACTGATTTACACTACTTGGCTCCTATCAATGGACAAAATATAGTCGAAAATTCCATCACTTTAAAAATCCCTTAATATTTTCGCTGACATCTATTAAGTATAATTTTTACTCAAATATTGCTTCAATGCACGAATGCATTCTCTTTAATATCTGATTTCTTCAGGCACGCACTAAAAAAGGCATTAACTTCCTGTAATTGAAGAGCGCCAGAAAGTCAATCAAAAACACCAACTTCGCCAGAGAAAATTCTATTAACATTCAATCCATTGAATGATGAGGGATTAATGCATTCAGTCGCCAAACCGGGTCTCACGGAATCATTGTTTCGGCCCCAAAGCAATCAGGTGGCACTTTAGGAGCTCAGCAATAAAAAAAAAAAAGAAGTATGACATTTTTCGAAGACCACCCCACCTCGTAGACCCCTTCCTTCCTCCTTCTTCACTATTACAAAAGGGGGGGAATCGATTTCTTTTGTTGGATGTCGTGCGAAGGTCTGAGTGTCATTAAGTATTGCTGCCGGTATCGATATTTCGGTTAGGGTTACAGTTAATGAAAGTTTCCATCAAAGACGTTTCGCTTTTAAGTGGTAGTTTGAGAATCTAATTTCGGGGAAGAGAAAAATTAGGGGCATTGTTTGGAAGTAATAGAGCTTGGAATCCATAGGCCTAGTACCGAATTCCGTATGAATCAATCGTTTGGATAATCGACACATTTCAGCGATTTCCTTTTTAAATGTTGCGAACACTTTAAATTGACTTTCCGATTCGAGTTCTGCCCAAACTTTTTCTCGATAGTATGAAGTTCTTATTCTCTTTTGGTAATGGATAAATTATGGCTAACTTATTAGAAACATTAAGAAATTGAATCCTTTAGTAAGACGTCGTGGACCAAAAATAACGTTTACAGATAGAATACAGAAGGGCTAAAGTTCGATCTCCTGCATCATGTGTTGCAGTTACTGCTTTTAAGAAGAAGAGACTCGATGGGGGTTGTGGAAACGTCTTGGATCGATAGCCTGCTTGTATAATAGGAGTTTTCTGGGTTTTCTTCCTGCGACACGCCCATACAGAGAATTACTTCAAATTTCCTATCCTTGGGGAATAGTTCGTGACATGCACAAGTGGGAAACCATCAATGACTTACTTTTTGAAAAGATCATTGAAAAACCGTACCATTTTTTTTATCACATTATACTTTCGTTTAGTTTGAAGCTCTGCGGTCATCTTGTGCACACTGAAGACTAAAAACAAACCGGCACTTACAGTTTAATGTGGATTCCAAACCTCTAACAAACATTCAAGCCTACGGCAGGATTTGAACATAAAACCGGTGGTACCAATGGCCAGAGCGCTAGCCAATTGACCATCAGGCCACCGAACTTATATAAAAAGTTACTATTTAAAAAAAAAAAAGAAAGAAGAAACATTGAAAAATATTTAATTCATTACATAATGTTCCAACGTTTCAGTTCCATTTGAAATTAATCAAAAAACTATTTATTATGAACACTAACTTACACTACTTGACTCTAACTATCCATGGCCAAAATGTAATCGAAAATTCCATCACTTTAAAAATCCATTAGTATTTTCGCATACATTTATTAGCTATCAAGATTTTTTATTCAAATATTTCTTCAGAATTCTGTGCACGAATGCGTTCTCTTTCAATATCTGATTTCTTCAGGCACGCATTAAAAAAAAAACGCATTAACTTCCAGTAATTGAAGAGCTCCAGAAAGTCAATCAAAAACATCAACTTGGCGAGAGAGAAATTCCTATTAAAATTCAATCTATTGAATGATGAAGGATTAATGCATTCAGTCTCACGGAATCATTGTTTCGGCCTCAAAGCAATCAGGTGGCACTTTAGGAATTCACCAATAAATTTAAAAAAAAAAAGGAGTACTGACATTTTTAGAAGACCACCACACTTGCACCCCTTTCCCCTTCACTAGTACAAAGGAGGGGAAATCGATTTCTTATTTCTTTTGCTGGATGTCGTGCGAAGGTCTAAGTGTCTTTAAGTATAGCTGCCGGTATCGATATTTCGGTTAGGGTTACAGTTAATGAAAGCTTCCTTCAAAGACGTTTTCGGAAGCCTTTCTCTTTTAAGTGGTAGTTTGAGAATCTAATTTCGGGGAAGAGAAAAATTAGGGAGCATTGTTTGGAAGTAATCGAGCTCGGAATCTAAAGACCTAGTACCGAATTTCGTCGGAATCGATCGTTTGGATAATCGACACATTTCAGCGATTTTTAAATGTAAAGCGCGAACACTTTAAATTGACTTTTCGATTCGAGTTCTGCCCAAACTTTTTGATAAGATGAAGTTTTTCTTTGGTAATGGATCAGGGGATAAATGTAGTTTTATTTAGCTTACTTATTATGAAAATTTAGAACAAGAAGACTCTAGTAAGATCTCGTGGACCAGTGATAACGTACACCTATAACATTCAGAAAGCCTAAGTTCGATCCATTGGCATCATGTGTTGCAGCTACTGCTTTCAAGATAGAGGAGACTCAATGGGGTTTGGAAAAACGTCTTGGATCCAACGCCTGTTTGTCTTATGGGAGTTTTCAGTGTTTTCTTCCCTAAGACACACAAATGCAGGGAAATTACTTCAAATGAACTCAACTTGGTGAATTGTTCGGGGCATGCACAAATGGGAAACCAACAATGTTTAACTTTTGAAAAGATAATTTAAAACCGTACCATTTTTTTTATCACGGTATTCTTTTGTTTTGTCGCTCTACGGTCATCTTCGTACATTTAGGGCTAAACAAACCGGGATCTACAGCTAAAGTTGATTCCAAATCCCTAACAAACATCCATGCCTATGCCAGAATTCGAACCTGAAACCGGTGGTACCTATGGCCAGAGAGGGTTGCCAATTGACCATCAGGCCTCCGAACCTTTCTGGACTCTTATATAAAAAGTCAAAAATTCAAAAAAAAGAAAGAAAAAAAATGAAAAATATTTAATGCATTACATAATGATTCTACATTTCAGTGTCTTTTAAAATTAATCAAAAAATTATTTATTATGAACACTGACGCACACTGCTTGGCTCTTAACTATCAATGGAAAAATATAATCGAAAATTCCATCACTTTAAAAATCCATTAATATTTTCGCATACATCGCCTAATTTCGTCAGGCACGCAAAAAACGCATTAACATCCAGTAATTGAAGAGCTCCAGAAAAGTCAATCTAAAAACACCAACTTCGCCAGAGAAAATTCCTATTAACATTCAATCCATTGAATGATGAAGGATTAATGCGTTCGATCGCCAAACCGGGTCTCACGGAATCACTGTTTCGGCCCCAAAGCAATCAGGTGGCACTTTAGGAACTCAACAATAAATAAAAAAAAAAAAAGAAATACTGACATTTTTCGATGACCACCCCCACCGTGCACCCCTTCCCCCTTCACTACTACAAAAGGGGCTGGCGGAATCGATTTCGTATTTCTTTTGCCGGATGTCGTGCGAAAGTCTGAGTATCATTAAAGTATTGCTGCCGGTATCAATATTTCGGTTAGGTTACAGTTAATGAAAGTTTCCATCAAAGAAGTTTCGGAAACCTTTCGCTTCTAAGTGGTAGTTTGAGAGTCTAATTTCGGGAAAGAAAAATTAGGGAGCATTGTTTGGAGGTAATCGAGCTTGGAATTTAAGACCAGTGACGAATTCTTTTGGAATCGATCGTTTGGATAACCGACACATATCAACGATTTCCTTTTAAATGTTGCGAACACTTTAAATCGACTTTTCGATTCGAGTTCTACCAAACTTTCTTTGATAGGAGTAAATTTTTATTTTCTTTGGTAATGGATCACTAGATAAATTTAGTTTTAGTTAGTTTACCTATTAGAAAAAATAAGCCTTTAGTATCAGCTCATGGACCATTGGTAACGTGCACAAACAGCATGTTTTGGGGCTAGGTTCGATCCTCTGGCAGCATGTGTTGCAGTTACTGTTTTCAGGATAGAAGAGACTTGATGAGGATTGTGGAAACGTCTTGGATCCATATCATGCTTGTCTAATGGGAGTTTTCTGAATTTTTCCCTGCGACAGGCACATGCAGCGAAGTTACCTGAAATGTAATCCCCTTGGTGCATTGTTCGTGACCTGCACAAATTGGAACAATGTTTGCACCGTTTGCATCAAAACATTTTTACAGCAATATTCACTTATTAACATTGACAAGCCCCTAATGACACGAATAGATAGGCTGTATGCCTTCCCGAAGAATTAGCAGCTGATGTGGTCTGTATTTGCATATGGACAAGCCCCTGATGACTGGAAAAGGCTATTTGCCTTCCTAAAGAAGTTAGCAGCAGATCTGGTCTGTATTTGCTTATGGACAAGCCTCTGATAACTGGAAAAGGCTGTTAGCCTTCCTAAAAATTAACAGAATCTGGTCTGTATTTGCTGATGGGCAAGCCTCTGATGAATGGAGAAAGGCTGTTTGCTTTCCTAAAAATTAGCAGCGAATCTGAAAGTCTGTATCTGCTTAGGGACAAGCCTCTGATGAATGAGAAAGGCTGTTTGCCTTCCCTAAAAGAATTAACAGCTAATCTGGTCTGTATTTGCTTATGGACAAGCCTCTGATGAATGGAGAAAGGCTGCTTGCCTTCCTAAAAAGAATTAACAGCTAATCTGGTCTGTATTTGCTTATGGACAAGCCTCTGATGACTGGAGAAAGGCTGTTTGCCTTCCTAAAGATTTAGCAGCAGATCTGATCTGCATTTGCTTATGGACAAGCCTCTGTATGTCTGGAAAAGGCTGTTTGCCGTCCTAAAGAATTAGCAGCAGATCTGCTCTGTATTTGCTTATGGACAAGCCTCTCTGTATGGCTGAAAAAAGGCTGTTTGCCTTCCCTAAAGAATTAGCAGCAGATCTGCTCTGTATTTGCTTATGGACAAGCCTCTGATGTCTGGAAAAGGCTGTTTGCCTTCCTAAAAGAATTAGCAGTGAATCTGCTCTGTATTTGCTTATGGACAAGCCTCTGATGACTGGAAAATGGCTGTTTGCCTTCCTAAAGAATTAGCAGCTGGATCTGGTCTGTATTTGCTTATGGACAAGCCTCTGATGACTGGAAAAGAGGCTGTTTGCCTTCCTAAAGAATTAGCGAGCAAATCTGCTTTGTATTTATTTATGGACAACCTCTGATGACTGGAAAAAAGGCTGTTTGCCTTCCTAAATCTTCAATTAGCTTGCGCAAAACACGATTCTGCAGTTTTGTATTTTGGCTTATGGACAAGCCATTTGATGACTGGAAAAAGGCTGTTTGCCTTCCTAAAAAAGTAATAGCAGCGGATCTGGTCTGTATCTGCATATAAAACCAGCTCAAATGCCATTCTGAAGAAAAAAAAATCCTCAAATGTCTTCCTAAAGAGAAAATTTAACGAGCAAAACTGTTAAAAGTATTTATATATTGTAAATGAGAGAGAAATCTCAAATTATCTTAAAGCATTTCTTTTTTTAGCTAATTAAGTAAAGAATATTTGTCGCTCTTTTGTCCCTCGTTTTAATTCTTCATTATTATTTTGACGCAAAAACACGATTCTAAAGCAGTTATTATATTTCATGGCTATAAGAAGATTTTGTAAACCCTCAAATACAAGTTTTACATTACATTTGGTGGTAATTATATGTAAAACGATAAATGAATAACTTTTTTGGAAATGTTAAAAGTTTAATATTTGAAATTAACAAAACCTAATCTCAAAACTAATTAATTTAAAATATATCTTCAAATGCCATTCTATTTAGATTTGTCAATAAAAAAAAATGCCGCCTCAAAAATCAGGAAGTACCAAATTTAATTCATTCAATTTCGTTTAAAATGAATATGAAAATATTCATAAATAGAGCGTTGCCCAGAAATTGAAAACAAATTATCTTAAAGCATTTCTTTTTAATTTAACGTCTAATTAAGTAAAGAATATTTGTCGTTCTATTTTTGTCCATTAGAAAAAAAAAATTTTTCCCCTATTCGTCTATTTTATTTTAACGGTGGGTTTTCCCTGGTTACAACTGGGTGTGGTTGGGTTGAGACTTGAGAATGTTTAACAATCTAAATAAAACCCGCTACAATAGATTGTTCTCATCTAAAGACAGATAATTTTTCCTATCAATTGTTAGAAAATTTACTCAGGTACCCTGGAAACCGAGACAACTTTTCCGGATGTGCGTCTGTATATTTATGAAATATATATTTGAGTCGAATATATTTCCTCTCTGAATGTACAAAACGATAAATGAAACGGGTTGCGCTGTACTTTTTGGAAAGTCTCAGGCCTACTGACCAAAGTTTCTTTATTTGGTGTTAACAAAACTCTAATCTCAATCAAACACTGAAATTATCTCAGTATTTTAAAATTAGTCATATTGGATGTAATTTATTTTTATTTAGATTTGTCAATAAACAATTTTCTATGATTTATATTTTTAATTAATTTTTAAAATAATTGTATTTTTCATAAATGGGTCTAATTGTTTTTCAAAAATTTCTTTCTTACAGAACATTTTTTTTTTAACAAACGTATTTTTATGTCAGTGCCAGCAAACTGGATACAAATATATAGATATATTGAATAGGGTTTTTTTTCTCTATCAAAAATATAGCAAAACAGTTTATGAAGCTTAGAATTGCTTTGAACAGAATTTTTAAGCTTATTTCAATTCCTTGTATTAGCTCACACTCTCCCTATATATATCTTGCTCAAATTTTCAATCGTTCATAAAATACTTTTTATTCATCCACTCAAATTCAAATACATTTTTTTGAACTTGCGGTGGATGCACTGGATGTTAATACAGTTTTTTTCAAATATTAATTCAGTAATTAAATTTAATTAATTAAATTTAGTTTTTTAGATTTAAGTTGCATATATCTACCAATAGATGGCGCCAGAAAAACTTAAAAAAAAAAATGAATGAAAATTATTTATAAAGGACTTTAGATTACAATAGAGTGAAAAAAAGTAGGAATTGTCTTAACAATTTTTTTTTTTATAATACTTGTTATTGTTTAGAATAGATGAAATTCTCTAGCACATTTGTAGCAGTTCAATCCAAATTAGCGTTGTTTTGAAAATCACTGCTCTGGAAACCATTCTCTTCATAATGAAGGTGAAAAGCATCTTTATAGTGCTTTCAGTGCGTTCGTCTAATATTGATTAGCTTCCCTCCACAAATTCGAGTCCATCAGTGCGTGAAATACCTATTCAGCGCAAATGAATCGCACGTGATCGATGAGAACGCACGTGCAAATCGGAGGAATTACCCCCCAGCTGGATGAAGCTAAGCCGAATATGCATAGGGGTGCTGAAGGTCGTCTCTCATTAGTACCGCCATTATTATTAGGGCATTTAATTTGCAGTCTGAATAGATTCATCAGTACTCTGTTTCCGAAATGCTTCGTTCCTGGAAGTTAATTGTGTCGATGCATCTGGAGCTCTTTATTATCTCATTGTGCAATAAATCATGTATGGTAATATTTTTGGTGTTTTTTATGATCGTATTGAACAGCAACCGAAAGAGAATAATGCAATCATCTGTCAGCTTAATTTAACACTTCGTGAATATTTACTTAGAGGTCTGATTGCCGCTCGGTGCCATAGGTTTCGGGTTCGAGTCCGAGGTACCATGGATGTTTATAGCAGATAAACCGCATATACCGGTATAATATAACTGTAGAGCGTTGGGGCGTAGAACTGACAACCCTACCCCTTAAAAAGAAAACATCTCCATAAACATCGAAATCTGCTGATACTCTTGAGCCAATGAAGAAGAAGCAGAAGTATCACATAGATTCCATAACACTCTTTCCTGAGGATGAATTCCTCGGTACTGTATATTTTAAAAAAAAAAAAATTGAATTTACCTTACATCTGACATAAAGGCCTGAATTTACCTTAGGAATTTAAAATCACAAAAATTGCAGACCCACTAACACATGGGAAGGTGTAATCCCAAAATGCAGAACAGTGAAGTTCGTTGCAATCATTTTTAGGAATAAGGGGACTCAATGCCGATTATTAAAAATATGTGCGCATCTTGCTGCGACATACCTGAGATTACCATATCGCAGGACAAACCATTTCTGGGCTGTCAGCCTTAAGATTGATTTGGTTCGTCGCTCTACTGTCATTTTGTGCACAGTTTAGGCTACTCAGATCGGGACCTACATTTTAACGTGGATTTCGAACCACTCACAAACATCCGTGCCCCCGTCAGACTTGGAACCTGAGTCCTGTGGTAGCAGATCGCAGAGCGCTACCAATTGGCAACCAGGCCACGTAAGCCTTAAAAAGTACTAAGTTAAACCTAAAGTTCTTAAAAAAGCCCCTTTTTTAAGTAAAATTCCTTTTGTTTTTGTCTTGGAAAAAAAAAAGAATCAAAGCTTCATTTCAACTTTTCACAGGAAGTCAACCTATAAATCCTGCCAAAATGATCCTGTGTGCTTCTAAAAAAGATGGTAGTCTCTATTGAAGAGTATGATGGATGAAGCGTAATTTTCTAGACAATTTCTTCTGGGAGAGACTCTTAGCCACTCTTCCCGTGCGCCGTGTTGCTGGATAACTCGTTTTTGTTTATAAAAGGAAAGCCATTTTCATGCGCTTAATGCTTCCTAAGCGTCTTGGTTGTGGACAGGAAACTTGAGCGGCTATTAATTGATTGTAGAAGTGAAATATTTTCTTATGATGAAATATTCATTTCTTAACCCAACCAAGCAAAGGAACCTTTTTTTTTTTCTTTTTTTGAAGCAAACACCTTCGCAGGCTGTTAAATAACACTGAAGATTATTTAGAGGACTTTATTTATTTGCACGGAACATTATTATTTAGAGGACATTATTAGAGAACATTATTTATTTACATTGAACATTATTTAGAGGACATTATTTATTTGCACTGAACACTATTTAGGGGACAGTAATAGCAAACATTATTTATTTGCATTGAACATTATTTAGAGAGCATTATTAATTTGCACTGAACACTATTTAGGGGACAGTAATAGCAAAACATTATTTATTTGCATTGAACATTATTTAGAGAGCATTATTAATTTGCACTGAACACTATTTAGGGGACAGTAATAGCAAACGTTATTTATTTGCACTGAACATTGTTATAGACAATTATCTGATTTATCGTAATAGTTAGAAGTTTAATCAGTGTCATCATGCCCTACTATTATCCTTCAAAAATACGGACAGAATTTTCGTTGGAACCTGATATTATTTCGCTCTTAATAATTAAAAAAAAAATACCACATTGAATAATAGTTCTTCATATGAAAAAAATTAGAATAGACCGTGATACTGAATGGCTGTACATATAAATCCAAGAGCAATGTAATAACAGTTCAGTTAACTATGAAAAAAATCTGGTGATAAGTAAATAATCCAGTAAAATGTTATATTAAAATGCTAATTAATGCTTGGTACAGTTTGAAAAAATGAAAAAAATAATAATAATAAATAAAAAATAAATACGGCAAAAAAAAAAAAAAAAAAGCAAACTAAAAGGAAAAGATAATGGATGCTTTATCTAAATTACTACTGTAATCAAGCCGGTTTTTTAATTTTTTTTTAATCTAGAAAAGACTTTTTTTTTTTATGTATAACTACAAAAAATTCGAAACAATCATTCATCAGACAAAAATGTTTTCCTGGATTTCTTTGTAAGAAAAATCGTTACACACTAATTATAGCGTTTCCATAAAGTTACCATACAATTATTATTTGAAAACCAGCAAAATAATTCGCAAGAAAGAATTAAAAAAAAAAAAAAAAAAAAGAACACTCATTTAAGAAAAACCTTACACAAAAACTCGGCAAAAGCTACAGAAATAAAGATTCTCCTATTTCTTTACGAAATAATATTTTCAACTTTGAACAAAAACATTAAACTGGTGAAGGGTTTAAGGCTCACCTACTTCCGCAAATACATGCCTTTCTCTTCAAAATAACCCTTTCTGCACTATAATTTGGAACAGGATGGCGATATTTTATGACGTGAGAAAAAAATATGTTTTTGGGAAATCGCCTTCCCTTGCTGATGGGGAAAATCTGCTAATTCCGCCGTCTTTTATGCTCGTTTTCTTCAATAAATTTCCCTTGGCACTATTTAAAGAACAGCAGGAAAGAGAAACAGCTAGCGCGTGGCTCGTGCATTTTGAAAACATGCTAATGTGGCGTACATAATAATATTCATAACATAATAGTATCACGTTCTTTGTGTCCTTCAAAGAAAATCTATAAATGAAATCCTTTGTCTTCCACATTTTAGAAGTTTTATTTATAAGTTTACAAAAAAGAAGGCAAAAGAGAAGTTAAACTTTTGCAAATAATGTTTTTGAGAGACATCAAATCATTACACGTTTGCTGAAAATAAACTTTTCATACTTTGCCTTTAAAGTAAAAATCTATTTTAGACTTAATACATTGTAACGTCTCTGACCTATATTAGACCTATAACGGCTTTAAAATGAGGGCCCTTTCAGGTTCATGGGAACACTTTCATTTTTTTTTACAAGCACTATATACATTTATATATATACAAATAAATTCACTCTGGTTTATTATACAAAAAGTTATAAAATTAAAATAAAATTTGAAGAACAGTTCATTCCAAGATAGGTGATTTTCAGAGTTCTCGAGTATACGTCGTATCTAATTGCCTGGTTTTGCTGCAGACCTTAATTATCACATGGCGTGATACACGAAACCACAAGGGGTTCACTTTAAAAAACAGGCGGAAACTTTGTTGATTTTCAGATGAAAAACAACTCTTCTTGTCGAATCGTCGCAAAATTCTCTTTCTTCACCAAAAATCTCCTTTTAAGACAATCTGTCAAGAGGGAAGGGGATCACCTTCCCTCACTTCTCATTGGAGTGGATATTTTCTCAGCTCATGGTCTATCGCCAATCAAGATACAACAATTCATGGTGTATCCATATTCCATCTGTAATTATTTCGATTTCGACCAGATAATCGTACATGAAGGTCGCACAGACATTTGCTAATTTAATGAGATCTTATTATCCATGACACCGAATATCCACTAACAGATTCGATTTTGTTCTCATTAGTACAAAACACTAATTGCATGTAATATAACTAACCACAATACTGCTTGTCTGCTCTCAAATTTGAGTGATGAGTAATTATATATTTTTCAATTAACAAACATTTCCTCTCATGGGAATGAAATGGCAAAACTCTTTCCGTAAAAAAAAAAAAAAAAAAAAAAAAAAAAAAGGTACAACGTTTGCAGAAATGTCAACTTAGGTGGGTAAAATAAAACTAAATAAATACGAATGTTTTTACAATACATTTGCAAATTGTCCACAAAAAGCAATTGTTCTGCACAAAAAGCAATACAGCCATGAAACTCCATTAAAATATTCATATTTATTTATTATAAATTGCTATAAATAAAACTCTTTTGTTTCTTATCCCTCTTGGTAAACAACAATATCTAGACCAAGTTCAAGTGGTCTCATGAAATGAGGAGACAGTGAGCGGGGGAGGGGGGCAGCTTCTGTCGGGATGGAGCCCCCGTAGGTAGAAGTCTGACTTGCATCCGCGACACTGACTTTATACGGGGTAGGGTTATTAACCCTACGCCTAAAAAGCTCGACAGTCTTATTAGATCGGTACTTACTGCTTAAAGTGGATCCCGAACCACTACAAACATCCATGACACCGCCGGAACTCGAACCCGAAACCTGTTCCAATCAGCGCCAGTGAGCTAGTCACTCGACCATCAGACCCTGAAAACTATTTTAAATCCACTTATTGACTCGGGCGGTGGCCTGATATTCATTTGTAAAGCTGCCAGGCCTGTGATACCACAGGCTTCAAGGTCAAATCCTGGAGGTAACATGGATGTTTGTTAATGGGTTCGGCAGCCATGTTAAACTGTAGGTCTCGGCTTAATTAGCCTAAAGTGTGCCCAAAATAACCGTAGATCTACAAACCAAACCAAACTGACTCGGGAAAACTGCATTGATAATGATTGTTGTATAATTTGTACATAAAATTTGAATAAAATTAAGATCAACTTGAAATTAAATTGATGAAGGCAGATTTTCAATCGAAAAATATTAATTGTAATTTTTTTTTTAGTTAAGGTCATATGGCTAAGGCTAAAAGCTAAAGGCTAAGGTCATAAGGCTAAAAAAATTATATATACAAAAGTGATATAGGATAAAATTAACCATGAACTGGTACTTTAGAAAAGAAAATCAACGTCTCAGGAATTTTAACCTAAATATTAAATAATACTTTATCAATTTTAAAATAATATATTTATTTTATATAAACAGTTAAATAAAATTTATATATTATGTCAAGTTTTAAGTTTTCAATAAATTGATTAAAACTTTGTCAATGTTTTTATATTCAAAAATATATATAATTTTTTTTTGTAGAAAAACATTTATTATATTTTAATAATTGTATTTATTGTTAAAGAAATTTTTTATTACATTCGTGATCATCTACATAATAAATCTGTAAAATTTTCAAATGCAAATTTAGATCTGAAAATGGGTTTTACAGACCTTATCCTGTATGAAAAATAGCAGAACGGATGCAAAACAAATCATTGCTTTTTCTTTTAAGGGAATGCAATGCAAGATTTCCCTACATTTACATTGCCAGTTATTCCACCTTTATTCGGTTCGTTAAATTGTCATACGCAGGTTGGATCCTGACATCAGAGGATGAAGAGGAGACCACTTAAGGACACTTGAGAGAAGTGCCGCTCTAAATAGCAGCCGAGGTTCTTAGGAAGTGGTCGCGCTCTTGGTTCAGGAGCACACAGAGGTCGGAAGATTTTTAAAAAATTAAGAAGCGAGAAAGGATTGTTTATTTTCATTAAACTTTCTGTAAATATAATATATCTTATATATAGTCCTCAAAAAGTATTGGGACACTTGTCATATATAGCATGTGAAGCTATTTATGGAAATGTTAATCATTAAAAAAACAAAAAAAAATTAATCAAGAAATGGTTTAACAATTGATATAAAATATATAAAGAATTTTTTTTTTTTTTACTAATTTAAAATTACAGCTTAATCGAACCTTTTAAATATATTTTAAATGCAAACAAATGTCAAAAAAAGTATTGGAACGATTTTTGAAATGAGTAGTTCATCCATAAAATTTAATTTATTAAAACTTTTTAGACTAGATATAACATAAACATAGATAACATAGATATACCTGCATTAAAAATGTCCTCTTTTTGTTGTGATTAATCTAATAATAAAAATATCTTCTCAAAAAGAGTTGTTACCGAAGTATATATAAAAGGGGACCTGAATGTCCAAATGATATAACTGCATTAATTTTTTTTTTACTACAGGTTTCGTGTTCGAGTCCCGACGGTGCTATGGATGTTTGTAGGGGTTTGGAATCCGCTTTAAACCGTAGGTCCCGGTCTAACATGATCGGAAGAGCGTTGCGGGAGTATTGTTACTTCGCGTCCGTAGCTGATCTTCAAGGACCAGAGCACAATATCACATCACTGAGCCTAGATCTGAGTTGCCCCTTCACAGTTTGGGAAAGGATGTGGGTGAGAAGAAGTCTGTTTGGGCTTTGTGACGCTCTACGATCATAAGAGACCGGGACCTACGGCAAAGTGGATTCGAACCACTACAAACATCCATGGCATCGCCGGGATTCGAATCAATACCTGTGGTACTGAGTTATCTTCAAGCTACACGCATCTCCTGGGTAGTGATAACTGAATAACGTCGTGCAGCGCTTGCCTTAAGACATCAAAGACAATTGTGTGTTTTCCAGCTGCATTAGAACCAAAAAAGTATTAAAAAAAAGAGTTAATTATTTAAAATTTATTTTTTAAAAATCGGCAGCATTATTTCTCTTGAAAATTTTCAGCAAATTTTGTCATCTTTCAAACAATTGTTGCAACAAGAAAACAAAAGCATTGTTTTCTTGCAAACAATTTCATCAAATTGTAATTTAACTCCAGCTTGGCGAGGTGTTGATAGAGACTAACACCTCGCCATGTTGGAGTTAAATTAACAAATTTCCAAGACGTGAAATTCCGTTTGTCACGAAAACGCCTACCGGAAGGTGCACCGACGGTCAATGCACGGAGAGTGAAAACAAATCGAGGAGGGGGTCCCTTCCGCAGTCGGAAGGAGTGTTTCAAGAGCAGAAAATCGATCCCCACTGACACCGGTCCGCCAGCCATTCGTCACAGGGGCGAACAGACCACCCTCTCTCTCGTTCTTTCTCTCGGGGCGGGGAGCAGAAAAAAAGTAACTATCGATCTTACGCATTCGCTTAATTTAGTTGTTGCGTATTCATGCATGAAACTATGCATGCCGCACAAAAGAAAACATTCAATTACAATTTGTAGTGATAATTATAAGAGGTGGACCTGAATGGCAGAGTGTCTAGCGCTCTGGCCCTCGTTAGAACAGGTTTCGGGTTCGAGTCCCGGTGGTGCCATGGATGTTTGTAGTGGTTCGGAATCAGTTAAGTGACTGTAAAGTGTCACGGAGCAGAAGTCAGTCACTACCTACGGGGCTCCATCAGAATAGAGCTGCACCCCCTCTTCCCTCCTTCCATGAGGGGATACGACAACAACAACAATTATAAGAGGTCTAATGGTGGGTGTCTAGCGTTCGATGCCACAGGTTTCGGGCTCGGATCCTAGCGGTGCCATGGATACTTGCTTGTAGTGGTTCGGAATCCACTTTAAACTGTAGGTTACAGTCTAATATGACTGAAAATTGTTGTGTGCAAGGCTGAAAACCCTATGCCGTAAAAAGAAAATATCTCCTGTTTTGAAATCTGCCACTAGGCAGACGGCCATGGAACAGCATGGATTGTAATGCTAGGTAGGTAGGTAGTTAACGATAATTACAAATGCTGTACGACTATTTTTAAAATAAATTTTGCGAGCCATAAGTTATAATTACGACTTATGATAATTTTAATAATAAACTTTCTTGATACTTCTCAAATATGGTTGCATGGAACCCTGCTTTAACTCGCAATGTCTGATAAGTACACCTGACGGAAATCTATTTCACACAAGATCAATAGAATACCATTTTTGATGTCTATCTTACCACACTTCAGATGGATGGATGGATCAGTTATGCATTTGTACATAAGAAACACTCGTTTAGTTGCCATACATATTAGGTTCATAAGCATATTTTAAAAAATCAAAAGTTAATGCTGCTCTATTTCGCACAATTTCCAGGTACTTATTATCCAGGTTTCTTTTATCATTTTATATTTCATTTACTCCCGACTCGTGGTTCAGTGGCGACGCGCACCGCTGGTGAGCATTATGGGTGAAGTTCAGTCCGCTGGCAGCGCTTTGTTGTACACACTGTTTCAAAAAACTAGGAGATTCAATGAGGTTTGCGATGTTCAGCATCTTGCCTCGTTTGTCGGACTACCTGGTGGGAGTTTGCCGGGCTTTCACCCATACGACACACAAATGTAGATAAAAGCCCTTAAAGTTCTCTCTTCAGTGTCACGGACCCAAGTCAGACTTCTACCTAGAGGTGCTCCATGACATTAGAAGCTACCCCACCTTTCTCTCTGTCCACGAGAACACACTGGATCTTGGATTTGGTCTAGATGTTGCTGTCGACCAAATGGGATAAGGAACAACAAGCCTGTTTTATTTTCTCATTAAAAACTTAACAAACAAAAAGAAAACCATTTTTGTTGTGTGTAGCATAATTATGCAATATAACGCCAATCCTTTTTTTTATACTTTAATTTATCTTTTTTGTGCAATATAAGTTTACAGGAAAACGGACATGAAAACAAATCACATTATAAAAAACTTTATTTAATTTGAAAATAAAAAATAATTTCTACAATTTTCAAAATAACATAAAAAAAAAAAAAAAAACAATGAAATAAAATTAATCTAATATTAAAGTTTGCAAAAAAATTTTAAAAAAAAAATAGATTCTTTAGATAAATTCCTTTAAAAACAATCTAAAAGAAATTCAAATAAAAATTTAAAACAACCGTGTATTTCAAATTAATTTTATTAAAAAGTGACATAGGTTTAGATTGTTATAATCATTATCACTATGTGATAATGGCTTACGCCGTTTAACTAATTTATTAACCGCCGTTTGTTATTGAGGGAAATATTGCCTCTGCAGTAGATCTTTTAAATAAAGGCAAAGGATTTTCACGGACTTCATTCTTCTATGCAGATCTTTCTCTTCCGACGCTATAAGCAGTTACTAAACTTCGCAATAATAATTCTACCGCTTTATGTAGTTCAGGATTTCAAGACATACACGTTTTTGAAACTCAAGTTTTTTTAAAGGTTCTTTTAAAATTAACAATAAAACTATATTTGTTGCAAAATTGAAATTCTTCTCCTTTGAATGAAGCTTTGAAAATATCTCATATAATAATTCAACTCCTCAATAACAGTAAATTCAAATCTATAGACCACAACATGAAAAGATATCAACTGCTAATCTTGATCTTATAGGTAACTCCAGCCCTTAAGTTATTACGATAGGTGATTTTACTGCGAAATATTTTCCTGAAATGCAAGTAGAAACAGCATAAACGGTACAATACTTTCAATACTGGTTCAGAGACAACCGCATCAATATTCCAGACTCTACTTTCTGAATTTGAACTGAATTATATAAATGCTGTTAACAGCACCTTGGACCTTGATGTATTAAAAAACCTCAACAACGGAAACATCACTTCCATAAACTATCTCTCTAGTGATCATAATCCCATCCATCTAGAAATTTCAAAAAACTCATCTCTCTTTCTTCCTCTAGGCCAACTAACAACCACATATTTATCAGCAATATCTCTCACCCTGTCCCAAGAAATCCTTTCAAAGTGCTTAAGACATCAAGACTACCATCAACTCCTTCATTTCGCATTAACCTCAGCCATAAATCTCTGCAGTAAAACCAGAGAAGTAGAAACAACAAACCATAAACTTTCCATTAAACTAAGAAACACAATAAAAAAAAAAAAAAAAAAAAACAGTGTCAAAAAACTTTGGCAATTAACCAAATACCCTCCTTCTAAATGTGAAATGGATAAACTCCAAAACATCATGAAAAAAAATTTAAAGTCTCAATAACAACAGTCTCCTTTACTACAATAACAAAGTTTTCACCAAAAAAAATATAATAAGACCCCCATCACTTCTTGGTAATTCGGATTATTTTTCTACCCATCCAAGAAAATAGACGTCTTTGGAATAATCTGAAACTTTCTTCCAAGAGCAGCTAGAGCCGTAAGATGATGACCATATCGAACATGTTGAAAATTCAATGCCATTCATCTAGCCAACAACCCTCCTTCATCAACGCCTTCAATAATAGTTCCAAACGAAGTTTTGAGCATCATCAAAAATCTAAACATCAGAAAATTTACAGGTCCCGAACATATTCCTAACAAAGCTCTTCAATATCTTCCATTGAACTGAATTATTCACATCACCGAAATTTTCAACAAATGTATACAACATGCAACATTTCCCGAATTCATGAAAGAAAATATCATCCTCTCCCGAAACCAGCCCAAAATCATAAATTCTCTCAAAATTATCACCCCATCCTTCTTCCAGTAGAGCAATTTGGATCCAGGCCAAAACACTCAACAAATCATCAACTCCTATGTGTTATTAATATCATTATTAAAGTATTTCAATAACAATTTAATAACTGGTGCTTGAGGAACAAAACGCTTTCGCCCGGTTGTAACGTGTCATCTTCATCTATAAATTCAACTAAATTTTTCACATTACCTTATATTAATTAACAACTTTCTCAGCATTAGATTTTTGCAGAATTAGTTTGTGTAAATAGTAAATACTTCTCATTGGGCCATATCAAACTAGCACTCCTCAAGAAATCACCCTTAATTCAATTCTCTACAGCATATCTCTTAACATATTTGGACTTTCCTCAAGTTCAATTCATCAGATTTTGTTTAATCGAAGATGATTCTGCAGTTCTTGCTCCAAGTACCACCTTGCGTCTAGAGCTCTACAGAATTTTTTTACTCGTTGGAAGAATGGCTAACTCTATGGAAAATTTCTATCAACATAAGCAAATCTAAAGCAATCATATTTCGAAAAGGACACAGCTTTATTTCTAAAAAGTTAATTCTATTTTACAAAGGTAAAGCAATCATAATTCTTAAGGGCATCTCGTGGTGAATTATTACTTCCTGAAGAAGAAATAGAATGGGTTGACAAAATCAATTATCTCTTCCTAATAACTGGCAAAGAAACTACCTTCAGATATCATATAAAACTAGAGGGATCGGCAGATCTGAAAATAATAAAAAAATCCTGGAATCTGATTGCTGGGATAGCTATACTAGTTTGGATCCAATTGTAAATCCAAACTATCCAAAAGGCACACTCAAACACACACACACACACAAAAATTTCATCAAAATCGGTCCCGACTTTTAGGAGAAGTTCAGTGACAAACACACGTACAAAATAATTATATATATATAAAGTTATACTAAAGGCGAATGTTGGAGCAAATTACATCTAGGGTCCTTCTCATCGGAGAACATTCTAAACTATGATTATAAAATAAAATAAAACCCTCCTTAGGTCAATGCAGCACTTTTCTCGGACCTAGCTGCCAAGACAAATATGAATAGAATACAAATCCTAAAAAATAAAATTCTTAGAATCATCACAGGGGCTCCCTGGTATTCAGTTACCCATAATGGTCTGAAAATTGGTCCAATAGACGAACATATAAAAAAACTATCTAAGAAATCCTGCTTTGATATTATTCCTCATCACAATTTTCAATCATCAGATCTCAAGTTTTCTCTGCACACAACATCGGCAAAAATAAATTTCTGTACACCACAACCAAATGGACCCTGCCTCTAAAGCAGCAATAGCGACAGCCAAAACAAACTTCAGTGTTATTAACAGCTTCTTCTAGAAAGACAATTTTCAATTCCCTCTTCAGCAATCAAGTGCATAAATAGAAACAGATGCAAGTCAGCGACCCCAATAAATTCTTCCTTTCATATGAAGATCAAGGTTTCCAAACTTCCACCGATATCAAGATAGTGTTTCTCCCTTCCAATTCCTCAACTGTGCCTCGAGGGTAGTTCTCTTTCTCGGTCCATTTACATTTCAAGCCCCTTTATTAATATTTCCTAGCTTTCTACTTTCCCGTCAGCATACAAATGTATATGAATTCACCAAATTGACTCTGAACTGGTTGCAATGAAGACTAGATATTTTATTTTAATATCTCTTTCTTATTATTTTTTTATTAAGTTATTTTTTTAATCATTTACTCGTATTATTTTTTAATATTGCTCCATGAATTTTATTATTATAAAATGATTATTGTATTACACTAAATTCTTTCAGACTGAGTAAAAAGTGCATTTTGTGCTGGCTCTCCAGTCAATTATCCAATCTAGTATTAGTAGACAGCAAGTAGAATTGAAAATTGACTACATATAGAATTGAAAATTGACTATGCGTAGAATTGCAAATTGACTACATATAGAATTGAAAATTGACTATACGTAGAATTGCAAATTGACTACATATAGAATTGAAAATTGACTATACGTAGAATTGAAAATTGACTACGTATAGAATTGAAAATTGACTATACGTAGAATTGCAAATTGAATTGAATGTAGAATTGAAAATTGGCTACACGTAGAATTGAAAATTGGCTACACGTAGAATTGAAAATCGAACTGGATATAGAACTGAAAATTGAAATGGATATAGAATTGAAAATTGGCTTCAATTAGAATAGCAAATTGACTATATGTAGAATTGCAAATTGAATTGAATGTAGAATTGCAAATTGAATTGAATGTAGAATTGAAAATTGGCTACACGTAGAATTGAAAATCGAACTGGATATAGAACTGAAAATTGAAATGGATATAGAATTGAAAATTGGCTTCAATTAGAATAGCAAATTGACTATATGTAGAATTGCAAATTGAATTGAATGTAGAATTGCAAATTGAATTGAATGTAGAATTGAAAATTGGCTACACGTAGAATTGAAAATCGAACTGGATATAGAACTGAAAATTGAAATGGATATAGAATTGAAAATTGGCTTCAATTAGAATAGCAAATTGACTATATGTAGAATTGCAAATTGAATTGAATGTAGAATTGAAAATTGACTACACGTAGAATTGAAAATCGAACTAGATATAGAATTGAAAACTGAAATGGAATAGAATTGAAAATTGGCTTCATTTAGAATAGTAAATTGACTACACATAAAATGAAAACTGAACTGCATGCAGAATTGTAAATTGACTACTTTTAAATTGTAAATTGCCCATGTAAAATAGAAAATGGGCTACACATAGAATTGCAAAGTGACTACACATAGAATTGAAAATTGGTGCACGTCGAACTGAAAATTGAACTGCTTATTGTAAATTGACTACTTTTAAATTGTAAATTGCCCATGTAGAAAAAACATAGAATTGCAAAGTGAACACATAGAATTGAAAATGCACGTAGAACTGAAAATTGAACTGCTTGCAGAATTGAAAAGTTGACTGCACTTAGGATAGCAAATTGATCTCGTGAAGAATTGAACATTGAAATCAGTTTTTATCTTATTCAAATGTTAAGAGAAAAGAAAAGAATCTTTTTTTTTTTCTTCTTTTCATCTGCAAAAAAAGAACCATTTTTTTCTCCTTTTTCCAACAGCCTATCCATATAAATAATCAGTATGCCGAGCAAGACGATCGCAGGGAGTGACTTTTTCCCCCTCCCTCGACAACGCCCTACTGCAGGGGGTAAATTTTCGGCCACGCAATACAGGAAATTGGAACTGCGGGGGGAGGGAGTGTTCATGCGTATCGACTGCGATAGAGATCTTTTCCCCCTCCTTTTTTTTTTTACATGAGAAAAGGGAGGAAAACATTTTTATTAGTTCTGGGAGACACGGAAACCCATTCTTATATCTATCAGATGAAGAATGGTTTTCCACTCAAAGCGTACGAGAAAATCCGCCTGGAATATTATTTAAGAATAAAATACAGTCTAACATTGTGTAGCATGATTTATTTGTTCCGCCTTGTATTCATAAGCACTCTATAAAGAGAATATTAGACGTAATATATAACGTCGACATCGATTCCCCCTTGATATAGTATTGTTATAGGTCGGCAAAAAAATACATTAGCATAGTAAATTATGTTTGAATTTATAAATTTTTTCATATAAAAAGAATATTATAAAGTTATTTGGTTTCTCAAAATGAAATTTTATATTTTGTATATTACTAGTATATACGACTCTGCTGTGCTCAGATATTGGCGGCCTGATAGCCAATCTGGCTAAAGCTATGGTCTTTGGTACCACAAGCATCACATTCGAATCCTGGCGGTGGTATGAGTGTCTGTTAGCAGTTCGGAATCTATGTTAAACTGTAGGTCCCGGTCTAATTAGCCTAAAGTGTGCACAAAAGATCGTAGAGCGACAAACCAAACCAATTGCCCGGTTATTGAAAATAAAATAAATTAATATATACACTGAAGTGACAAAAGTCATGGGATAGCAATATGCAAATTTTCAGATGGCAGTAGCATCGCGTAGAAAGGTATAAATGCGCAGTGCTCGCAAGCTTTCATTTCTGTGTTATTCATGTGAAGAGGTTTGACGTGATGATGACCGCACGACGGGAATTAACAGACTTTGAACGCGGAATGTTAGTTGGAGCTAGACGCATGGGTCATGCCATTTCGGAAATCATTAGGGAATTCAACATTCCCAGATCCACTGTGTCAAAAGTGGGCCGAGAGTATGAAATTTCAGGCATAACATCCCACCATGGACAGCGCAGTGGTCAAACCGCCGCCTGCACTTAACGAAAATAAAAGTCGTAAATTCTAACAGACAATTCCAACGAATGATCTGGCCACCTAGATCGCCCGACATGAATACCATCGAGCATTTTTGGGACATCAGAGAGGTCTGTTCGTGCCCAAAATCCTGCACCATCAACGCTTTCACAATTATGGTTCGAGACAGCATGGCTCAATATTTGACTTCCAACGACTTGTTGAGTCCATTCCACGTCGAGTTGCTGCATTCGCCGGGCGAAAGGAGGGCCGACACGATATTAAGAGGTATCCCATGACTTTTGTCACTTCAGTGTATATACAGCATCTATTTTTAAGAATAAAATAGTGTTAATTTGGAAAATATATTAAAGCTAACAAGTAAGCTTTCTTCGTTATTCTTTTAAAAGTAACTTAACTAATGGCTTTAGTACATTTTTAAACATGCGCCATCTGGTGGCAAAAAAATCTGATGACAATTAAACAAATTAAATTTTTATTTAATTGAAAAATAATTAATAATAATTGTTCGTATTTTTGGCAATTTTTTTTTTTTTTTTTTTGAAAGTAATAATAAATTCAGAGGTGAAAAAATTGAATTTCATTGGGTTAAAGTTTTAAATTATGCTGAAACATACATACATATCATTCGTTTTTTTTTTATATGTAAATCTACACTTTCCATCTAATACATAATTTTAAGATCACTAGAAAAAAAAAGACTTACCTTTGGTATTAAGTGATTATAGTAAACTGTATCATATAACTGTACTGTCTTAAAAAAATAAGCTATAAAATGTACAATACAAAAATTTACGTAAGAGTCTTTTATATTTACCCTATATAATTAATTATAGATCGACAACAATTGTGTGGAAGGGCAACATCCGATTGTGTGCATCCGTTTTAAAATAGGAAATTTCACCGAACAAAAGCTGCACTGCACATTTTTGAAAGAGAAATGTTTAATAACTAGTATTGAATCATTTGTCATCTAATTTTTCTCTGTATATTATGTAATTTGAAATTTTAGAGATTAAGATAATTTCTATTTTAATTAAAACCCTTCCAAAAATACCTTTCCTTCCTGTAACCTCGTTTTTTTTGAATCCGTTCGACTTGACCGGTTTCCAATTTTCCACACATTTGTGGTAAAACTGATGATAAAAAAAATAATAAAATCAGGCGATATACAGGTTATTCATGAAATTTAGAATTTAATGCAAGAACAATACGCATAAAAAAATATTAATCAAATAAAGAAAAGTTATCAATAAATTATATTTTGGCAATAAATTCAGTTCATCAGTTATCGCTCAAAACTGAAAAAGAAAACAGACCAAATAAAAAAAAATTAAAAACTGTAGAATTCCAAACGATTTTATAAAAAAGGCACGTGAAAGACATTTAAATAAACCAATAAAAATAGCTCGTGAAATAAATTAAAAAAAAAAAATTAACCAATAAGAAACGTTAAAAGTAAACGAAAAACTGATCAAGTCATGAAAAAAAAAAAAAAAGAGATCAAGAAAACGAAAACTCCACTATCCAAATCATAACCCATAATTTTACGAGTAAAAAAGCAAGCTACTCTTAAAAAAAAAAAAAACGGGGTGAAAGAATTTTATCGATCTCTCATGAACTTGAAGTTTTCTTTCTACATCAAAACTATTGTCTATCTGCCTAATAATCAATGGATTATACGTTAAAATAAGTCATTTTGCTGTGAGAAATTTTTTTTCTCTGAAAGTTTTATGAAAATATATTCTGTAAAACCACCAACTAGAAATGCCTTCTTGCGAACAAAAATTAGTTAAATTCTGTATGAAAGAAAAATCAACAACCTTCTAAGCATAGATAATGAACCATAACAGTTGGACGATGGTCTTTTACAAAGTTGATATGTCATGCATGTGGATGAAGCGTAAATAAAAATAGAAAAAGCTTTGCAGTAAAGTCACATAATTAAATGCATTGACAATCTTTTTCGCCCCAATTCTTAAATGTAAATAATTTATTCCGTTCTCCTATCTTAAATTGGTAGCATAATTTTTGTTTATACTTGGGGCGTCAAAAATCCTCTTTAAAAGTGTAAAAAAAAAAAAAAAAATTTATGCCTTGGGTATAAACGCAGAACTTGAATGGTATGGGATCTGCCAAAGGTTAGCTAGAGCTTCGCCTGAATATTATACCGTCTAAGTAACTTTACATAAAGCAGTTTTCATTGAAAAAATGTTGTCTTTTCAATGGAATAGTTTATTAAAAGGGAATTTTCTTATATTTGATCTATTCTGACTATACTTTTATATAAATTTTACACGCTTATTGGAAAAATTTTTTCATGAATACATACACATATTATCATCTCTTTCGTTTTTAATTATAATTTTTTTTGCATATTTTCTTACCAGTTTCCACTCTGTTAAATTTATTTTTAAAAGTACATACTTGAAACATTAATAAAAAAATTGCTCTTGAAAACTGAAAAGAGATTTAATAGTTTTATGCTACGGATTAATAGATTTAATAGTTTTATGCTACGGATTAATAGATTTAATAGTTTTATGCTACGGAAAATAGAACTTGATTGGTATACTAGATTAAAAGACTAGATTGGTATACTAGAAAATACTATTGGTAATTACTAAATTGGGATACTAGAATCTCTCACGGATTACACGAGAAGTATTATATTATCTGGCTAGCGGGGCATAAGTGGAAAAACTACAATTTGATGTAAAATGCATCATCAAAATTATCGTAAGTAATTCTTCTTCTTCATTGGCGCAACAGCTCCTTGGTGGGCTAAGGCCATCTGCTTGTTGGCAGATTTCGAAGCCTCAGATGTTTTTCTTTTAAGGGCAGGGCTGTCAGTCCTATGCCGGAAACGCCCTACAGTCACATTAGATCAGAACCTATGGTTTAATGTGTATTCAAAACCACTACTAACTTCCGTGGCACCGACGGACTCAAACCCGAAACCTGTGGCACCGAGCACCAGAGCGCTAGTCACTCGGACAGCAACAATAAGTAAAATTATTACAGTCACTTTTAAGGACTTTTAAAGAGTGACATGTTTGCTGAAATTTCTTTTTTTGAATAGCAACAACGGCAATAAATAGGGATCTTTCATTTCGGCATCGCTTACCAAAGATATTTATTTTGAAGCAACTCCCTTAGCTTGAGAAATATTATCGCACCTTTCAAACCGACCGTTTTAAATCCATATAATGTTTTAAAGGCTATGTATAAAAGAAATCCATTGTTACAATTTAAGTCCCTAAAGACGAATAAAATGTTATTTTTTGTTGCAATTCAAGGTTTCATCCTTTTAAAGTGCTCCTTGCTCGAATCGATCACCTTGGATATCAGATAACGGAATAAAAGATTGCTCTGCTATAAATGGATAGCACGACAACAGAAATACGTTAAACAGGATTATTTAAAGTGTTAGAAATTGATACAGGAAGATGATGTTTGTGGGATGTACCGTATTTACTGGGAATCCGATATTTCCCCATAAGACTTTTTATCCAGGCTAAAAGGGGGGGGATAAATTCGTATTTGGTTATAGATTTCGATTTCTTTATTTTCGTACTATTTTTAGTATTTCTTTTTTTTTTACACTTTACTCGGCAGAACGGACCTGAATTTTTAAATGTATCATAGTTTTGTATTTAATGATTTACAAAATATTTTCAGCTCTAAATGAAAATTGCTGTGAAAGTTAAAAAAAACGTATTTAAATTTCGTTTTTAAGGGACGTATTTAAATTTAATTAATCTCGCTCTAATTAAATGGTTTCTAGTTTAATTAGTTGAAAGGATGTTTCATTTGTAAATGTGCTTATGGATTTTCTGATTAATTTCTATTGATTAATTTTCATTTAAGATATAATTTCTGATTGACTTATGGATTTTCTGATTACCATTCATAGTTAAAAAAGTCCAACAATTAAAAAGGAGAAACAACAAAAATGCATAAAAAATTTTTTTTTCCCAGTTCTAAGCTTAAATAGCCAAATTGTGTATTTGTCGCTAATGTTTTGGAAACAGCTTAATTTCTTAACCGTTTTATTTATTAAATTTTTACAACTATGTTATAATAACGATACTTGACAACCACTGCAAAAACCACAGACTTAGTACATGGCCTAAATGTAAATTACATTAAATTACACATGGCATAAACGTAAATTACCTTAAATTACAAAATACCATAGATTTACATGGCTTTTAAATTAGACGTGGCATAAATGTAAATTACCATAAATTACACATGGCATCAATGTATATGGCTGAAATGACACATGGCATAAATGTATATGGCCTGAAATGACACATGGCATCAATACAAATTGCTTTAAATTACACATGGCATAAATGTAAATCGCCTTAAATTATGCATGGCATAAATGTACATAACTTTAAATTACTCATGACATAAATGTACATGGCTTTAAATTAAGTATGGCATAAATGTATATGATCTTAAATTACACGGTATAAATGTAAATTGCACATGGCATACGTTGCATAAACGTAAGTTGCATTATTTTAAATTGCCATAAATTGCTCATGGCATAAGTGTAAATTCCATAAATATAAAGTGCCAAAAATAACACATGGCATAAATGTACTTGGCCATAAATTAGACATGAATAAATATGCATGACTTTAATTTATGCACTGCAAAATGTAAATCGCCTTTAAATTATACATGGCATAAATATACATGACTTTAATTTACACCCACCCATTGCCTCTAATGTCCATCAATAAGACTGAAATTTTGAAATTGTAAAAACGTTAAAAATAATAAAGTGCAACGAAATATTTTACTTTCACCACAAATATTGTGCATAAGAGATTATAAATATAGAAAAAAAAATCCTCCTGCTATAAAAATTTTGGCTTTTTATCTCTATGTTCTACTTTAAAAATGCAGGAATGCACATGACTCAACACTTTTGCACATGGGTACCTCAAAAATCGAACCTAATGCTGAGACGTTTATTAAATTTATCTACCATCACACATAAAATTCTTATTTTCTTTTTATTATAGTTATTTTTTATCATATATAAAAAACTTATCTAATATATATGCATATTTCCGGCGGAAAAAAGGATTTCAAACCAGATAGTGCACAGGGTTGCAAATTTCGTCGGATTTAACTTTGTGGCTTTCTTAGAAAGAGCGACAGACGGGGTGCAGTCAGTTTCTCCGGTGAATCAAATGCGACTCGATTTAAAATTCAAGGCGGGTCGACCTTTTGTATTTCAGAAATATGAATAGGCTACTTTTAGACGGAATGCGATCGATACTTTTTTACCTCGGCCAAGGAGAGAACAAATTTAGAAACAACCTCTTCCCGTTCTCTGCACATGTAACGAACAGTTTTCGAAGATGGGAGAACGGAAGTGCTTTTTTTAAATGAGCGACATAGTTTTGAGACTGATAATGATATTGTGGGTAGAATACAGAAAAAAATTTGCTTAAAAATAATATATATATTTGCATTAAATTATTAGAATGTGTTATAAATATATAAATAGCAAATGTTTTTTTTTTTTTATTAATTAAAGCTTATTTAAGTGAATAGAATCTGAACATTATTGGCCTATTTTGAGAAAAGAAAATTGAGTCGAATTAATTAATCGAATTCTAATTTTTTTTTTTTTGGCGCACTTTTCAGGAACGTGGAGTAAATGGGAAATTTGTGTAAAGCGTCGATAGTCATATTGCCTGGTGGGAGTGTCCGCAGTGCGGGACAGACATCCTATGAATAGTCTACTCATGGAAGGAGGGAACGGGTGGAGCAGCTTCTGTTGGGATGGAGAACGCGAAGGTAGAAGTCTGACTTGGTTCAGTGACGCGGCAGAAGGAGGACAGTGTCTTCCGGGAGAATATCACATTTGAGTATCGTGGGGATTCCCACCAGGTTGTCCGACTCACGAGGCAAAATGCAACGAACATTGCTGTAAAAGTCATCGAGTCTGCTCGCTTTCTGAAACAGTGTCCATAACAAAGCCGCCCGCGGATTGAACATCCGCGGCAATATGACTTTTTTTTGTATTTGTTTGTTTATATATATAAAAAAAAAAAAAAAAAAAAAAAAAAAAGTTGGTTGGTGGAACTGATAAATCTTCCAGTCATTTTTTAGGCAATTTAAATTTTTTCGTGTTTGTTGGTCTAGTTGGACCCATGGGGTGTATGGATGGTGTGAACCATCTACAGGAAGTTCTAGCTTTATTTGATATGGAAGTACCCGGGATTGCTATCGTGAATCTGATCCTATGGCTGGTCGGTCTTAAGTAACTTGACTATTCACCAGCGGCGCACGTTACCCCTGATCCACGAGTCGGGCCCTAGGTTTCTTCGATGAGATAAGAAAAATGTGGGCTGTTGCCATTTAAAGTCTTCTCGGAATGCAATGTGAGCATTCCGAGAAGACTTTAAAAACTTGTGTACTTGTGAAATATGCTCGGATGATGAGAAACGCTTTTACAATCGCAATCGAATCTTGTCGTTTGTATAAAGAATACTAACCTGTTGAACTAAAAGATCTTAGTTCGAAATCCGACAAATAATATTAGATCAAAAACTTTTGTGTCTATGCCGTGGATGGAAACGATAAAAGGTGGGGAAATTCCTTTCATGATTTCGAGAAAGTGGTGAGGAAAGTGTGGTCTTCATTAATACCTTTCTTCGGGGTTCCTACCAAACCGCAATGACAAAAATGGTATGCAGTGCAACAGATTCACACTAGGTAACGCTAAATTTGCTACTTACCTTTGTAGTGTCAAATAAAGCTCAAATTAGAATGCTTGGAATTGAAAAACAAATTTTTAAATGTATGTAAATAGAAAATTGCCTTATAGGAGGACTTTTAGGAGTAACTGTTCCACATTTATTGTATGAGAGATAACTTGTAAAATCTGTAATCAGACAGCCTAACAAGCGATGAGACATTTTAAGCACGTTTTTATAATCGCTCTCGAATCGTCTCGATTTTTCTGTTAACAGTGACTCCAACGCATGCCATTAACCTATTAAAAGCTGAATTCTTCTGCAAGTTAGTTGTGCGTGGCATCATTAAACTACGAATCTGGCTAACACAACGCTAAAGAACAAAGAGAAAATTTTGGGTTTACCCAAAAAATTTTGGTTTTAAAACAAAAAACTCACTTTGTGCCTTAAGTAATTTTACTAAAGGTCATGAAATTTATTTTCATAATTAATAGTAATGAATGGTACAAAAACAAAAAATTCCTTTTGGGTCCCATTATTTGCAAGATTCACTTTAACCATTTTTGTCCTGCTCGGAGATAGTGAAGTCATTAATTTCGCCAAGGTATATATACCCAAACGAAAGCGAAGTCGTTTCTCTTTCCCCCAGACAGAAATAGATTAAGAGTTGTCTCGGATATTTAACCCTATAAATGTCAGGGGACCCCGGGAACAAGACCTTTTAACAATGGCGGGAAAAAGAAAAAAAAAAACGCACGAGAGGAAAGAGAGGGGTGGGTGGATAAAAAAAAAAAAAATAAACAATTTCCAGCACGAGTCGAGTAATGGTCCCATCCCCGTGGACTTTTGCCAGGTTTAAACAAAACCCTTTTCCACGTGTTTTTAAAAGGAACAAAAATTGGTTCATGAAAATAAATGAGTTCCAGGTGTCATGTGTTTTAAGCGACATTTAAAAGTCGGAAACAGAGTTTTAGAAATCGTTCCATACAGGATAGGAAAACACTGCAACTTTAGTAACCCATTAGCATAACAATAGATCTTCAGTGCATCGCGATACACCGAATCCCTTTATTTATCATCTGTCCTCTTAAAAATGAGCCATTGTACACAATCACTGTTTTTTCTGTTTTCTGTTTTTTTTATGTTGATCTAGTGTTTAGATTTTCTATTAATTTAGGCCCCTAACAGTTTACCGACGTGTAGGGCCAAATGCCTTCCGGGGGGATTTTTAAGGGTGAATATCCAACATTTGACACTACACACACTACACCATGATTGTTGCATCGTGATTGGTGATAGACCATGGGCTGAGAAAGTGTCTACTCCAAGAGAAGTGAGGGCAGCTGACTCCCCTCCATCTTGACGGATTTTCATAAAGTTAAATTTTTGGAGAAGGAGAGCATTTTGTATGGGAAAAAATGCCAAAAAAATTATGACTTTCGTAGCCAGATTCTTTGCACACGCTGATACAATCGTTCATCGTGTTTTGCATGTTTCTGAAAACAGTGACTGCAGCAGATGTTGCCCGCATATTGAAAAATCCGAGCTTTTCTGAAGCTTTTTCTGAGCTTTTTCAGACACTGTTCAAAAACTGAGAATGCTCGATGTCGTTTGAGATGTTCAGCAACTTGCCTTGAGAGTCGGACTACCCGGTGGGAGTTTCTCCCAAAGATACGCAAATGCGGGGGCGTCCACTAAAAGTCCACCGGGAAGGCACGACCTTCCTTCTTCAGCGACTCAGAACCAAGTTAGGCTTCTAACCATGGGTGCTCTATCACAACAGAAGCTGCCCCTCTCTCTTCTCCAGGAGATAGCATAGGTTCGTGGACTTGTTCTAAAATGTTGCTATCGACTCAACCAAGTGGGATAAAAAAAAATTGCAATATTTATTTTTATTATGTGTAAAGTGTGCATAGTTTGCCATACCGACATTCCTTACGCAAATGTCTCGAATATCGTATAGAAAATACTTTATTTCTGATCTGTATAATATGAGACGTGTGCAAAAACTAGAAATGATAGATTATGATAAGCGTCTGACTTTCGCGCTAACGTTTCTTGCCCGAATGGAAATCGACGATTATTGGATAATATTGCCGGAATATGAGGATCATGGCTTATCTAAATGGACCGGTCACTATTCACGACTGTTGAATTTATGCATTTGAACGGCGCGCAGTAATTCCTCGAGGGCAAACGCTATGAGTCAAATGGTTTCTATTTATCGATTTTTTTATATTTATGGTTTATATGCATTTTTACAAATACGCTCGAGTGTTTTTATGATGTAGCATTTCTTCTCAAAGGTTGGTGGATTGGCGGTTTTGTTGTAGACGCTGTTTGAAAACTTCAATGGCATTCGTGATGTTCAGTATCTTGCCCCTTTAGTCAAACTAGATGGTGGGAGTTTTCTGGGGTTTTCTCCCATACGATACGTACATGCCGTGTAATTCCCTTGAAAGACCTCCCAAAAGGCACTGTCCTCCTTCCTCAGCGTCACGGAGCAGAAATCAGACGTCTATCAACGGGCCTGAGGAGCATTGGGGCTGAGGATCAATCAGCTGACGACTTTGTTGCAGACACTGTTTGAATAAATAAGGAGTCTCGATACGTTTGGGATGTTCAGCCTCTTGCCTCGTTTGTCGGACTACCTATCTAGTAGGAGTTTTTCGGGTTTTCTCCCATACGATATACAAATGGGGTAGTTCCTCCTAAAAAGTCCTTCTGGGAGGCACTGCCCTTCTTCGTCTACAACTCGGGACCCAGTCAGACTTCTACGTACGGGCGCTCCATCACAACAGAAGCTGCCCTCTCCTTCCATGAGACCACACGGGTTCTTGGACCTTGTCTTGATGTTGCTGTCTCCCAAGTGGGATAAGAAACAACAACGCAATTTTAATGATTAAGTGACATTGATGATTTTTCAGAAATAAATTTAATATTTATTAGTTAATGTTGCATTTCATTACACATGTTGGTAAATTGCTATTAACCATCATGAGTTGTTAATTTATGCCAGACTGATATTCTGAATGATTTAATTTTGCTACTTACAATGCACCGCTATAGTGCTACTTATGTAAAATAATTAGAAGAAAGCATCTAATTCGTTTACTGAAAATATAGATTGAAGGGTAACGAGACAGAATTGATTTTCGACGGAAGGGGGATGGGGGACTACAAGGTCACAAAATTTTCATTATAGAACAAAAGGGAAATAAAGAATGTTTTCTTTGTTTCATTTCCATAATTTCAATGAAGGAGAAAAATATTATTGCCCTTTTTTTCATTTTTTAATTTCTTTTAAAGTAATAAGTATTGATTTTGGGCGAATTAATGTAATTGAAAATTCCCCATTCAAGTTTTATGGTTGCTTCTGAAAAGATTAAAATGAGTTTTTTTTTCATTAATTACCGTTTATGCCAAAAGCAACTTCGTGTTTGGTGTGGATAAATTTTGGATTAACTCTCTCAACCCCTATCGATTGATTTCTAATTTATTTTTTAATAACTTTCTTTAGCTTTTGTTTTGCGTCCTGGTGGCCAAGTGGCTAATGCTCTGGCCTTTTGGTATCCCAGGCTTCAGGTTCGAATCCCGGCGGTGACATGGATGTTTGTGAGTGGTTCGGAATCCGCTTTAAACTGTAGATTTCGGTTTGTTTAGCCCTCGTGTGCATAAAATGACCACAGAGCGACAAATCAAATCAAAACAAACCAATTAGTTTTTGTTTATTACATATTTTCTGTTAGTAAATCTAAATTAGTAAATCTTTTATTTTAAATTTCGGTTTTTTTTAAAATTATTTTTATTTATTTATCTGGGTTTTTTTTTATATTATTTATTTTATTTTTATAGTACAGTAATGAAGTAGGATTTGGGTTCGAGTCCATGGAGGCTTGTAGTGATTCGGAATCGCTTTAAAATCGTACATCCCGGTCTAACAGGACAGTAGAGCGTTGGGCGTAGGGCTAACAACTCTACCCAGTAATATATATATATATATATATATATATATATATATCCTGTCTCGAAATCTCCCAGTCGGCAGGCGGTCATGACCCACCATGGAGCTGTTGCGTCATTGAAGAAGAAGAATGAAGTAATGTTCTGAATTCTAAAGTCAGGTTACTTGTAATTTATGTATCATATTTGTACTTTTCCGAAACTGAAGCTGCAATGGCCGCAGTTTATTATTTCAAAGGCATAAAACGACTTAAGTACTTTCCTATTTCTGAAAAAGCCAACGACTACCATTTCCGTTCCTTTTTCTTGCAAGCGGAAATGACGTGACCACTCATATTTGCTCAAGTATGTCAGCCACGCACAGAATTGCGTTAAAATTGTTATTTGATGTTTCGTTTTGAATATTATTAATCAGTTGTACAAGCAATAGCATGTGCAGTATTGAAACCAAAAACAATTATTAAGCAAACTTTCCTCTTCAATCTTAATTTTTTTTTCTCTTTTGAAGCTTTTTCATTTTTGTTACTCTTTGAACTCTGTAACCATAACCGTACTTCGCATAAGAACTTTCTCCCCGTACTTGTATTGTTTGTAGTCGCCTGTGTTATGTGCCTGCATTTTTAATATTATTTTTATGTTGTTTATATTGTCATTTTCAATGTATCCAATAAAAAAAATTAAAAACATTATTGAGGAAATATTTGAATTGATTGACTACATCCCGACCTTTTGGATATCTCAACTACAGTTCATTGGACTAGAAAAGTAAGAGAAATTTCGTACGAAATTGTTTGGTGAGGTAAAAATAATAATGGAATCTTTAATATCGCTCATTAATTTCATTTTGTATTAAATGGGTATTCTTCTTTCTGTTATATTATATAATTACACTGCTCAAAGAATTAAAAAGTTGTAAATTATACGTGAAATAACGATACAATTGTTTTTTTTTTTTTTTTTTAAAATCAAAAGAAAGGTAAACATCCAAATTTTTCACATTTTCAAACTACCAAAAATTGTTGATGTTGAAAAGTACCATGTTAACAATAGAGAATAAAAAAAAGAAATCGTTTTCCTGCTAAGTTACAGGCTGATGCTAATTGGGGTTTGATTTTAGTTTGTCGTTCTACGGTCATTTTTTGCACACTCTAGGCTAATTAGACCGGGACTTACAATTTAACATGGATTCCGAACCACCAACAAACATCCATGCCACTGCCACGATTCGAGCCATGTGGTACCAACAGCCAAAGCGCTAGCCAATTAGCCATCAGGCCGCAAATGGTAGTTTGATTGGTTTGGTTTGTCGCTCTGCGGTCATCTTGTGCACACTTTAGACTAATTAGACCGGGACCTACAATTTAACATGGATTCCGAACCACCAACAAACATCCATGCCACTGCCAGGTTTCGAATCTGAAGTCCATGGTACCAAAAGTCGGAGCGTTAGCCAATTGCCATCAGACCGCAGTGGTGGTTTTAAGAATAAAGTTATTTTTTTTTTTTTTAATTGAAGTCGAGTTAAAAATATGTATAATTTCAAAATTCTCTTAAAAGGTCTTTAATATACCATTTATTATGAAAATTTTTCTCGAAAATGTTTCCACCTATTCCCAAACTTCTGATACGGAAAAATTAGAGTACAATTGATTCTTCTATAACATATAAATCTTCGAAATAACGTTGGAAAAAAATAAAGACTGGTCAGTGTTTTTTCTTTAATGTGATTTCGTTGCGTTTTTAGATGGACATTCAGGGAGATACTTATCACAGGCCCGAAAGGGAAAATGAATTATTGAACACAAGGGGGATATCTCCGACTAATCCATGCATTATACCAGGGCATGAAGGATCTAGTCCGATGTATTTTCCCCTCCAAGTAGCAGGCGCCGGAGAGACTTGTGTTTATAGTGCGGCGTCAATGTTTTCCAAACAAAGAGGGTGGATCTGCTAAGACGATATTTATGGGCGTTCTCTCAGCACCCCACTTTCCTACTTGCTTTATTATTGAAGAGAATTCTTACTGGAACATTCGGCTGAAAAAAAAAAAAAGCGAAATTTGTTTTTTATTTTTCTAAGCATGAAAAGAAACTGTATTTTTATTTCTTTCTTGCATATATATACAGAATATGCTGAACCTTTTAAATTATTTTAAAGCTATGAAAAAACTTCCTCTCACTTTATTACTGTTATTTAAAACTTTTCGACTTGTTGAATTATAAACGTTGTTTATACAAATGAACGATTTTTTTTTTTTTTTTTTTTTTTTTTTTTTGCAACAAGCAATTCATAATTTGAAAATGAGAATTGAACCTTGATTTTTTTTTAATTAATAATTTGATGTTGATTTTGAAAAATTATTTTCTTCGTTGTTAATTCTCAGCCTAAATGTATTTATGTTTAGCAACTAGCGGATGGAGAAATTGTTATTTTGTAATTACTTTTTATCTTTAATTTTAAAAAACAAAAAGTTGACTTATATTGTTGCTTTTGAAAGTACATAAAGTCAATTTTAAAGTGCAGTTGTACCTAATTAAATACAATTAATTTAAATTTCATAAAATTTATGTAACTATGAGCGTTGATACATTGAAATTAAAGGGGGCTCATGGCAAACCAACAAGCGCTCTGGAGCTCGTTGACGCAAGTACTCATTCTAAATTATGGTGGCATTCTAAATTATGGTGGCATATGGTGGATTGAGGTAATGGTAGCCATTCTTCCATGATGATTCTAATTCATGCGGACGTGAACCGTCGTCACCATCATCAATAAACAGTTCACACAAATTTCATCACTATTTCAAGTCAGTGAGTGCCACAGTGGCATTAAGCTTGTTGAGATAATGGTAACTAGTTTTCATGATGATTCTGATTCACGCAGACATGAACCGTCATCATCGTTAAAAACAGCACACAAACTTGCTCAGTATTTCAGGTCAGTAAGTGTCATGGTTGTTGTGCTAATGCAGCTGGCAATAGAGAGACGGTTAATCTTTTATGCCATACGAAAGGGCTGCAATGCTGTTATTCATTTAACACTACCCAGGAGGCAGGTGAAGCTTGAATATATGCTACGGACACGAGTAACACTATCCCCACAACGCTCTACGATCCTATCAGACGGGTACCTACTGTTTAAAGTGGATTCCGGACCACTACAAACATCCATGCCATTACTGGAATTCGAACCCGAAACCTGTGTTACCAAACGCCAGAGCGCTAGCCACTTGGGCATCCGGTCCCAGTAAGTGTCATAGTGGCATTAACCTTGGTTGAGATAATGGTAATTATTTTTCATGAAGATTCTGATTTCAAGCAGATATGAACCGTCGTCATCATCATTATCAAAAACAATTCACGCAAGTTTGCTCAGTATTTCAGGTCAGTGAGTGCGATGGAGGCATCCACCTTGGTTGAGATAATGGTAAAAAGAGGATTCTGATTTCTGGCAGATATGAACCGCTATCATCATCGTTAAAAAAGAGTTCACGCCAGTTTGCTTGGTATCAGCGAATCTCTTCGAGTTTCAATCCGTTACCTTCTTTATTTACGACCCATAAAAAGCGACTGAAATTTCGCAGAAGGCGCATATTTACAGATTCCGCCCGAATCGCATGCGACGAGACACTTTGGCAGGTTGCCCATTTGCTTGTCCGTCTCGAAACACACAATTAATATTTCAGCCCTTCGAAACTTTTTACTCTACCCTCCTCGGCACGCGGTTATCTTTTCACGACTCACCGTTTAATTTCCGGCCATCACCACCTGGAAAAAAAAAAAAAGTCCTTTTATTTTTTTTTCTTTACCTTTTAAGGAAATTGTGGTAGGTGTGGCGTATCTGATTTAATGGAGGCACTGAAAGATTAAAAACGAGGCGGCAGCCGGCATTTTACATGAGATGTGTAATGCGCGTGATAGGTATGGGGGGTGGAATTTATCAAATTTTGAGGGAAAAAAAAAACTTAGAATGGGTGAAGCCTTTAATGGGAAATCGCCTCACCCCTCCCTATATTTAATGAAGTAGAACGAATGACAAAAAGGAAAATGGTGTAGTTATAATGAGAACAAACTTTACCCGAGTTTTTCTGCTCGCTGCTCATTTGATGTGTTTTGGTGTGCGAGAAAAGTTGGTCATATTCAGAAAAGAAGAAAATGCTTGGTGGAGATAATACTCGCATCCTTCTTCATTGGCGACTGAAGATTGCATGATTTCTGATCTCAATATTGGGTCAAGGCCATCTGCTTACTGATAGATTTCGAGACAGCAGATGTTTTTCTTTTACAGGGGTAGGATTGTCAGCCCTAAGCCAAACGCCCAACAGTCGTATTAGACAGAGTGGCCACTACAAGCATCCACGATTCCGAGCCACTACAAGCATCAAGATTCCGAGCCACTACAAGCATCAAGATTCCGAGCCACTACAAGCATCCAAGATTCGAGCCACTACAAGCATCCAAGATTCGAGCCACTACAAGCATCCAAGATTCCGAGCCACTACAAGCATCCATGACATCGCCGAGACTCGAACCCAAAACCTGTGGCACCCAGCACTAGTCACTCGGCTATTAGCTCCAACACTCGCATTACTTTGAGAAATTAATGAAGAAAACCTTCAAATTTATATTTTTTTCTTTTTATTATAACTCGGATTTAAATGAAAATATTTGCTGACTTAAAAAATAATATGTGAGATTTTTAATATCATTTTTATTCATTTAGTTTCTCCTAGTAATACGAATATAAATTTACGCATACAACGCAATTTTTTCATGCATGTATTTCACGTTTTGATGAATAATTTGAGATAATAGTATCATTTTTCCACGATTATTAAGATTGATGCAGATATGGATCATCATCATCATTAAAAACAGTTCACATACGTTTTCTCAGTATTTCAGGTCAGTGAGTGTCATGGTGGCATCCACCTTGGTGGAGATAATGGTTAACCATTCTTGCATGATAATTCTGATTTCATGAGGATATGAACGGTAATTATCATTAGAAAAAGAGTTCACGCCAGCCTGCTCAGTATTTCAGATCAGTGAGTGGCATGGTGACATCCACCTTCGTTGAGATAATGGTAATTTTTTTTCCATCATGATTCTGGTTTCATGCAGAAATGAACCGTCATCATCATTAAAAAAGAGTTCACGCCAGTTTGTTCGGTATCAGCGAATCTCTACAAGCTTCACTCCTTCACCTTTTTTATTTACGACCCATAAAAAGTGACTGAAATTTCGCAGAATGCGCATGTTTACGGATTCCGCCCGAATCGCATGCGACGAGACGATACTTTGGCAGGCTGCCCATTTGCTCGTCCGTCTCGAAACACACAATTAATATTTCAGCCTTCGAAACTTTTTTTCTTTTACCCTCCTCGGCACGCGGTTATCTTTTTCACGACTCGCCGTTTAATTTCCGGCCATCACCACCTGAGAAAAAGAAGTAAAAAAAAGTGGCAGGAGACCTTTTATTTTTTTTTTTCTTTTTTAGGAAATTTTTGTGGGTGTGGCGTATCTGATTTTAATGAAGGCACTAAAAGATTAAAAAGAGCAGCATGAGAAGTGTGATGGGTATGGGGAGGAATTTATCAATTTTTTTTGATGAAAAAAAGTTGGAAAGGGTGAACACTTTAATAAGGAAATCGCCCCCCTCCCCCATTATCCCTTATTTAATGAATCAGAACGAATGTCAAAAAAGAAAAAATGTCTCAAATAAAATGAGAATAAACTTTACCCGAGTTTTCTGTTCGCTGCTCATTTTTGTGTCATTTTGGTATGCGAGAACAGTTGGTCTTTTGTATCATCAGAAAAGAAAAAATATGTGGTGAAAATAATACTCGCATTCTTCTTCATTGGCGTAACAGTCAGACGGTTGCGCCAATGAAGATGGTGGTCATCCTCCCATAGTGAATTAAGGCGGTCTGCCTACTGGCATATGGCCTAGATGCTATGGCCTTAAGCATCTCCTGTCTTCGAGACAGGAGATGGTTTTTTTACAAGGCAGGTTTGTTAGCCCTACTCTCAACGTTCTACGATCATATTAGACTGGGATCTACGGTTTAAAGTGAATCCCTACTACGCTACACCACATCACTGTGCCTAAAGCTGAGTTACCCCTTTACAGTTTGGGAATCATGTAGGTGAGAAGGAGTCTGATTGGGTTCTGTGACGCTCTACGATCCTATGAGACCGGGTCATAGGGCTTAAAGTGGATTCCTATCCACTACAAGCTTCCACGGCACAACCGAGACTGGAACCCGAATCATGGGACACTGAACGTCAAAGCACCAGACATCAACATCAGGCCACAATACATACATTACTTTGTGAAATTATTGAAGAAACCTTCAAACATGTATTATTTTTTTTGTATTATAACACGTATTTCAATGCAGATATTTGTTAACTTGAAATAATATGCGAGATTTTAAACAATATCATTTATATAATCACTTAGTTTCTCCTTGTGATACGCCTGTAAATTTATGAAGGCAACACAATTTTTTATTTCGTGCATGTATTTCATGTTTTGATGAAAAAGTTTTTGTTGTGACTCATCTTCAGTGTCCTGCAGTGGGGACGGACACCCAAAGAGTAGTCTACTCATGCAGGAGGTCACCCGTAGGCAGAAGTTTGGCTTGACTCAGTGTCGCTGAAAAGGAGGGTAGTGCCTTCCGGGACGACTTTTAGGGGGGCAACTACTCCTCATTTGCGTATTGTATGGGGGAAAACCTGTATAACTCCTCGAAATATTCTATTGACGAGACAAAACGCTGAACATCACCAACGCCATCAAGGCTCCGCGTTTTGGAAACAATGTCTTCTCTGGTCTGTGGTACCACAGGCTTTAGGTTTGAATCCTGGCGGCGGCATGGATGTTTGTTAGTGGTACGAAATCCAGGGTTAAACTGTAGGTCTCAGTCTAATTAGCCTAAGGTGTGCAAAAATAAGTTTAGAGCGATAAACAAACCGAAATAATGTCTACAACAAAGCCGTCAGCGGATTATACCTCAGTACTAATGTTCACCAGCTACCCAAGTTGCCACTGAGCTTTGAGTCAAAAATTTTAAAAGCTCTTTTCAAAGGTGCAAACATGCAAGCTGCACAAATCTTCAGTTAAATGTCTATTAAATGTGTGCATCTTACATATATGTCTTTTGTCTGAGTATTTCTCATAATAGACAGCAGCTTAACCAGAGTTATTTAGATTGGGTTACAGCAATATCAACTTTATACAAAGTCCAATTGTTTAGTTCAAATAGAAAATGTTTAATTTCCTCTAGTAGCATAAGCTATAGCTTCATTTTTCAGGCGAATGTCACTGCTTTGAAAAAGGAAGATCCTTAATGATGACTATGACAGAGTGTCTTGTATTGACAATCTGACTGCCTAATAAAATTTTTCCGGTTTTCTTCTATACACGCAAATACAGAGAGTTTACCCTCAATTTGCAAATCTTCCTGAAAGGCACCTACGCCTTTTACCCCATTCTATCTTATTGACTTAACGACAACTTCACCCAACTCCTCCTTCCTTGACTCTGGTACACACTTTGTCGCATCAATCAATGATGCCTGGGCAAAAGATCAATACCGACAATGGTAAAATAAAGTTTTAAGTTTTGTCATTATCTTTAGTTCGAAGTGTTTACTAATTAGATTTACTGTGACTAGCTAATCTCTTCTGTTTCCTAAAAACTGCAACAATTAAAACATTCTGAAGAAACAGTCCGAATTTATTATAGTCAGATATTTATTTATTCAAGTTGCGTATCTTATCCTATATGATATGCACGATATTTAAATTTTTCGGCACTTCTCATTAGAATATGTATTCCAGCACGGGAAGGGTTGTAGAATTTCGTTCCCAAGAGAGAGGAATGTATATTTTTAACAAGTATATAATAACCCATCACTCAAATTTGACAGCAGACGAGCAGTGTTGGGGATACTTATATTACATGCAATTAGTGTTTTGCACTAATGAGAACAACCTGTCACTCAAATCTGATAGCAGATATTTAGTGTCATGTATAATGGTACTTATGAAATTAGCGTTTGTCAGTGCGACTTTCACAGATTGAAACAATTACAAATGGAATACGAACTGCACCATGAGTTGTTGCCTCGTGATTGGTGATAGACCATGGGCTGAGAAGTGTCCACTCAATGAGAAGTTAGTGAAGTTGACTTCAACTCTTGACGGATTTTCTTAAAGGTAGTTTTTTGGAGGGGATAGTTTTGCAACGAGTCGACAAGAAGTGTTAAAGAACTAGCCGAACTTCCACCTGTTTTCAAAGTGAACTCTTTGTGGTTTCGTGTATCACGGCGTGTGATAATTAAGGTCTGCCCCGCAGACCAGCCGATTACATTCAGATTTAGCGAGGTAGACTCGAGAACTCTGAAAAACTCCCTCCTTGGAGTGAATTGCACTTGCGAATCAAATTTAACTCTTTATTTTTCATTTTTTATAAATAAAACTGTAATAATTAGAATTCTGTATATATATATAGATATATTAAAATGTTTCCATGAACCTGAATGTGTCACTCTTCTTGAAGCCTTTATAGGTCTAATATGTACCCAGATTCTGCCAGAACATAAACTCTTCATTATATTTTGGTGATTTCTTCTTTAAAACTATGAAAACTATGATGGTGTTATTTGTATAGGGGTAAGCGGTGGACATTTGTGAACTAATGTTGAATAAACTTCCCCGACTGTTAGTTTTTAACGTGTAAATCCACAATAAAATTGATTTGAGGGTAATTACATTTTAATCCCACTAAAAAAATAACTGTAATAATCCAAACACATGAAAATAATCCAGTCACTTAGAAATATAATGGTTCACTTTTAGAAGAAAAAAAAAGCTCAATATAATCAATCATCAGGAAGAAAAATGCATCCTTTTCGGTGACAGGCCGTGAAAAACCAAGTCAACATTTACCAAGAGAAATGATGACCAAATGATCATTTATCAAAATTTGTTATATACTTCAATATTGCAATTTTTAGAGATTAAAAAAATGAATAATACTGATTTATTTAATCTCTAAAAAAATTGCAATATTGAAGCATATAATAAATTTTGATAATGATCATTTGGTCATCATTTCTCTGGTAAATGTTGACTCGGTCATTGCTTTTTCACGGCCTGTCACCGAAAAGGGATGCATTTTTCTTCCTGATGATTGATTATATTGAGCTTTTTTTTTTTCTTCTAAAGTGAACCATTTATAATACTGATTTATTTTTAATAAAAATATTTTAATTTATTGAAAAACAGGGAAACATTTAATTTGTGAATAATTATCAATTCTAGTATATGTTCAATTTCTCGGTTAATCAATCGATTAATTAAATAGTCAGGGAATTCAGTGAAGTTATGAATTATATTGACTATGCTGTAAGGTATTGCTGTACCAATGAGTAGCGATACAAAATATCACTATTCTGCACAGCGTTTACATTACACCACAAAAACATGTTGCCTTTTCATCTGGAACCTTTTAGGTCAAGGGTTACTAAATGCTTTGATCCGAGGCACATTCTGCAATGTCAAATGGTCCAAAAATCAGCTCAACCAGTCGATTTTCAGAAGAACCAGCCCATTTTTCTGCACGATTCGTGGCTCAATGGAAATGTACGCCGCTGGTGAGCATTAGGGCAGAGATTCAATCCGCTGGAGGTGAGGTTCAATGCACTACAACAGGAAAAAAATGATGAGAATCGGTGGCGTTTGGGATGTTCAGCATCTTTGCCGTGTCGGACTATCTGGTGGGAGTTTTCAGCTTTTTCTCCCGTACGATAGCGGCCTGATGGTCAATTGGCTATTGCTGTGGCCTTTGGCCCCCTGGCTTCATGTCAGAATCCTGGCGGTGGCATGGATGTTTGTTAATGTTTCGGAATCCACGTTAAACTGTAAGTCCCAATCTTGTTAGCCTAAAGTGTACACAAAATGACCATAAAGGCAAGCCAAACCAAAATAAACCCATACGATACTCAAATACGGGGCAGTTCTCCCTAAAAAGTCCTCTTGGAAGGTACTCTCCTCCTTCAGCGACACGGAGCCAACTCAGACTTCTACCTACTCCATCACAATAGAGGTTGCCCCCCTCTTTCCATTCTTCCATGAGATACCATGGGTTCTTTGACTTCGTTTAGATATTGCTGTCTACCATGAGGGATAAGAAACACGAGAGTTTTATGTATATCATTTATAAAAAAAATATGAATATTTTAATGGAATTCCATGTCTCTATTACTTTTTGTGTAGCTGAACAAATTGCAACTGTATTGTAAAATTATTCGTATTTAATATTCGTGTTTTTTTTTTTTTTTTTTTTTTTTTTTTTTTTTTTTTTTTAAGTTTTCCCTAGTTGACATTTTTGTAAAAAGTATTCCAAGTTTAAAATAGATTTTTATTTTAAAGATTTAGTTTGGTTTGTCGCTCTACGATCATTTTTTGCACACTTTAGTCTAATTAGATCTGCACCTACAGTTTAACGTGGATTCCGAATCACTATGAAAACATCCATGAAATCCATCCATCTCATGAAGTATCCGTCCCGCGCTGCCGGACACTGCGGATTAATCACAATAGCAACAATAAATTTTTATAGAGCATATAGAACACATTTTTTCATCTAAACATGAAGTTCTTGCAACCTGTGAAAAATTAATAAACAAATAAATTATTTGATCCGAGGGACGTGCTACTAATCTACGAAGTCGAACAGGTAAGAATTAGCCCAACGCTAGTGTTTTCATCTTTTTAATATAACCATACATTCTTATAGATCGTACGGAACAAAACGAAGTATATTTTTATGAAAAGTATAAATTTAAATTCACGTTACAAAAAAAAAAAAAAAACTAAGTGGGTTTCAGAAAGGGAATAATCTTTATCATCATCATTATTGATGATGGCGTAGCAGCCTCGTGGTGGGCCAAGGCCGTCTCCCCATTGGCAGATTTCAAAACAGTCAATCATCGAGGTAAAGAGGAAAAAAATCGAAAGAAGATCTCAGTCGCGAAGGCAAAATTCTTGATAATTATTACAAATATTTTGGTTTGCGAAGAACAAATTATTTATTAATTACTGTTATGAAGGAAAAAGAATTATAAATTTGAATGTAAAAAATGTTAAACCTATATAACAAGCCATTTGAAATAACAATAAAAAGATGTTGATGAAACAACATAATCGGATACACTTCCACTATCATACCATTAGTTAGCACCAGCCGTTAACAATGGTAAATAAAATTTTTATTTAAATAAAAAAATAAATAATTAGAATTTTTTGTATGATGAGACTTATAAATGTTTTTGCTTGCAAGTTAGCAGAATACAGACATACAAATCTAATATTATTATAGTACTGAGTGGTACTTCGAGATACAAAAGCTTTGGAATAAGTCCAATTTGCTATATATCCTGTTTGGACGTGAAATATTTGTTTGGACTACGGCGCAGTGTGTCAAAGTATTTGCCCAATGGATAGATGTCAAAAAAACTTTGCACAGAAACAAGCATTAAACAAACAGTTGTCCAAACAAGCGTGACAGCATTGTCTGGAACGACCAGACAATGTCACATTACCGAAACATTGTGAGGAGAAGGCGGAAACAAAGTTCTTTGGACAGAGTTTTAGTAGATATCGAATCTGATGAAAGTAGAGTAAAGGGAAAATTAAGTTTGGTAAATTTTCCTGTATCTATTACATTGGCTAACTGCGTTTATATTGATGTATTTTAGTGTTAAACAAGTACTTTAGTGCTTAAATATATTTATGCATAGCCAAAGAATTATGAAAGCACTAAGTAAAAAAAATTAAATTCAAAAAAAATTGTACTTTTAAAATGTTATGGCATTTAGGTTTTATTGGTACACACAGAGAGAGAAAGAGAGAATAATAGGTATTAACAATAAGAAAATCTAAGGCATTTTTAAAAAGAAAAACTGAATTGTAATTGTAACTGTAATTAAAAGAATTACAAATGAAAAATAACACCACATCTCTTACCATTTTTCCACATAAAAATTGTGGGTATTTTTGGGGTTGCAAAGTTTTTTGTTTCCTTGACCACTTTCAATTTTGGATCTTTTAACTGAAATAGGTAATTTAATTTTTTAAATTTCTTTCATAAGTATATTTTTAAATTTCTTTCTTTTTCTCAATTTCTTTCTTTTTTTTTCCCATGATAATCAACAAAAAATTTTAATGGCATCTGGATGAAGTAAAAAATTAATTTTTTTATTTAATTAAAAAAACACTAAAAAAAAATTTTTTTTTTGACTACTCGCCTGATAAAATAGTAAAATTCTTTATTTTCTATTTGACTATTATAACAATACAATGCTTTGTTAAAACAATCTTATGCATTAGAAAATTATTTTTTTTGTTGATTAAAAAATAAACAAGCACACAAAACAAATAATTAGTACTTTTTAATTTGAATAGCATTTTTAAGGAACAGAAATGATATTAAAAGACGATAACTTACCGGTTTAATTTAATTTTTTTTTTACATAAATATTTGTAATTTTTTCAAATAAATGATTAGTTCAGAAAAGGTCTGCTTTAAACAGCCATGATAATAATTTGATTTTAAACAACATTCTTCTAAAAACTGAAACGATTTATAAAAAGAATTTTCAAAAGTGAATTTTTACATTGGAAAAGTACTCTTCTTATTTAATTAGATTAAAAATTCTCCCTCGCCATATATGGAATATATATATATATATATATATATAAGCATTTAATTTTATATTAGATATTAAAATTTTGTATGCATGGGCATATGGTATTCCAATTTAAAAATTACTGTAACTTAAAAACTATAGCACTTAGAAGTCTAATTTTTTCCCTAAATTTATTATCTAGTACACAGCAGAAAATTACGAAAGAATTCTGATTAGTACTTTCCTAATCAAATAAAAACCATAGGTTTCCAATGTAAACTTTAACTTTAAAAAAATCTCCAGTCTGGTTTTAATAGAATATTTCGGTGACTTATACCAGGTATGAAGCAGCCACTATCCTTCTACAAGGGTAACTCTGAAATTTTTGAGACAGTGGCAGACGACAAACGCAGGAAAAAAAAAAAAATTCGTTACATTTGTAAATTTGAACTCTTTTCTGGCCACGGACGATAATTTGTGGCAAGAATAGCAATTTAGCTGTCGTAGAATAGATTTTGGAAGATAGGAAAATGGAATTGACGCGAGAGCACTATCGCACTATGACTTTCTATGATTTTAAAGGGGTGTTAAATCAAGAATTCTTTCAACGTCTACAACTAGCATATGGAGACAAAGCTCCATCTCCTGTACTGTATTTAGATGGCTTACAGAATTTCGTAGAGGTCGAAGTTCTCTGCTGGATCAAGAACACACAGGAAGACCTTCATCAGCTGTAGTTCCAGAAAATGTGTCGACCATACAAAAAATGTTAGTCTATGATAATCGCTGCACTTACCAAATGATACAGAAGAAATTTAACATTAGATCCGCAGCTATACATAGAATTATTAATGAAGAACTGCATATGAAAAATTAGTTTGTCGTTGGGTCCCCATAATTTAACAGAACACCCAAAAAAAAAAAAAGCGTGTCAGAATCTGCAAAGAAACCATAAAATTACTTAACGATGGTGGACACTGCCTTATTTCTAAAATCATAACTGGTGATGAAACTTACATGCCGTTTTTTGACGTTCCAACACGACAAGAAAGTAAAGTATGGGTCTTTGAAGATGACCCCAAACCAACAATGGTGAAAAGACAACGAGCCATGAAAAAGTAATGTGTGCCGTTTTCTTCAGAAGTACGGGACTGGTTAGAGCCATCATGCTGAAGGGACAGAAGACAGTCACAGCTAATTGGTACACCACTAAGTGTCTTCCAGAAATTCTTTAAGAAGTGAATGTAAGGGGACTCATGCTTCGCCATGATAATGCATCTTCTCATACGGCGAGATCGACATTCGAATTTCTTAAACAAAAACACATCAAAGTGATAGAACATCCACCCTAGTCCCCTGATCTTGCTATGTGTGACTTTTGGCTTTTTTTTAATCTCAAGAAAAATTTACGTGGTCGCTGTTTTCATTCAGAAGATGAGATAGATGAGGCTATAAAAGCATATTTTTCATCAATTCCAAGAAATGGAGGGCGTGAAGCATTTAATCTTTGAAAATCGTCTGCAAAAGTGCATTGATGTTGAGGGGACTACTTTGAACACTCTTAAAAATTTGGTAAGTTAAATTTGTACCATTTATCCGTATCTCAAAAATTTCAGAGTGACCCTCGTATTAGGAAATAAAAGATTAATGGTGGTAGCTTTCAATGTCCACGGAGTGGAAATAAACAGTCAAAATAAGAGAAAAGCTGCCAGAGTGTCTGGGATCCCCCACCCCCCTCATCTGAGAAAGAGTCATCCAAACTTTGTTGAGTGGACGGAGTTAGTAGTCCGAATCCTTTTCAAAGAGTCTTCCGGAGAGTCAACCGGATTATTCCATTGTAATAAATCGTCGTAGACACTTTCGTTTCCTCCTTTGTTAAAATGTATTTTAAAATCAAATTCACCGTAAAATAAAAATTAAACATTATGAAGCTGCATTACATCTAAACTAAAATCGAAAACAGGCGATTTTTCAATTCCTTCTATTAGCTCCCTATATATATCTTATTCAAATTTTCAATCGTTAATAAAATACTTCTTATTCACCCACTCAAGTTCAAATACATTTTTTTTTTTTGCCTATTTTAACCTTTTTTAATTTTTAACATAACTTTTTAATTTTTTTTTACTTTTTTTTTTAAATTGCCTATATTTACCAATAGATGGCGCCAGATAAACTTAAAAATGAATGAAAATCATTTATAAAGGACTTTCTGCAATAGAGTGAAAGAACAGTAGGAATTTAATTAATTTTTTTTTATATCACTTGTTTTAACAAAAATTAAATTAAGGTTATTTGTCTCAAATATATATAAATTTTGAGGTTAATGCGATTTTAATATTTTTAAATATATTTTTGTTTATCCCAAATATAAGATTATTTATATTTTACTTTCCAATTTTTTTTATTTATCAATATCTATTCATTTAATTATTTTAATAATTTTCAAACACAATTCTTAATCGCTATCACTGTTTTATGTCTACGATTGAGATATTCCTTTGATACTTTGCACTTTTTAACTTTTTTTTATTCTCTCCTAAATATAATCGGCGGCCTGGTGGTCATGTGGCTAGTGCTCTGGCCTTTGGTATCCCAGGCTTGAGGATAAAATCCTGTCGGTGGCATGGATGTTTGTGAGTGGTTCGGAATCAACGTTAAACTGTGGGTCCCGTCTATTTAGCCTTCCTGTGAACAAGATGACCGTAGAGTGACGAACCAAACCTGAATGTAATTTACTAAAACTAACATCGAAAAAATTATGAATTATTTTTTTATCACGATATTTGTTAAAAGTAGAATTTAATAGGAAGTACGAAAAATAAAGTCAGTTATAAACTTAAGATGGTGAATATATTCATAAATACTTAAATTCTATGGATTAAAATTTAAAAAAAAAGATGTTTGGCTTTCTGTAGTCTGACAGCACCAGGTCATATTCTGCCAGTATAGCTAACCAACGGATGGGCGGTCAGGTAGTTTGAAACGATAAAATAAGTGAAAGATCAGCACTACAGGGTCAGTAAAATAGGAGAGTCTTTCTTCTAAGAAATTAGCTAACCCCAATTATTATTTCCACTTTTCTCAATAAACAAGTAATATAAAAAAAAAATTAAAAGTCAATTCCTCCTTTTTTGTCACTCTATTGCAGAAAGTCTTTTATAAATAATTTTCATTCATTTTTTTAAGTTTATCTGGCGCCATCTATTGGTAGATACATGCAACTTAAATCTAAAAAAAAACTAAATTAATGAATCAAATTTAATTACTGAATTAATATTTGAAAAAAACTGTATTAACATCCAGTGTCATACACTACAATTTAAAAAAAAAAAATTGTCTTTGAACTTGAGTGAATGAATAAAAAGTGTTTTATAAACTATTGAAAATTTGAACAAGATATATATAGGGAACGGATGAGCTAATAGAAGAAATTGATTAACTCTTGGATAAGGGATTATAATAATGTAGGGTCAATGAAGTAGGAGGTTTTCGTTCTGCTTTTAATTAGAGAGAATGGAATTCTGTTCGAATCAATGAATTTGTTAATGTCTACTACTATTTGACACCTGCTACAGATTGGAAATGGTAGAGTCTTCTGGCAAGATAAAACTTCTATCCTTGCTGCTAAAATTGGAGATGTCCATGAAATAATGAAACATTAACTTTGTTACCAGGCATGGTCACTGGATACCCCATAGATCCCGGTCTCATATCACTATAAGAGCCCCATGGTGCCCGTCCAGTTAGACTTCTTTCATTTCAAAACAGTACAGTAATTCTTTCAATTACAGATACAATTAAAACTATTGAAAGTCATTTTATATATCCATATGAGACATATTAGATTTAATTCGACATCATTGAAAATGATGTGCCATTTTTCCCTTGTTAAAAGAACCCAGTTACCCTCTAGGGGTTCAATGATCATTTACAAAGAATTCGTGTTGTAGAAGAATCCAGGATTTACATTATGCTCCAACTAACGCCATCTGGTGATCAAAAAGTTAAGAATCGGAATGGCAATACTATTTTGTGGTAAATTTATAAACTAAACAAAAATAGAAATGCATATTTTATGGACCAGGTTATCGCTTTAGAATAAGTAGTTTTCGAACCCTCTAAAACTAATAGGGAATTTTTTTTTTTAAGTGATCAATTAGACTGGAAACCATTTTTCAGTAGCTGAACTGCAAATGGAATGGGAATCAGTCACGCAGATCCGTTCCTTAAAAGGGCTAATACTTTGTTGTAGTTTATTATTTTAACCACAGTAACAGGCGATTCATTGACGGCTATGCGTGACAAAAACTCGTTCAAAATAAATGAAACTATTCAAATTATGCGCCTTTACTTCGCGCTTATACGAGTTATGAATAATTACTTGTAGCGGAAGATAATTTATGTGAACTGCGGAACGTCTTCTCATGAATTCCGTATGAAAATTCACCTCGTATAAGTAAACACAAAAATCTTCTTTGTATGCAGACAGTAAGTTGGTTATAATTAGGTGGTTTATAATTAAAAGTCACCTATTCATGTGTCTCTAAGCGAAGCAGAATTTGTTTAGTGTTGTGTTTTTTATAATCCATAAAATTAAGGGTATTGTTTTGGGGAGCGGAATTTTTCGTTTCCTTGGTCACTTTTTCGTGTCCTTCACCACTTTCAACGTTTCTTATTGGCATATATTTTATTTCTTACGCGATCTATTCTTATTGGTTTAGTTAAATATACTTTTTACGAGCTAATAATTACGTAATTAAATAATGTAATGTTATTCTAAAAGAAAGCAAAGGCAATTTATTTCAAAAAGAGATTTTCAAAAAAGAGAATTGTATGGAATTTAGTAGTTTTCTTGGGGGCTTGATGACAGGGTGACTAGCACCCGGTGCCACAGGGTTCGAGTCCTGGCAGTGTCACGGATGCTTGTACTGGTTCGAATCCACTTTAACTTGTTGGCCCAGGCCTAATAACAGTGTAGACCTACTAAATTACAAGGATGGGCAAACTACGGCCCGCTGGAAGGTTCTATCCGGCCCGCGGATAGCATTTTAATTTCTCGGTTCGAGGCAAATTAAAAGAAATATATATTTATATGTTATATATTCATCTCCTTTTCTACTTTGATTAAATAATATTTTTTTCTTCCTTTTTTTCAAAGGACTGATGGACTTTTACTTTCTTATTTTTGTTCTACAAAACATAAATCGACGGAAATAGCAAGCAGAGACAGCTTTCAATCATTAAAGTGATAAAAGCGGAAGTTCTTTGTTAGTTATTAGCTTAGAGATTAGTTAAAAGTTTTACAAATCATTATCGAAAGTAAGTTTCCCAAATTTAACATCTCATGCTCAGAAAATCAGTGCTGTGTTTGCTTCATCTTATATATGTGAGCTAGTGTTTTCAACTATGAACCTTAGAAAGAATTATTTCAGAAGTAGACTGATAGAAGAGTATTCAGCCTCGTTCCTTAGAATCAGTGTATCTCACTTCGAACCTCAATATAAGGAGCTTTTAAAAAATGAAATCGCAATTTCATCATTCATATCATTGACATATTTAAATTGTAATACTGGTATATTGTTCTTAAAATTTTAGAAAAATTAATCTTTGCCCGCCAAACTTTTTTTTTTTTTTTTTTTTTCGATTTTTGGCTCGTGACAGAAAAGTTTGCCCACCCCTGGTGTAGACTGACAGCCCTCCCTGTAAAAAGAAAGCAGCTCCTGTTTCTGAATATGCCAATAGTCGGATGTCTAGCACGGGCTGTAGAGGCCGGGGAGTTAGTTCTATAGTTTTTTTTTTTTTTTTAATTGCTGGCATATTAAATTCTAAATTTTATGGCTAACCTGTATATCGGTTGAAGCAGTATCAATATTAATTCCTTTTACAACCTTATTATGCGATTTTTGTTTTAAATTAACATTCAATTTTTGAAAATCTTACTTCTACTGTATTGTGTAGCATTTAATTCATGTAATTAACGTTTAATTAATTTACTTTAATTATTCCTATAGAAAGGCGAGACGTCTGGCTGGCATTTTTTTCCCCCTGCAAAATCGCAAATCGCCTTTGTTATTTGGCGTCAAAAACTTTTTCGCCAAAGTGCGCCAAGAATAGGATTGCGATTGTAAGTGAAGTGAATTGCAAACAGTACTAGAAATCCGTATGCATTATTGCTCAGTTGGCGCCACAAAAGGCACCAAATCCTAACTACCCTTATTTTGAGATTTTAACAGGTTTTTTTTTTTTTTATATATGTTAGCAAGATACCATTTTGTTGATGGCTAAACATTAAAGGCCAAATCGCAAAATAGGGCCGTTGGTATTTGGCGACTTTTTGTGGCGCCAATTGCTGCGATTTTGACATATTAAAGTTTCTTAAGGGTAGTTAACATGGCAGATTTAGCTTTACTCGGTAGGGCACATTATGCTACCTTCAATTCAATGAACACCTCCAATGATGGCGCCTCTTCAAACCCTCAGTAGGAATTTCTGGTCAATGGATTTATCATTCTCACCTTTGGCGTATATATTTTCGCTGGCGTCGTTTTCGGGTTCTCGAACCCACCTCCCGTAGTTTCCAATACACTGCTTCTGACCTTTTATTCTTTTTAGCAGAGATATATGCGATAAAGATACGTACATTAAGTATTAAATGTAAATAGTTCAAAAGAAGAGAATGATTGTCTAAAGAAATTTAGCATTTTTTTTTTTTTTTTTAAGATTTAAAATTATATATAAAATTTTTTTATAATATAACAATTTTGTATATTACAACCTGTAATTTTGAATTTAACTTTTATTTTACTGATGGATGAGAACGATCCGTCTTTAATTTTTTAGACGGCAGCCAAAAAAAAAAAAAAAGACTTCAAAATTAAATAAATGTTATGTATTTAATTACAAGCAATTTATATTATTCTTGATAGTTATCTAGTTGGCGAGTTGCCATTATTGATTTTACCGAAAATGCACAAAAAGTAATGCTTTTAGCTTAATGAATTATTTACGGAAAGTTCTCGGAGTACTTTTTAAGGTAATATATTTAATGGTTGGTGTTGTTTTGTGGCACAAAAGCTAATTTCAGCCAAAAGTTGTGCCAAACTGAAATAAATGAAACGCATATATACTGCCATAAAAGTAAATTATGGTGTTAGCTTTCAGTAGATTAAATTTTGGTTTGATCATATTTATTAAACATAATTCCAATTTATCGAATCATATAATCATTAAGAAGTCTTATCACCGAAATCTATTACGAAAATAAACGAATTTCTCAACATTCACTTACGGCTTAAATAAGATCTTAAAGCAAAATTATATGTGAATAATAAGTAATTTAATCAAAATTTTAAAAAGTTGCACAGAAATAAATCTGTAAAATACATTCATCCTTTTAATGAATAATGTGGTTACTATTTGTTTTGTATTGACATGTTTTTAATAAATAATATAGTTGTTACCAAAAAGTACTTTTGTACGTATGATTTTTTGTTGGTACATCTGTATCATATTAGCATATTATTTGGTTCAATCACCTATGTCATGAAAATTAATATATTGTAGCATTTTTTTTTCTCACTATAAGACTTTTGGCATGTTATTCGCAGGAGAGAGGAATGTGTGCTATTTGGCTAATATATAATAAACCCATCACTCAAATTTGACAGCAGACGAGTTTTATAGTGAGTAGTTATATTGTATGTAATTAAAGTGTTGTACTACTCAGAACAATCTGACTTTCACTGCGGAATATAACCAATTCATATACCCCCCGGATAACCCCCCTTCTTGACGGATTGTCTTAAAAGAAGTTGATTGTCTTTTTCGTGAAGAAGGGAGAGTTCTGCGACAAGTCAACTAGAAGTGGTAGTTTTTGAAGTGACTGAATAAGCCGGAGTTTTCCGCCTGTTTTCAAAGCCTTGTGGTTTCGTGAATCATGTCGTGTGATAGCTAAGGTCTGCCGCAGACCAGGTGTTTAGGTTCGTCGTAGATTGAGAACTCTGAAAAAGTCTCCGAACTTGGAGTGAACTGCACTTGTGTATCTAATTTATATCCTTAATTTGCATTTTTGTAAATTGAATTCTGTGTGTGTGTGTGTGTGTGTGTGTGTGTGTGTATAATATTTGTAAATAAAATTTAAAGTGTTCCCATGGACCTGAAAGTGGCCCTTTTCTTGAAGACGTTATAGATCTACTATTGGCCGAGACGTTACAATATAAACAGTGATTGCATTATTTAATGTACCATTTAGAAATTGATATTTTCTCTTCTTTTATTCTAGAAGACCTCTGAAGGGATGATTTAGAACAAAACAATCAAAATGTGAGAAAATGTTATTTTCTAGTTGTCATTACCTTTACTGTAAAAGGGTGGGCTGAATTCTTATATACACATGAATTAAACAAAACTTATTTTATACAGCTTAAAATTTAATATATATGAATAATTCTGGAATTTGGAATATTATTCAATGGAAATTTATTAAACTTAACTTAAACTAATCTAAAAATTATATCAATTTATTAAAATTACATTTATAGCGTTTAATTTATGTTTCCGTATTTTATAATTAGTCTAATTCCTGATCCATTTATCGTTTTGCCGCTATGTTGTTTTTTAACGTACGTTATCAAAAACGCTTTATAATCGCATGCGCAGTAGTGCAATATTTCCGATAGGCATGCACAATAATTCAATGTTTCCAATGAGCATGCGCTCTAGGTAGAAAAAAATATGAAACGATAAAAAAAAAAAAGTAATATAAAAAAAAAAAAATGTAAAGTCAATTCCTACTTTTTTTTTCACTATATTGCAGAAAAGTCCTTTACAAATAAAGTTGAAATTTTCCTCTTACATCTGGCGCCATCTATTGGTAGATATATGCAACTTAAAACTAAAATTAATTAATTAAATTTAATTACTGAATTAAAATTGAAAAAAACTGTATTAACATGAAGTGTCATCCACTACAAATTCAAAAAAAAAAAATGTATTTGAACTTGAGTGGATGAAGGAAAAAAGTATTTTATTAACGATTGAAAATTTGAACAAGATATATATAGGCAGAGTGTGAGTTAATAGAAGGAATTGAATGATATGCAAAATTCTTCTATTATTAAAATCTGTGCGCGTTTCTCCTCTTTACTCAGAGCAAATTGAGAATCGCAAAGCATCCAAAAAGTTCTAAAAACGAAAAAAAAAATTTATCCAAAAACGTCCTTCATTTAAAATTTCTGACCCTGCAAGTTTTCCGAGATATTTATTAACATCTAAAAATTAAGATTGTATTTTTTTTTTTTTTTTATTAATTTTGAAAATTCGCTAGCTTTCCGCCGCCAAAACGGTAAAAAGAAAGAAAAAAAAAAAGACTTGCATCGAAAAAGTGTATCGTTTATCAACTGATTTTCAGAAGTTTTCTGCAATTTTAACGTACAAAATATTCAACATTCGAAAACGTTAATTTGAAATAAAAATCTTTTTTTTCAACAAAATGGAAAAAAATATATTTTACAAGAAACCCTTTTAAATCATTTTTTTTTCACGCAACGAACAGTTTTCTGTCTTAAAATAGCAGTAGCAGTAAAACTCATGTAATTTTATCAGTCTTTTATTATTCATACCTTTCGTTAGTTTTTATATATTTTTACGTTGTTATAACTTTTTGAATGATATCAGTATTGAAAAAAAGCTTATTCGCAAAAAAATAGGGACCGTTGGCATTTGGAAACTTTTTTGTGGTGCCAACTGGACGATAAGTTGCCAAATGTGGTAGACCATATTTCTTGCACTGTTTGCAATTCACATTACTTGTAGTTGTAATCTGTTATTGGCGTACTTTGGCGAAAAGATTTCTTGACGCCAAATCCCAAAGGCCTCTATTTTGTGATTCTTCCTTATTAAAAATTAATCCGTTCAAAAATTAAGTCATTTTCCTTTCAAAAAAAAATCGATTTCAAGGGTTTTTTTACCTTTTTTTTTTATTTGTTTTTTGCCTCGTAACCAAAGGATTCCGATTTGCTCAACCCAGAGGAACATAGCATTTCTTAAGAAATTATTTCTTATTTCAGAAATAAATTATATTTGGAAACATATTTTTTTTTACATTTCATAAGACAAGTTTTTTCAGAAGATATCAATTTCGAAGAAAAATTTCTAATTTTAACTTGCACCTCAAAATAATTAAATTAAAAGTGTGCCTTTGAGTTATTTTTCTAACAAAAAATTATTTTACCTTTTAGTTTGATATTTTCTCTCAAAATTGTATGGCATACAATAACCCACGACGTTACAAAATTGCATTGCTTTATGGTAATTTCAATTTGTTTTTTTTTTTTTCGCCTCCAAAATGCCTGAATTCGGCATTATTCATAATAAAGTAAGACAAAAAACTTTCAAACAATACCTGTTGCGAAAAATTTTTTAAATGTTGTACAAAAAACGTTACGAAATTTTTTCTTCATGTAAAATTTTATTCTAACAAAAATTTTCTTCGTGTAATGAAATACATTGTGACATTTTTCTTCAGTAGTTTGAATCGATTGTTGATGTATAGCTTTTTCATTGTTGAGGTAAATTTTTGTGGTACATATTTGCTGTTCTATTAGTATTAGGTAAAAGTCCCCAGCACTCGAAAACAACAAAATGTATGCACTTTTAACTCTTTTATTACTTAATAATTAAGGTAATCGATCAAGCCCACATCACGTTTTTTGTGAGAAAAAAATTGTTGTTTTATTTTAAAAGCTTTAAAACTTTTTTTTAACTTTAAAAAAAATTATGAGTTTGTTTTTAGTTTCATTTGAAGTCGAGAAACAGCTGTTTCACATCGATCTGTTTGGATGCTGAATTCATGCATTAAAAGTTTAACTTAAATTTCTGAAAACCTGGTTTTTTTTTTCTAAATCATCGTACCATAACAATTATTTTAATATTCTTCAGAATCAATCAAAATTTTAACTATGGGATTTTAATGATTGAGGCATGCATTGAACAAAAATGTTTTATTGGCATTTCTAATAAAAATATTGCCTTTTTTCTGGTATTTTTGCTCCAAATGATTCGATTAGCTGTAACTATACTTTAGAATATTATCATTCTTTTAATTCATTGCGTGTATAACGGATGTATGCGTACATTTACATATTTTTTTAATTAGAAGTTTTTACGTAAAGTAAAAACTTGATTTTTGTTAATCAATTTTTACCAAATTTTTAACGGTAAAAAAAAAAAAAATTTATCTATTTTTGTTGTTGTTGTTGTATCCCCTGAAGAGTACAAGAAAATCAAATATTGCGGTGCTCCCGAATAATATTGGCCATGCTGATTGCCAGCTCGGAGTATAAATCCTCTTCCAAGGGATGGTCCAGACACAATGCATGGCGGTTGCAACAGTAGGGGCAATCAAAGACATGTTGAGGAGTATGTTCGACATCAGGGCAGTTGACACATTTTTGATATTTTTTAAAGCCATCAGCAGAAATTTTCATATTTTTGTAGTCTTCATCCTTGATCTTGTGAGAGTAGTAGCTGTTATTCTGTCGATATTGAGTTCTATAATTTGGTATTTAGTTTTGATCTTAGAAGGAAATCATAAGTTTAGATTTTGCCAAGGCATTTGCGTCTAAAAGGGAAATATGAAGGGCAGTCTGATCCAGACTTCTGAGATTCTTCGCCGAAGAATCTACAATTTCATTCAATTCCAAATCCACATGAGCAGGGATCTATTGCAGGATACACATTCTGTGCATGCAGTGAATTTGTTTTAAAAGAGATATAATGTTCAAGATCAAATTTGAGAAACTTTTATTAAGAGCCTATTTGTTTATTTAAACATATTCATATATCTATATTTTGATTCATTTATCTATTTATTATAGTCAATGTTTAGAACTTAATTTAACAATAGCATCCAAAAATATTTCCATCAAACATTATTTAAAACTTTTGGCTCCAAACCTGGTCGGTTATCTTAAGAACTTTCAAAACAATTTGCTGATGAAAATGGCAATATCGTGAGGCACTTCATAAAAGAAAGTTTGCTGGTGCATGTAAGACATGCCAGAGATGTGATGGCGCTTTCTTGATTGTCACCTGTTCCTGGCTGTCAGTGCAAGGAATCTCCATTTTATGAATTGTCACTTTTTTTTTCTCTTCTGCGTGAACCTGAGAATTTTCGCTACAAGATATGCTTCTACCAAGTTAACCTTAGTTCAAAAACGTTCAGCCAGGTGATTCCAAGATCTTTGAGGTTTCATTGTAAAATTAAAAATATAAAATTAGCGGTAAAATCCATAATGCAAATTTTTTGAAAGAAATATTGAACGGTTTGACACACTAAAGATTGATTTGAGTTGAAACTGTCTCTTTGATGCAGAATGATTCAGTGTCCACTGGAACCGAACCAATGAAATGCTTTGTGTTCAATTTCATTGCAGAACATCCTGTCATACCTAATGCAAAACAAGGCACAAGTTCAAGACAACTCATCGTAGACTCGTAGTATAGTGCAAAAATTGTGCTCATATCATAGCTGTGCCTAAGAGCCGAACAAGCATGAAACACTAGATGGTGCAAAAGAACCATCAATATCCACAAATGACGAAAAGATTCAATAAGCCCAGAAGATCACTCTCGTAAACCAATGACTGATCATAAATGAGGTAATCCTTTTCTACAAATCTGTTGTGGTACTCGTATGAACTGTGAAGGAAGAAAATAGATCATTCATAGTCTCGACTGTTTTCGAGAATTTTTCTACTAAATAGAATTCATAGCTTGTAGATCGTGGGTCAAGTACATGAAAAGGCTTTTTTAAAAAAAAAAAATTACACTTTTAAAACCTTGCTGCTATTTTTATATTTAAAAAAAAAAAAAAGTGTGCAGATGGTTTCTTGACTCCCCATCTTGCTTTTTATCAAATAACCCATTTGTATCTATTACTCATATTTAAATGCATGTTTTAATAATTAACAAGTAATATAAAAAAAAATTTAAGTCAATTCCTACTTTTTTTTTCACTCTATTGCAGAAAGTTTTTTATAAATAATTTTCATTCATTTTTTTAAGTTTATCTGGCGCCATCTATTGGTAGATACATGCAACTTAAATCTAAAAACCACACAATTAATTAATAAAATGTAATGTAATTAATTAATTAATATATGAAAAACTGTATTAACATTCAGTGTCATCCACTACAAGTTCAAAAATGTATTTGAACTCGAGTGGATGAATGAGAAGTATTTTATGAACGATTGAAAATTTGAACAAAATATATATAGGGAGAGTGTGAGCTAATAGAAGGAATTGAAATAAAGGTTAAAACATTGATTAAATTTGTACAACGTAGTTTTCCATATCTTGGTTTACCGCCATATCTTGATCGTATCTCTTTATCTGTTTCAGATGCTGCGTTGGCTGCTCGCGTGACCACCCCGTGCCCACAGATGGCGTTTCGGGGAAGCAGCAGCCCCAGGTCCCGATGCACCCCCTCAACGACTCCTTGTCCCTAGGGCCCCCACGCCCCTGCGTGCCCTGGCCGCACACCCGCCAGCTCCTGCTGCAGGTCTCCCACTTCTGCCTGGCCGCGGCCTTCCTGCTGCCCACCGTGAGGCGGTCCCTCGCCCGCTTCGCCTCCCGCCTCCTCCTCACGGCCGGCTTCCTGTCCGCCGGGGCGTGGGCCGCCCTCCATGCCTGCGCAGGGCCCGACGTGCTCGCCTGGAACGCCACGCTGCTGGTGGCCAACTTCGCCCAGGCGCTCTACATGGTGTACAGGTGGCTGCCCCCCAGGATCGCCCCGGAACTGCAGGAGTTCTACCTGAAGGTGTTCGCCCCTCTCAAGGTGGGCAAGGATCACTTCCGGCAGCTGGTGAGGCACGCCCACGTGGAGCCCCTGGACGCCGGGGAGCAGTACGCCATGGAAGGAGTCACCGACACGGACCAGAGACTGGCGGTCTTGCTCACGGGAAAGTAAGGGAGCGTGCCTTCTTAATCCAGCAGCCTTCATACACAGTCCAGTCACATTAATGTGACCACCACCTACTTTCACTGGATAATTATATGAATATGGTTCACTGGAGTCGGCATGGCTCAACATCCCAGTGAACACCTTCAGAAACCTAATTGACTCTCTTCCTGCACGTCAGACAACGGCCCGCTCTGCCAAAGGTGGTTATTCTGGCTTTTGACAGGTGGTCACATTAATGTGACTGGACTGTGTATTTAAAGTCCTATAGATGACACCTTTTATTTCTGCCTCTACTGAGTGCTTCAGTACCAGATTAGGAGTGGGTAAAGTTCAACACAAACAACTCGGAATACAGAACAGAAAATGCTTTCTTCACACAGTAATGTAAGCAGAAAATCACGAAAGGAAAGGACGTATGAAGAAATGACTTTAAAGTTAATCTGCGGTATATTTATCGATGTACGTTATTAAAAACATCGTAATGTTTTGTTACAAAGGTGAACTACAGATGCATGTCGTTTTGGCGCACAATCTTTAAACATCGGTTTGCTACAGTTAGCATATTTCAACTTGGATTGTTTGGGACCATGGAACTAGGCCTAGCAGACACACTTTACTCCATGCCCATGATCCTGGCGGCGGCATGGACGTTTGTGAATCGTTCAAAATCCACGTTAAACTGTGGGTGCCGGTCTAATTAGCCTAAAGTGTGCAAAAAAAGACTGTAGGGCGCCAAACCAAACCAAATCCATGCCCCATGCCTGTTCTCTGAAAAGAATCTCTAACATAATTACTCATGCAGGTGTCCAAAAATGATGGGTTTGGGAGTACACTTTATCAGACATCCTTGCAGTTAGAGAACTAAAACATTTCACTCATCGTACTGCGTAACCCTATGCATTTCTCCTGCTGTAACGTGCCATTAACGCGTTTGTTTGATCAGCTATCTGACTATAGGTTATGAAATATATTGTCTCTGTGCGAACGTGGCAACTCCTGCGCATTGTCATCTATCACGTCTGGAAATCTTTTTCGGATCTATCTTCGAAAAAAGAAAGAAAAGAAGAAAGAAAAAAGAAAGAAAAAAAAAAAAAATCTATTGAAAAGTTATTCAAATCAGTCTATTCAGTCTAGAAGTTTGCAAACCTATTTATTTGACAACTATTTCTGTGACACTGCAAAAAGCAATCTAAATGAAAATTAAAAGTTTAAAATAAATGAAAAATCAAGCATTTTTCTTTCAGTCAAATATTTTCCCCATAATAACTGTTTTCAATAATAGCTTTAAAGAAAGAAAGCTATTTACTATTATTCCATCACGCACGAATGCTATTTATTGCCAAAAAGACAGATTATTTGTTTTCCAGCAAAGAAATAAAAAAAAAAAAAAAAAATCTATTGAAAAGTTATTCTAATCAATGGAAAGTTTCCATGATGAAGAAATGATGAGACAAACGAAAACATTTCTCCTATAAGTTATCGGAAAATTGAAATTGAAATTCCTTTTGAAAAGTTTCAAGTAAATCATTCTCTATGAATAATTATTTTCTCTTTCAGGATGAAGGTGACGTGTGAAGACATCCTTTTACACTATTTATTACCCACGGAATTTGTAGATTCTCCGGAGTGGGAATCTTGCGCCTCCAACACAGATAAACGCTTCCAGGTATTCGATTTCTCTTTAATACTAAATTGTATATGCTTTAAACTGCGTCCTCATAAACGAGCGACGATTTTGAGCCCCCTCTCAACAAACCAATTTTGCTGCAGTTTGATGGAAACAGAAACTCTCGTTTTCCTGCTTTTGGGAGAGCAGAATTACCGTTCGGCTTGAGGTCGTCACTCATAGAATGATTTACGACTGGAATCTCGTTCAAAAAGGGGGTGTTTTTAAGGCTCGTTCTCATCGAGGCGAGAAGCGTTTAAGCGACAAGAGTTGACCAATCACTAGCCTCACTGCGTTCCCCTGAAACCGGTTTGAAATGCACCGATACTAGTTGACCAACTTTCAACTCGAAGCGGAACTTCAATAGGCGCAATGCTATTTCTGACGTTTCGCTGGAAAGGGGTCGAAAAATTTTTTTTGCCGCATGTCACGTCGTCGCCTCGGTGGGAAGGAACCTTCAGAGCTCAAACTACAAAGCTCAGGGGCAGACGTATATTTTGGAAAATGTTTCTAATCTGGACGCGGCTTTAATTTTATGAGTTCTGGAAAGTAATGATGTTCTCGTTTAAAGCCGCAAACCCGATAAAACAGCCATATTAGCCACATCCCGTCTGCCCCTGAGCTTTGCAGTTCGAACTCTAAAAACACCCCTTTTTGAACGGCTTCCATTCGTAAATCATTCTATGTGTGTCGACATCAAGCTCGACAGATACTTCCAAATATAGAAGGAGAAAAAAAAAAGGAAATCAAATATTTAAAAAAATTATATGAAAAACACTGTGTACATGATGAAACATTTTGGAGAATGTACAATAAACAAGTAATATAAAAACAATTTTAAAGTCAATTCTACTTTTTTTCATTATATTGCAGAAAGTCCTTTATAAATAATTTTCATTCATTTTTTTAAAATTTATCTGAGCGCCCTCTATTGGTAGATATATGCAACTTAAATCTAAAAAACCAAAATTAATTAATTAAATATAATTACTGAATTAATATTTGAAAAACTCTATTAACATTAAGTGCCATCCATTACAAGTGCAAAAATGCATTTGAACTTGAGTGGAAGAATAAAAGTATTTCATTAACGATTGAAAATTTGAACAAGATATATATAAGAAGAGTGTAAGCTAATAGAAGGAATTGAAAATAAAAGATATTTAAATATGTTCGGGAAAGCTGAATTCGATCTATCTGCGCTCAGATTTTCGAGACCACCCTACATCGAAAAGAATAGCAAAATATTTTTTGGCGGTCAATCCTGTCAAGAAATTTATTCATCGACTCCCTTTCTTTTTATTATTCTGTAATTACAACAAGACAAAAAAACAAAAAAAATTTCAGTTTTTAGATTGTTTATTTTACAGTTTAAAATGTTTGTTTCTTACAATATATTAAGACCTATAAAATATTATAGAATTGTAATATTGCAGTGGTTTAAAGACAAATGCAATATAATATATTAATTTGTCTTTAAATCACTTTTATAATATTGAAATATTAAATAGTCGATTAAAGAAATATATAATATTTAAAATATGTCATTTTATTTTATTTAATACAATGTTCTTTATATGTATAAAAATAAAACTTTTATGAATTTGATATGAACGGCGAACGTTTATCACATTGAACAAAACGCAGGTTATACTGGCTCCTTGGGGATCTGGCTTCACTATTCCATTATGTACCAAAAATAAAAATTAATAGATTATGGAACTGGTCTAGATTTTTTTTCCCACATTAATAAATAAATAGGCGAAATCGCAAAATAAGTGGAACTAGCCGATAAGTCATAAATATGGTAATCTTGCATTGTTTACACTTCACTTCATTTACAATCACAAACCGTTATTTGGCGCATCTTGGCGAAAAAACTTTTGACTCCAAATCCCAACGGCCTCTATGTTGCGATTTTACTCTGAAATGTTTTTCTAATTGTAAATAACCTGCTAAAAAGGGCTTCCCCATTATTATTATTATCGATACTGATAGCTACTTGGTGAAAGTTTTTCCATTTCAGTGCGGTCAATAATAGTGCTATAAAACATTGTGTTTGTCCTTAACTTGTATCGAATCGCTTATTTTATATCTACTTCTTACCTGGTTCAATGAAAGAGAAACAGTAGTAGAGTTTAGGGTACTTACGTATTAACGCCACCGCAGCTACAGATTTGGCGGTTTTTAAGTAGCGCCAATCTACATTTAAAATTTTTGTGACAAATCATAAAATATATAAAACACTTTATTTAAAACCAAAACACTTTCAAAATTCAAAACACTTTATTTAAAAACAAAGTAGTCAATCGATTTCGGTGGAAAATGGGCGCATTAGCGCAACTTCTGCTGTGGTGGCGTTAATACGTAAGTACCGAAGTTTAGTATTACTTTTAGAGTTTCTATATAAGTGTCACTATAGTGACAATAAAATACAATGCATACGTCACTATAGTCATATTGTCAATATATAATTTGCACTAAAATATTAAAGTTTGTATTATAATTAAAGATTCGAATCTTTCTTACTATTAAGACGACCATTATTTAAAACGTCACCATCGTCAAGCTTTTATCTCGACAGACTAACTGTAAGAAACATTGATTATGACTGCAGGCACTGAGTAATATACATTAGATTTATCTCAAGGATTTATAATAAGAAAATGCTCAACATTACCAAATAAATGAAATTAATTGTATAATAGATACAAAAATGTTGCCATAGTTACTGATTAACAATGCAATACAAAATGCAAATTAGCTCACACCCTGGTGCAATTTCGAAAAATGTATGTAACAATGCATTAAACAAGTTTCTTCGATATTTGTTATATGCATAAGCTTGAAAAACTAGTCCTGAAAATTACTAAAGATTTGACGTTGTAAAAATGCTACTAAAGGTTTTTGGATTAAATTGCATTCCAAACTAAACTAAAAACCACGTAACAAATTTTTTGACGTTTCAGTTCTGTTGGTAATGGCTTTTTCGTATGTCAGTATGTTTACAAAAATGTCTATGGCCCTGTCGGCTGTTTTGTATCTGCTTACGACGGTGAAGTCGAAGCTTTACGTATTGCCCTAATTCAATTGCAGTGCCGAACAGAACAATTTACTAGAGCAGTCATCCCTATCTGACTCTAAGGCAGCACTTTTGGCAATCATCTCCTCCCTAGCACCTCAGTCTACTTCCATAGAAAAGTGCATCTCTTGTCTTGAAGAACTTGACTCAAAAGGCAAGGACACCGTTTTGCAGTGGATCCCAGGCCATTGTGGGACCTTGGGTAATGAGAAGGCGGATTCTCTTGCCAAAAAAGGAACAACCATCATACAAACCTTTTATAAAGACATCACTTTTCACTCGATGAAATTGATGATCCGATACTTCTTTCGGAACACTCTATCTGATAATCTACTTGAAGGCAACTCATCTAAAACCTGGTTTAACTTTATTCTAAACATCCCTGATCAGCCCATGTTTAAAGCTGTTGCCCTTTTCAGAATCCTGACGGGTCATGATTGTATGGCCAATCATCTTTTTCGTATGAAAATATTTACTAGCCCAAAATGCATGCTCTGCAGTCTTGGAGAGGTCATGGATTCATCCCACCTTCCTGTCTGCCCTGCACTTGTTTCCTCTACTGCGTAGGGTCGTTACTGGGAGGCTAGAGCCCTTATGGGCTAAACATGTCACTTTGTGATTTCTTTCGATTCTCATTGTTGTTTTCATGTTCCTTGTGTTCTTTTTCTTTTTTATTTTATTACTTTTTGTAGCCTGCCATTGGAAATAATAAAAAAATGTTTACAAAGATGTTCGCTGACGTTCCAGGTAACCCTAACGGCCACAGAGCCCTGTCGACTGTTGTGCTGGGGCCGCAAGGAACTGCTGACCCTGTTGGACAGCAACCCCTTCCTGAAGGTGGTGATGCACCACCTCATCGGCAAGGACATCACGCACAAGCTGTACTCGCTCAACGAACAGCACCGGCTACAGGGCGAGTCCCAGGACTCGATCGCCGACTCCCTGGAGTTCTGGCGCAGCCCCCATGCCTCCGTGGGCAGGTGCCACTCCCTGGACATGCTGCACACGGGGCGCAGGGGGTCAGGTGAGGTCCCTCACCTGGCAGAAACCCGTCAGGAAGGAGCGCAGGACGAAATCCATCGTAGTGGAGAACCTGAGTGAGTGGGTGTTTTTCTGAATTTTCCCGAGACGATTTGTGTTATTTTCATGATTTCTTGCCTGTCGTAGTTGCTTATCCTCGTGCTTGGCCTTAACCTTGAGCCAATATATATATAATAGAAATAGAGATCTTAAACTAACATGTTGTTTTCCAATGCTGTGCACTCTAACTTGATGTCGTTTTAAATTAAGATAATAAATATGTAGAACAGTCAGAGCTACCCAAGAATCAATATGAAGGCTACTACCCGAGGCGTCTCTACAGTTGCTAACTTCCTAGACCTAAACTTCAACGCCCTTTTTAAAAAAAATATATAATTATAAAAATTTTCACATAAAAAGACCCAGGTAATAAACTTATTTTAAATTTATTTTCTAACAAACAATGAATAATATTATTTTTAACCAATATTTGGACAGTATGGGTAATTAACCTACCTACCCTGGCGTATGTCATTATAAACGGCAGAACACAAGAAAAAGAAAGAAAATGAAATCTGAAAAACAAAAAGAAAAATTGACAGCTGTCATTTGATGTCTGCGAAGATACTTTGTAGCCTTTCTAGTGCGAAAAATTTTTCTTTCTTTTTCTCACTTTGAAGTTCACTTTTCGGGTAAAAAGTACATGTTGACGATATTAATTGTTACTAAAGCTTCAGGCGATAAAAGAATTTAAACTTTTTAAAAAGTACAATCCGCGCATCACAGCCAGTCTCTCATAAAACTGCCATTTTATATTTCAGGAGACTCCCGCACATCCAACTTCTCAGACCCGGGTCCCATGATGAACAAGAGGAGGATGAAACACCTCCAGGAGGAAGAACCACCCCCACAGAACGAGACTCCGGTCTGACGAACGAACCTGCCGTCCATTGTTTGCTTCACAACTCTCGCGGGAAAAGTTGTGTGTTCGATTAGAAGAGGGAGGGGAGGGAAGGAACTGTTCGAAATGCATGCACACCCTAGAAACAAGACTACGAAAGTTAAAACAAAACAATTTAATCGCTCTTTTGACTGTCGCTAGCAGCGGACACAAATCTCTTGTTGAAGTTGGTCATTCCAGTGTGTTGCTTAGTTTGGGACATAGAAGAATGAAAAACTGCACATTTGATGTTGGGAAGTTTTAAGGAACATAAGGTACATTTCAAAAATCTCAATATGAAACGACAATGAAAAGTGTATAGCAGATCAATATTTTAAAATGACGTTTGATGTAGCAACTGACGATCTTTACAAAGATGCACTGCAGAACTGAAAGACTACTTTTTTTATATGTGCTACTACATACAAATTGCAATAAATAACTCAAGACGAAAGGAAGATGGCGATTACAGAATGATAAAGATATTTATAAAAATATCCTCCACACCCACCTTTTTAATGTGCCACGGTAGTGTTAGAAAAAGAAAACCTACCACTGAAATAGAATCTTATGCCAGTATATTGTTTCTATAATTTTGGTGATAAAATATTATAACAAGCTCACTATACTTTCCCCATGCGATAGAAAAACTTAAAACAATCCCTCTTCTAGTGATCTTTTTCCCTATATATGTATTTTTTTTTTTTTTCTGTACAAATCATGAAGAAAATTGAGAAAAGTTTTTATTATCATTCATAAGCAGACAAGCCATGATCAGTTGAGCAATTTTATTGCTTAAAAAATTAACAATAAGCAAGTTGCATCTTTGACTCTGCATGTATAGTCAGTCGAACCATCAATCAGGTGAAGAAATTAGAAAACGGACAGATTCAAAAAGAGCGGCATTATAGGGAAGAAAAAAAATTACATTTATTAAGGATTTTAATTGCAATAAAAAGAATTTTAATTTTTAATAATTCTAATTTTAAATTGCAAAATATGAAAAGAAAAAGTAGATGAAAAAATCCCACGCTTAACTATTGTATATTTTGTCCCCTTCTCTCAAAGCTGCTTTGCATAACTTATATCCGACTAGCTCCCTAACAAGGTCAATTATTCCATTTCCACTGTTAAACCATTCCACACTATCCGTGATCAAACTATATTCTCTTCACCTTTATCCCTTCAATGTTTGCATGCATTACTAACGTAAATTTGTTAATATTGACAATATCACTTGAAGCAAGTTCATTCTTTTTTTCTCCCTAAAGTTATACAAACAGTCCAGATCATCAGCCCAACTGATTTGGTTAATACTATTATTTTAAAAATATATGCAAATCTCTTGATGCAAATAGATTTTGAATAGAAACAATTTATTCAAATCTATCCTGTGTGCAGGGTTATGAACATCTAAATACCCTCTCTGCATTAGCTCAAATGGTACTTTGGAAATATCTAGAGTTCTCTGGTTTGCGAATGTGGAAATGACTATGAAAATTTTTTAATAAAAGCATGTGGTTGTTGTAGTATACAATGTTTCTAGCTGGTAAAAGTCATAATAATGATCAGCCGTTAGTTGTGGACCGTGTTTAAATTACTGACATAAAAAGAAACACAGGATGCCAATCAATAATTGCAGACTTTCTTGTAGATATCTGCAAATGATGCAAAGTATTTGTAAAGAATGGTAGTGAGGAATTTAATCTAAATAATGCCAAGTGCTTAGATTTGTTTTAGTGCAGAAATTGTTTGTTTTAACTCAACAGAATACAGAGCAACGAATCTATTTTACCTAATTTCCTGTCCGCAGGTTGATTCGAAAGGTTAAACGCACAAGATGGAAGTCGAGAAGATGCGAGGAAAACAAAAAGAATAAAACAATGCTCAGAGATTTTGGAAATGTTTTCAAAGCTTCTTTTTCTACGTAAAAACCATTTGAAATTGTTTATTGCATGTACTTTTGATTTTCACAACATAATAAAGGAGAACATTTTGTTTAAAGTTAATTTATATATGCATCGCACAAACATGACAATTCAGTTTAAAAATTATACTTTTTCAACCATTATTAAAAAATTATTATAAATAATTATTAATTTTAAAAGTATTTTTATTATTTGGCAGTATTTAGGAAATAAGGCAAATACAAGAAATAAATTTGTAGTAAATATTTTATGCTAATTACACCTGTGCTTTCTATATAATTAACTTTTGCTTTTTCAAAGCTTCTTAGTCCACAAACTACTTTTAAAATGAGCATTATTTTTAATGTAAAAGGATTTGTTGTAAAATTATTAAAATAAAATTATTAATTAGACCAAAATATTAGCTATAAATTTATTTCTTATATTTCCTAAATACTGCCAAATAATAAATAAAGATTAAATTTATTATCATAATTAGGTTCATTTAGGTCAGTATTGTATAAAATGGCAATGAATCAGACATTTATGTAATTTCGTTCTTAATATACATATACCTATTACAGCATTTTCCTACACTTATGTATTATACTTATATTAATATCATTACTTTGACATCACTTAATCGGCTTCATTTTCCTTACTTTTTTTCATTGAATGAGATTATGAACAATCACCATACATAACATTTTATATTTTTCATAAACTTTATATATTTTACAAAATATGCCACAAAAAAAAAAAAAATGAATATAAATTTATTTCCATTGTGGCAGGATTAATTCAGTATTTCAAATAAATGCTGTAATTTTAGTTGAGTTAATTTAGAAAATTTTTAATACCAGAAATTCAATAAAAAATTAATAAATGGTAATTAACAAATCTTGTTTTTTATAATTTTTTATTGAAAATTAGTTTTCTTTCTTTAAATTACACATATACATAACAGATAACAAAACAGGCTTCAGTTCAATTACAACACATTATATAAATATATTAATGTAGATAAATTTATAGCAATATAAATCAATCCACATGAGATTGCTTATTGGAATAAGATGCCAATCGTCTCCTATCAGCAGTTGCAGATACAAAACCTGCTCCTTGGAATTGGTATTTCTTTTCAATGACCTATAAAGTATGGGAATTCATTATATTAGAAAGGAACTAATAACACAGCAAAAAATAAAAAATTTGTAATTTTGATAACATTCTAAAACTCAGTTAAATCACTAAATCTAGTCCTTAAAAAACAATTTAAGTTCATAGATTTAAAAATTTTAAACTCATAATTAATAAAATGATTTAATAATTGATATATCAAGTTGAAAAAAACCCTATTTTACTTAAATAATCAAAACAATGTGGTTTCAAAAATTTTAAATTCATTGGTTTCATTAATCGTATAATTTCTGTACTTTATTTTTAAAATAAAATTGAAGAACTTAAGAATTATCAATAACTTATTTATTCAGAAGCTTCAAGCTAAGTATTAAATAAACTCATCTATTATATTAATAATTAAAAATTAAAGATAAAGCTTCATTTTCTTTAATTTTATATGAATATTTATTATTTATAAGCATAACTTTTTTAGAGACTTCAAATGCTTGTCAAACGTTATTTTACAAACTATTATAATGTATGAATGTGATGAACAGCATAAAATAACCAAGAATATAAGTTTTAAAACAGATTAATTTCCTTACACAACATGAGAAACTTTCATTTCAAAAACTTTTATTTAAAATAAAAGCCGATTTTTACATGAATTTATTTATGTGTGTTTTAAAACTGGCATGGATCATATGTTGCTAAATACAAAAGATTGGCCAATATCAAACAGAGACATGAGCTGCAATTCGTTTTGAATTGTCTGGCTTTTGAAATATAAACATTGTTTCAATATCTTCAGAGTCGAAGAGTTAGGTGATGTTTAAATTAACTTTTATAAATCTAAGCTAACAAACTTCTGTCTGAATTTGTTAGTGCTACTTATAGAAGTTGAACAATTCCTTCTTCATAAAGTTCTAGAGTTATTAAATTTTGTTATATTCCTGTCGCTATTGAATTTGATATTTCTTGGAAATTCTGCAATTTAGGATTCCAATTTTGCCAAGTCTCTTTTCTGCCCCAAATGGAATCACTAAAACTGTAGCATTTTGTAACCACAGTGGCCATTTTGTTTAAAAGAGAATTTTCCGAAAATGCAAAAGAAAAAAATAGCCAAATACACAAGCGGAACCCTAAAATGCAGAACTCTCATTCTTATAGTTTTTCTTACAAATTGTTTCAAAAATTTTTTGCGTTATTGGGCATTATTGAACGAATATACCAAACCATGTTCACAGGATATATTTAAATTCATGAAAGGATTTCAGTTTTTATCTTATTTCTTCAAATTTAGAATATTATGTGACAAAAATTATCTCAAATATACAGAATTATTTTATAAAATAACATACTATTTATAAGTGTAATATGTTACAATAATTATACCACAAGTTAGTCAGGAGATGATTTAAAATTCCTTAAGTTTTAATGATTATGGAACAAGAATAGAAATTGCAAATAAAAAATTAGTAATACATAATATACCGCTTCAATAAAATTTGTCTTGACAAGAACTTTCTAATTATCTGAATAATAAGTATATTATTTGAAATATTTCAGAATCCTACCTTATCAAAATAACGACTCAGTTTCACAGCATTACTAGAACCGGAGCAAATGAACGTGTTTGTCTGCAATCCTAAGATAAATAATGATTTTTAATATTTATCAAATTATTTAAAAAGGAAATAAATTTTAAGAAAAATTTCAGGATATTTATAAATAAAGCATAAATAATTAATACACACACATAAAATTAAGAAATTAATATTTCCAAAACACTTTTCATTAATTTAAAATATAATATACAAAGTTTTTAAATATACAATATGACAAAAAGGTAAAAAAATTATTTTACATTATTAAAACTAGAAGAAATCAATGTTTATTTTGTTTTTTTCCCTCCATTGTAAGAAAATAAAAACAAAGGTTTTGAAGTTATTATTTTTCTCTTTTGTTAGTTTACACACTACTGTATATAAATACAAAATGGACACAAAATTAGTTAGACAATTTTGTAACTGAATAATTTGCAGAATACTAATTGCATTAGTTCAATGAAATCAATATTAACCCTTTATTCAGATTTGAATAATGCAGAAAGAATTGGGATATAATTTGAAAATAAACATAAATTGTTATATGCTGCTGCAAAAAGATGAAATATAATTATTTCTCTCATAGTTCCATCAAAAATTATTTGATTCAAAACTCATAAAATGTTATATACCTCCAATATATTGTTTCAAATCTCATTTAAATTATTACATACTTGTATTTATTTAAAATTTGTAAGAAGAAAAAAAAAATGTGAATTATTTTATAATACTGACTTTTATTTTATCAGATATGATGAACTCTTCAGTTAAATGTTGCTGTAACTGCATAGCCCTTCCAAGTTTATCATTATAAAATTCCACATACAAATTATAAAGACAAAAACAAATTGTGCTTTTTTATTATTATTATCTAAATCAATAACATGCTGTACAAGATCCTACTACACAATGTGTTCGTAAAATACTTTTACATTTTTAAAAATTTATTGAAAAGCAAGATATGTACATGAGGAATTTATTTAATGAATTAAATTTCAAAGAGATTTTTTATGGTGTTTATAACATTTTAATGGGCCTACCATTAATCACATGAAATACATTGATTCCTGAGCACCTTTAAACTTTTGCCATGGCAACATGCAAATATTTTGGTTATCAATCTCTAATGTAAACCATTGCTTTACCAATAACACGAAAAAAAGCGTAAAGTTAGTTTTTGAAAACTCTTATTTTTAAATTATCTTAATAGAAAATAATTGTCCATTCAATTTACCACATAAATTTCATCTGCTCCACATTCTTCTGCTATTGATGCAGTTCTTTTAGCTCTGCCTGGAGGGTAGACTTCCATAGCAAGATCTTGTTTTGTACCAATAACTAGAACTGGGACAGGATTATCAATGAATTGTTCAGAATCATAGTTGTACCTAGAAAATGAAAAAAAAAAGGTCATTTCAAATTTCTTTATAATATATTGTAGTTAAAATAATAAAATTTAAATGAAAACCTTATAATTGTATTTATTCTATTGCAAAATCTATATTCTATTGCAAGTTAAATTTGCATGTATTTTACAAATGAATCAATATTTTATTACTTATACTAACATTTGAAGTTCAGAAATTTGTTTAATTCAAAAGTAGCATTTATACAAATTCGATGAAAAACCTGTATTTATTTGATGAAATGTATAAAAGGATATAATCTACAACTTTTCTCTCAATAAACATAATTTTTCTACCTGAATTCAATAAAAGATGTAGAAAATAAAAAAAATTTAATTATCACATAAAAAGTTATTATAATAAATATAGTACCACTTTAAATTAGGTTAAAAGCGGATGAATTTTTGGTACTTTACGTATTAATGGTACCTTGGCGACAGACTTAGCGGTTTTTAAGTGTCGCCAATCTCACAGCTACAGATTTTGCGGTTTTTAAGCGTTTTGATTTTAAAATGAAGTGTTTCATATGTATTTTATTATTTGGAACAAAAATGTTAGTGTAGATTGGCGCCACTTAAAAACCGCCAAATCTGTAGCTGCGGTTGGCGCGTGTGCACTTTATTGGCGCAACTGTCGACAAGGTACCGTTATCATACGCAAGTACCGAATTTTTTTAAATTTTATTCTTATTATTATATTTATAACTAGCTGATAAATCTGGTGTTGCCCAACTTCAATAATTAAATTAACTAAAATAAAAATATATATACTTAAGATAAATATCAGTATAGAAATTCAAAGTAAATTTTCAGAAAATTAGTTCAACATAATAAGAAACGAAGCCTTCATTACTCGACAGAAAGCCTAATATAAGACTTTTATTAAATGGCCCTTTGGCTTGGTAGCATTTTAAAATTATTAATAAACATAGTTCTAAAATATCAACACAGAATATAAAATACTTTATATAGCATTGAATGAAAAAGAAAACAAATAGGTAAAGATCTTAGAAGAAAATACCTTTTTTTTTTTTGCTAGTGCTAGCATATATATTTCTTTGTTTAACTATAAATATAATATATGAAACCAATAATCGAGTTATTCGGTTTTCCATGTAAATCACCAATACAAAAAAAAACAATATTTCTACATAGTTAAAGTACTTAAAAAAATAATATTTTAATAATCCTAAAATTTTCCTGGAAACTTTCAAAAATGGTCTTTGAATTTTTTAACTTGATAACAGCTATAACAAATACATAAACATTTAATTTATCCTATTATACAAATTAAAAAATGTGAATTTATCAAAAAAAAAGTTTCAATACAAAAAATAAATTGCATTAGGGCAATACAAGAAACAATTGAAAAATTATTAAAAGACATTATAAAAACAAAATTTCTAACTTTAAATTATTAAGGGAAAAATTGAAAATTATTTTTAATATAGTTTATGTAATATTTACAAATGATTTACTAAAAGCAGATATTTTTTTAACAAATAAAGCTTCAAAATGTTCAATTTTATTTAATGACTTATTTGATTTTAAAAAATTGTTTTGTTTCATTAAAAAAAAAATATATATGCATTAAAAAATGTACTCTTAGTTTCAGTAATGTATAAAATAAAAATAAATAAAAAGCTTAAAAAAAAAATTGGATCTTGCAATCTAGTAGTTTAAATATTAAATGCAACAGGTTATAATCTGAACCTAAAAATCCTGCAGTTTTTTAATGCACAATCCACAGATTATAGATGGACGATAGCAGTTGATTCTAATACTTATCTTTCTATAGAGCATTAAATACACATATTAATAAATTTGCATTAAAAAAATAAAACATCCAAAATCAACATGATCACAAAATATTTACCATCCTATAAATAATTTATAATAGTTGACTTACCAACCATTATTTTTCTTTCCTGGATTATCTTTGGACAGAACTTCAGCTAACCATTTTCTAAGATTCTGCTTTGATTTTCGATTTGTTAAATCATGAACTAAAATAACACCTTAAAAAAAAAAGAAAAAAATTATTTATTTAATTATCCATTCCGTGGTAAATAAATAACATGTGAATGATGTGCATGTGATGATATGAACAGGAAATTCAAACATAGAATCAAACACATTTTGTAATTGAAAAGTATTTTTCAAACATAATACAGGGGGATGTACAAACAATATCACATAAACTGTGCAGGGCAAGAATTCAATGCTACAAGAATATATAAATTTGCCTAAAGAACCATCAAGAAAAGTGAGATGGGTTACGCATGCACAGTTCTCATGAAAAATGAGACTGAAAAAAGTTTAACATCACATCAGGTTCATGAAAATAAGTGTTACTGAGAAATCAACTAAACTCCAAAAATGTATGAAAAACAAAAAGATTAAAGAAATATAAATAGTAGCCCTAGGATTACGCATGAGTTAAAATAAAGTTTAAAGAGGGGTATGTGCTTGTTCTTCAAATGAACAGCTGATATTGGACTAGAGTTGTTTAAAACTTCCAGCAATCTTCGCATAGTGATATTAATTCTGTTCTTTAATGATGCAATATGATTTTTTCTATGATTAATGTAGTGGCAATGTATTACATATTGTGAGAGAATATACATATTTCTATTCATCACATTGTCATCTTAATGCTAATTTCATTGGCAGATTGAAACCAAAAATATATAAATCTGAGGCATTTAGATTTCTACCAATGGCAAAAATCTGAAGGAACTTTGGTATATCAAACCTTACCAGTAATGACTCTTAGTTGCTCGACTGCAAGCTGCCTCATTTTTGTCGGCAAAAGATTGTTGGATCTAATCCACTTAGAGAAAGTATGGGGAACACACGCATCTTGATATGTATGGCTGTCCATTTAAACTCCTTCCTATGTAATTACAATGCCATATGCAATTATCACTGTTTCTGTTTTCATTAAAGCTCATTTTCTATACAACAGGTGAAACATACTTTTTTTCTTTCTCATTTTTCTGAAAAATTATGCATCATATAAATATGTTACTTAGAAAATTTTTATCTATCCCAATTAAGAATTATTGCCCTGCATAGTTTATGTGGTATTTCCAAACACCTTGCATAATTGCTATGATAGATAAAACTTCATATTTTCAAACAAATAATATGTTTTGAGAATAAAATCAAACAGGTACACACCATGAAAAGAATTATAAAAAATTGATCTACTGTTCCTATGACTACTTGATCCACCAACATCCCACATTTCAATAAAGTATGTCTTTTGAAATGGTGTACCTTCTTTAAATTCATGAAGCTAAAAAATAAACCTTTCAATTTTAATTTTATCTTTTATTTATATCAGATATTAAATATAATATTTAACTTGTAAAAATGTAAAATAGCTTATGCAAGAACAGCAATAACATTGATACCCAATTCAACCAACAATTAAGGACATTTAACTTTCCTTATTTATTTTAGTAATGAATTCCATAGGATATAAATTGACAATATAAAGAAATTTATAAAAAGAAAGAGTTTTATTTTAGAAGCAAAAATTTTAGTTTTCTTGTTATACTGGAAAAAATTTTATAAAATTTTGATAAAATAGATAATAAGTATAAGTATAAATAATAAAAAAAAATGTAAAAATCTAAAAATAATAAGGCTGATAATTAAAAAAAAAAAAATTTTTTAATGTCTTTTCATTTTTAATATTTTTTTTTTTTTTGTTAATAAAAAAAAGAAAATGTTTAATGTTTTTTCATTTACCGAGGCCACAACCAAAAATGTGTGCAAGTATGGAATGGATTTAAACTTTTTACAACAAACTATATCATGATTTGCTATGTAATGAATGCCAATAATTTGCAGCATTTTTATATTTGTGCAAAGTGGGCCAAAGTAACATTAATCAAACATTACTAGTCCAGTTTGGCATACATTAAATTATTTCAAATACAGCCATTTATAATTCAGTTTTATTACAGTGATTTGTTTCTCTTTCATTTTTATCAAATCCTATCTTTTTTTTTCTATTATTGGGGAAAATACATAAACTAATTTAAGTTATTTTAAAATGTAATTAAGATTTTGGATAATCCATTTTATGCAGAAATGCAAGAACAATTCTATAAATTTGCCAATATGATGATATATTACTTGCTATGTATAAACAATAAATGCAAATCTAAACGATAAATTATAATATTACATAATTTGGTACTTACGTATTAACGGTACCCTGGCGACAGTTGCACCAATAAAAGCACATGCGCCAACCACAGCCTACAGATTTGCCGCCAATCTACACTTACAATTTTTGTTCCAAATAATAAAATATATATGAAACACTTCATTTAAAATCAAAACGCTTTCAAAAATTTTTTATTCCAAATAATAAAGATTGCCGACACTTAAAAACCGCCAAGTCTGTCGCCAAGGTACCGTTAATATGTAAGTACCCATAATTTATTTAGTTAAGTTTTTACAATTTTTCCAAACTTGATATTTTACAACAGCAGGGTGTGCAATGAATTTTCAATTCGTAAAAAGAATATTTAATGTTTTTTTTTTTTTAATTCAGATGACATGAAAGACACAACTTAACATACACCTAAATAACATTTCTAAAAAAACTTGTCTTAAAAACACAGTTCAAACAAAAATTGAAGTAAAAAGATATTTACTATGATGAAATAAAATCATATAAACTTATAGGCAAGTGTATTTGTATAAAAATTATATCATACAATGTTATTCAATTACAAAAATACTATATAACAAAGATTTCAGCAAGTTATAAAATGACTAATAAGAGTAATGCAAAAAAATGATAACATTTAAATGCAGAATTAAAAAAAAAAAAAAAACACTACAAAATTTAATTGAATTATTATTAGTGTAAAAACTTATTCCCAATGTATACTAATGGTACAATAAATAAGGGTTAATAAAAAAATGAATTTGAAAAAGAAAAAAATGTGGAGTATTTTAAAGAATATTAAGAAATAATGAATTCTTCTACCTTTACTTCAACAGAGCATCCAATTGTCCAAGATGGATTGTTGATGGCTTCTGAATTAGCAATAAGATGAACTAGAGATGATTTTCCAACTCCTATGATAAAATTTTGGCAGCATAAATAATCTTATCCACCTACAACTGTTATATTAAAATAATATGACATTTTTTTTTTTTTTTGCTTACCAAGCATTTTACCAATCAAAATTCATCAAAGGAGGCAAAATATTAATTACAAATCACAAATAATCTGATTCATTAGGTTACATTTGGCAAAGAATTAATGTCAGTTTTAACTAGGCACAAACTAACATTCTATTAACAGAGAAGTACTGATAATATATAGTGGACAGTCCACACTGATGAGATTAGTTTGGCTGGAATAATTATTAAAATGACCATGTGATAGACAAAATATATTATAAACGGTATTTTTTTTCTAGAAACATTAAATTGTAATTACTCTTCATAGTAAAAAAAAAAAAGAACTTTTTAGCATCAGTAAAATGTTATAATTTAAAACGAGTTTAACATAAAAATAAAGCAAAATAAGAAAGCAAACTTTAAAAGTTAGAGGATGACATAAAAGGAATGGTGAAAAAAAAAAATTCACATGTGTTTTTAATAACAAGGACCCAGATAATTTAAAATAAATTTTTACATAAATGGGATTAATTGAATATGTTTGGTAACCAAAATCTACTACATAATACTTTATTATCTTAATAAATACTTTAAGTTCAGTATAAAATTACCTATTGCACAAGTATTTAAATTTTAATTAAAAAAAAATGCTGAAAACAAGAACTAGTTTAGGCAATATTTTGCAATACATTTTTATTTACATTAGAGATTACAGTTTCTACATTTTCTAAAATGCCTAAATATAATATATAATGCATAATTAAACATATTACTAATTTGAATAAAAATATCTTTTCTTACAATTCTCAACATATTTTATGACACATAGTGATTGCTTCATATGCTTCTTCAAATTTCTTTTTCATATTCAAGAATTTCAAAATAAATGTTTAAAGCACAATTCTTCAGGCATCTAACTACATCAGATCTTAACTTATAATTTTATTTTACACCAACAAATATTTATAATAAAGAATTTTACAAAACTCTGTTTGTAAAAAATCATATTGCAGCCTTTGAATTCTTTTTATTGTTGTTTTTATAAAAAATTACTACTGTTTTATCATCTACATAACTGTTGATGAATTTATAAGTAAAATATCCACATTTTATTCAATAAAGGTAAGGTAATATAAACAAACACAGGAAAGCATATGTCTTACCAAACATATATTTATTTTTTACATTAGAAATTTTTCAGACTAGAATTTGAACTTACATTTATTTTTAATGAATTACTTTTAGCCAAAAACCTCAGCTCACAATTATTAGATATTCTATCACTTGAATTTATAACCCTGTGAAAATTTATAAGCTGGAATTTGTTATTAATCAATTTTCTATCAAAAGAAATGTATTAAATAAACATTTTAAAACTACATTCAAACAGAAAAAAACCACACAAATTTGTAAATTTATATATTTACCAGAATCACCGACGACAAGAATCTTAGCCTTTTCTATTGTAGCCATACTGCTACATCAGAACTCAATTTTTTTTAGATTTATAACACTTAGACAGCATTTTTCAGACCAAAAACAAAAATCGAAAACTCCTATGAACACACATACAGGACATTAAAGAAAGGAATTACCCGAGAGGGCTTGGGAAAATATTTTAGGGAAAAGAGGGGAAATCCGACTGAGTCTGTTAACAATGATACAATCATGCATCAGATTATCAGGGTGACGACAGAAAAGAGAAAACTGGAAAAAAAGTAAGAAATTTTATTTATTTATTATTATTTTTTAAAAAAATATTTTAGCCATATATCGCTAATATATATTATACGGCAACTGGCAATTATTTTATTGATCTTGATCGTCGTCCTTGTGTTTACGGAGTTCCTTGGTCTATGATGACCTATTACTCCAGGATTATAGATTAAAGTACATGGTATGGAAAAAGCATTGATGATTATAAACAGTAATGAGTGATAAAGGTATTGCCCAATATTGAAATAAATACAAGTTCAGAATAAAAAATGAAAAGAAAAAGAAACAAGATAAAAAACCAGTTACAGAAAAAATATATACATAAAAACAATTAGGAGTATACTACGGAGTAGAGTAAATGCTGCTAGAAATGATGACTAAAGGGACAGGTCAGATTCGAACCCGCTGCCTTACGGCAACAAGGACTCTACTCTGAATACTGAGCCAGTTCGTCTAGGTCAATTGCAAATTGTGCAGTGTCGCCCGAGGGCGTTTAGCGTTTTCCGGCAATGTGAAATCGTATCTAGGAAGATTACGAATTTCATCATTGGGAATAAAATCAAGATTTGCGTAAAATTTTTTCGCAAGTTTAAGCATAAAATTTTGAATAGCAGGGAGGGATAAGCTGCTGCGAATGCCATCATTTCTAAAGTACCAAGGAGAGTTTGTTATCATACGAAGTAATTTGTTTTCAATTCTATTAATAAAATTAATGTGGTACCTTGCAGCAGAACCCCAAACTGGGCAAGCATAAGTTATAACAGGACGCAAATGTGATCTTGAAAAATCAGGAAAATTCGTAAAAATACTTAAAAATCAGAGAAAATTGCTCACAAAAGCATTTTTGAGTCAAGAATGCTCACGAATATTAATTGAATTTCCTCACTGAAAATTAACAAATCTCCTGGCATAGATAAAATTACTAATAAAATGTTAAAAAACCTTCCTTTCAAAATAATACTTGAGATATGTAAAATTACTGATTCTATTCTTCATACTGGTTACTATCCTAAGTCTTGGAAAACAGCTAGAATTCTCCCAATTCTTAAACCTGGAAAAGATCCTACTTCTCTATTAATTACAGACCAATTTCTTTACTCCCTTCTATTAGTAAACTAATTGAAAATGTCATCCTGAACCTCCTTAAAAGTGAGTCAAATCAAAAGAACCTTCTTATCCCACAGCAATTTGGATTTATCGAAAAACTTTCTACAACTCATCAGCTCTACAATCTCACAGAAACTGTTACTGAAGGATTTACCTGGAAATATGAAACTGCTGCAATTTTTTCTTGATGTGGCCAAGGCTTTTGATAGAGTCTGGGTTAATGGATTGATTCACTAACTCATTTCTTACAATTTCTCTCCTTATTTGATTCAAGTAATTCTTGACTATCTTTCAGACAGACACTTTGTTGTCGTAGTAGGGAATACTGATTCCTCAATTCGTGATATTCATGCTGGTGTGCCCCAGGGCTCTATTCTAGCTCCTTTCCTCTATAACATCTTTATCAACGATATTCCACAAAAGAACAATATCAAAATTAGTCTGTGTACTGACGACACTGCACTTAACGCAAGGCCGAAAAACTTGCACTATCCAGGAAAATTTTAAAGGAAAATTTTCCAGGTTAATTTTGCAAAAAATTATATCATTGATTTAGAAAAATGGCTCATTAACTGGAAGATAAAATTAAATGTAGACAAGACTGAAGCAGTTCTTTTCACTTGCAAAAAAAATCCTATAACCCTCCTAATATTAAAATTTATAAAAATTATATCACCTGGTCTAAAGAAACTAAGTACTTAGGAATTATTCTTGATAGTAAACTTAACTACAGATCGCATATCTACAACCTTAGAAATAAATTCAATACTCAATTTAGAATTCTCTATCCTTTAATCAATAGAAATTCAGATTTACTTCTTAATCTCAAAATTCTGATATATCTCTCTTATCTTCGTCCAGTATTAGCTCATGCAAGCCCAGTTTAGGGTTCTGTGGCTCGTATAAATTTTGAAATTATTCAAAGGCTTGAGAACAAAACTCTCAGAATGTTAACGAATTCACCCTGGTACTTTCGTAATGACGATATTAGACGAGCTCTCTCGATTCCAAGTTTAAGACAATTTATTCACAAAATTTCTACTAAATTCTATAATGATATGCAAAGCATCAATAACTCCGTTTTTAAATATCCTACAAAATTACGATTATGATATTTCTTCCCGCAAACATAGCAAAAAACCTCGCACTGTTCTAAATATTTTAAATTAATTCCTTACAACTGCCTAGATGAAAAAAAGTTCGCTTCTTCTTCTTTTTTTTTTTTTTTTTTTAACATGCAATTGATTTCATCAACATCTACCCTTTTGAAATTTTTGTTGTTTTTCATTTTTTTAATTTTATTAAATAAATAAATCTTTTTTAAAAAAGGGCATTTAATTATCTATATCTTATTAACTCAAAGGGCATGAGACCACCGCTATGTTTCAAAATTTTACAGTGAAGGAGCTAGTGGCCGCTATGCGCCAAGGATCTCCGTGTTAATCTACAATAAGAGAAGAATGCTCGCGATCTGCGATTTTGTAGCCAAGCGTGCTTGTCAATTTAGATAGTTACTCATTTTACGGTGGCCTTACGTTCCTTTTTTATAACTGACTGTCTAGTTTATGATTTATCTCATTTTTAAACGTGCCTTGCACAAACGTGTATTTGCTTTCACTTGTGCTATTATTTGTACTCATGCTATTTGCTTAAGCCAATTTTAAAAAAGTAAAGATTTTAATATTTTATTTATTATGTATTAAGCCTGCCTTATTTAATCAAGTCTCGTTTAGCATATATGTTGAATGCATACTTATTTTATTTTGTATGTGTGTGTTTACTAGAAAATGTTTGATTGCTAATTCTGCTCTTAAATTGGGCTTATATGATATGTGTACGTAGAGATTCAATGGTGCATTATCGCCTTTAAAAAAAAAACACATTCACGGAGATTTGTCATTCACCATTTCGTGACGTTTTGCCATTTCTTTTCAAGAGTTTCTTAAAAAAGGGAAGATATTTTTTAAAAATAGATCATGTGAATCCCTCTATTCTCTATGAATATTCTTAAATGAAATAGTTGATCTGTATTTATTTTAATAAGACTGGTTATCTTGTAATAATTCGGGGGAAGGGGTGCTGTATATACTGTTTTAATAGTTTTATATGGTGTTCTTTATATTTTTAAAATTAAATTTCATAAAAATATAAAAAATTTCAAATTAAATAACTGGCAATAATGTTTTTAATAAGTCATATTGTACACATACAGTGATTTTGAGTCGGGAGAAAGCCAGGAAGCAAATATAATTAATAACCGTAAGTCAGGCAAATGTTGTAAGTTTAATCGGTAAAAAGTCAGAGAAATTTTTTCACTGTTTCTGTAATAGCCCTGTTCACCCCCCCCCTTTTCTCGAAAAAAATTACTTAGCCTCCCACCCACCGGAATGTACCTATTTTAAGCAAACAAGCATAAAGTTATAGTAAATAAATAATTAAAAAATTAGTTGAATTAGTAATCTTTGCAGCAAAGCTGTTTAACGGTACATGTAGCACAAAACTATTGGTCTTCAGTGCATGTTGGATCGACGAAATACTCGACGGGACCTTCAAGTCTTTCATGAACAGAAAATTAACATTACATAATGAACAAAGTAAAGTAAGAATATAATAATAACGAATGTCAAAAGATAGAAAATTACATTAGTTCAGGACAAGGATGAGGATCTGTAATTTATCAAAAATATTATTGTTGTTTTTTTTTTTTTTAAGCTTAATGTAACCATCAGATTAATAAGAACTCAGATTACAACTATCAGATTTTCAGGGAACGAAATTCTCATATGATTTCTTCAAAAAATGAAAAAAGCTTTAGTGAGGAAGTTACTATTTTTAAAGTTCTCGGTTCTTAACTTGGGGAGCGAGATTATGATGTTTATTCAGAGGTATACCCAACAATAACGTTATGAGAAGTCGTAAGAAATGCAGTGGTGTTTGCAAGTTATCATGGTATTATTTTTTGTTTTGGGGGAAGGGAGAATCTTGACGGCAAGATTGGGGACTTGCCGTCAGATCGAAGCACTTTTCCTCCAAGAGGCGATGTTACCATTCCCCACAACTCATGCAAATAAGGTCCTCAATACGTTGTCTGAGTAGTGCTCGAAATAAGGCATCTGACCACCTTCGATAGATCGCAATTTAGTCTATAATTCTTACTACCTTGATGAATGTAATTGCAATTGAAGCATCAAATAACTCTGTGTTTGCGATTCAATTTTTTACTTAATAGTAACATTTAGTGAAAGGCATATATTTGTATTTTTTATTTATGGGCAAAAATAAGTTGCAAGACAGGAATTAGTTAATAGGGTTTGGTTTGTGAGTTAGATCGCAGTTCCTTTATGATTTTCTTTTTTTCCATATTTCGAGGCAGTTATTTAAGAACTGCTTTCATCCGTTGCTGATTTTTAGGATTAAAGAAAAGTATAGTAGATCATATTAAAAATTTTGTTAAAAATCAAAGTTGTTTTTCACATAACAAAGGTATCTTCAGACACAACTATTTTGACAGAACCGTTGATTTTTTTAATCTAATAAAATCAGTTTTTCTTTAATACTAGTAACTTGCCTCATGAATGGCGATATTTTAATGATGAGGGAAGGAATTCCGTGACAGTCTCTTATTTAAATCAGAATAGTTATTATTAGTTTAAATATGATTAAAGTCATTGAAATTTTTCCACCGAACTTGGCAACAAGTATAATGAAAAAAGACGTCAGGATTAGAAACTTTTACATTTCTGTTTTTTAAGGAATCTAATCTTTGGATTAATATGTTGGGACAATTAACAACAGATTGCACACCTGTTTTTTAAATTGATCTACTTCCAAGCTGTTTGCGTTGAGACAGACTTTAATAATTCTAATTGCAGTATGATCTTCAGTTATAAAAGATCCTTCAGCAGCGTTAGAGAACAGTTTTTCAAGCTTTTTCGATTTTCTCCTGTCCATAGTAGATTCGATTATATAAGATTTGCTCATGGGGGTATGCAGGGTATTTTCGGAGAGTTCTCAAAAGAATCTACTGTGTCTCAATAGTTGATTCAATATTCATCTATAATAATTCCATAAATGCTACAGGATTTGCTTCATATCCATTGGCTTCTTCAGTATTCAATTGCACTTAGAAGTAATTTGCTTGGGGTGAGATATTATCTATGGTTCAAGCATTCATGATATTCAATTAAATATCAAGATATGCTTAGGGGTCATAATATCTATGCTCGGGTATAAGAGATAAACTGTGCTCTCATCCTGTAACTGCATATATTGCTATTCTGAAATTCACAATAGCAAAGTTTTTCCATTGATAGAATGTTCTTGTAGAAAAACTAAAATTCTCGTATATATACTAAAGAGTTACCAGTGTGCACAGAAAAAAGTAGAATCCTCCTGTATCTTGCTCTTTTATTGGGTTTTTTCATATCCATTTTGTTGTGCAGATGCTCTAATTCTGAAAATATTTTGTCTTACTCTTAATACAAAACAATTTTCTTTATAGATTAGCCCTTATTAATAAAGTTCTCTTTCATAAAGTGATAGCATTTAAACTTTTTTTTTTTTGCAAATTCCCAAAGTAGAGAAAAAGTCACTAAAAACCTTAATATAACACACCATACAGAAATTATTTTATCAATATTATTTTTTATTAAAAAATTAAATAGTTGGTTGCTATAACAAAGTGAACAGTAGAAAATCTGAGCCCATAATCAATAATTTTAACTAAGATGAAGCTGAGCAAAGGTACCTAACAACCCCCCAAAAAAATCATTTTTTTTTTTTAATGCAACACATGGTATCAAAATTTAAGACAAAAATATAGAAATTTTTATAATTGGAATAAGTAAAGATTAATTATTAAAAACATCATTTTTAGAAATTATTTATTTTGAAAAGTTAACAAGACAATGCAGCTAAATGTAACAGAATCCTTCGTTATATCATTATCTGAGATATTTTAAATAAAATTTTTAGAAATTCCACACCTATATAATTCTTCTTATCTTATTGTCTCTGATATACCATATGTCAAACAAGTTCTGTTTTTATATGCATGGCAAAAAAATTATCAAATTTTTATTATTAATTAAAAAAATTATGTCATAAATTTATAATTTAATAGTAGTAGTAGTATAATGAGTTTGTTGCCCCTCTATTCTATCTATTTTATTTTGTTTATTATTTATATTTGACATTATAAAATTAATAATAGACCAAAGTATCATAAAATCCATATTAAAGCTAGGACCGTATAATAATGTGTTTGAATTACTTTTTACAAGCATCATTTATTGCATTTCTGTTACTAACTTTTTGTACAAAAACACAGAAAATAAGCACTAAATTTTTATTATGATTTACAACATAGAGTTTTAAAATGCTATCTCTATATCACATGCTAACTAATACAAGTAATTTGAGTTATTGATAGCATAGAACATGGCACATGCTAAATTATAACATTTTATTTATAAGGTCATTTTTAACATTTAGTCATAGAAAAACAATTACACTTGAACATCAGTAGACAGTAGCATATCATATACTGGGGGTATAATTGTTTCTTTTAAACAAACAAACAAAAAAGAAATATAAGGCTATAGGAAAAAGAAAATTTGACACTTTATAATGTAATAATTTAAGAATTATTTTATCTTTTTATCCAATACAATAAATATCATCCACAAAAAATTTAAATATAAAAATGACATTGTAGTATGCATCTGTTATTCCATTCTTATAATTTTAACCTTAACCTCAACTGATTACCACCACAATAACAAGATGAAGATCTTTACATAAATATTAGGCATATATATACATGCACATACATAACATATTACATTTATATATGCATGCAATATTGATGTAAAGATAATGATATTTGTTATGGCGGTGGTAATGGAGGGGCCTGATTGCCGAGTGACTAGTGCTCTGGCACATAGGCTTCGGGTTCGAGTTTCAGCAGGGATCATGACTGTTTTTAGTGGATTACAAGGAAATAACAGGTACACATTATATTAGTAATGATCAATGTAAAATGACAAATGGTGGGTTAGAAATGGAATTTTTGTCTGCATTGATTTAAATTGATTATCAATGTTATATGCCATTTTTCATGATGAAATTTATTATGTTGAAATTTATACTGTATAAATTGCACTATTATAAATAAAAAAATTAAGTAAAATCGTAATACATAAAAAAATTACTGAAAAATTATATAAATTTCTGCCATGTTTCTAATGTCCACACAAACTATATATAACAATTCGCCAAATCACATAATATGTATCACATGTTATTCCAGTCATTGAATACAAACAATTATGTGGTAATTGCTGAATTATAACATTTTACTTGCAAGTTTCATTTTTTAACATTTTGTCATAGAGAAACATTACATTAAGAATTTCAATTGCTTGCCACTGCTACTGTTAATTTTCGTCTGAACAACAAAATATGAGGTTCTAGAAAAGAGAAAATTTTACAATTATTAATGCAAATTTTACTCATTGTTAAATACTAATATATCAGCAACAGTGATTAATTGAAACTGGTACAGTTAGTTTTCATTACATAATCAAATGTTAGCATAGTATTTAAGCTAAAATTAATAAATAATTATAGAAAAATAGATATTGCTTAAAATGATACATGATTATTTAGAAACATAAAAAAAAATTTCTGTTTTGTTAAACTCTTGTAAAAGTTTTACAATGCTTTAGAATAATATATTGAGATACACAAACTTATGAAGGCCAAGAGACAGATATATTCATCAGAATTTAATTGACGGCTGCATAAAAAAGGAAAAATAAAAAAAAAAACAATATAATTAAAACATTACAAAAATAAAACACAACATTTTATACTTGACATTACATTGATTTAACAAGTGTTTTTTAGTACTATCTATATTTTTGTAGTAATCAAATGCAAAAAAAATTATTAGTTGAATGGTTTCTATTTTTCAATATGTTAATACTCACATCTGAAAATATATGTTGATCCAAATAAGTTTTATTATATTATCTATCAAAAACTCAGCTACTTTGATATGATATTAATTTTTAAAGTGGAACATATTTTTAGAATTCTAATAAATAAATAATAAATTTTTGAAATAAACAAAACACATCCCTTGAATATCTCTTATATTTTGAAACCAACAGAACTTAGACTATTGCAAGGATTAGAAAGAAAAAAAAATCACACTACTAAATAAAACATTATTCATAAAGGTTTTTAACCCTTAGTATCAATTCTACCACTATTCTTTTTTAATATTTTTCTAATATACTTTAGACTAGAATTGATTAATCTGGCATGTTTATTTCTTTCATTAAAATTACAAATTGGCATATATTGTGTGACAAATTACAATTGACACATAATGAGGGGTCAAGCAAACTGCAATTTATGCACCCATGTTTTAAGGATGTTAGTCATCAATTTGATACTTATCTCTAACCTAATCTGAAAGAAGTATATAATTATATTTGAATGACTTTACATTCTTTGGCTTTTCAAAGAAATTTATATGCACTTAGGAATGCTGAAGAATATTAAAATATTAACCAATAAATGAAAAAAAAAAAAATCTAAGCACTCGCCTGACTGTGCACCATATAATGCCTCCAATACGGAGATTGTTGAACACCAAGATTTCGCCATTCAGTTTCTGTCATCAAATGGGTCCTAGGTACCAATTCAGCTAGTTCAGGAGGCAAAATTACATGCCTAGTCAATAAAAAAAAAAAGAGGATTTTGTAAATTTAAATCAGACACTAGACAGTTTCAGTGATTCCTTAGAACTAAACGTACATTGCAGAGATGCATATTTTTTTTTTTTTTTTTTGAAAATTTCCTTTTTTTTTTTTTTTTTTATTAAAAAAATAAAGTAAAAAATATAGTAAATAAACAGATAAATAACAAATAAATAATAAAAAAATGTTTAAAAAAAAAAGAACAAAAAATTTGGGTTTGAAATTTTTTTAGTTTGTTTTTAGTAAAGTTTTGAAATTTTGGTTTAGTAAAAAATGAAAACCATAAATATATTATTCAAACAAATTTTCAGAAAAGAAAAGTGTAAAGAAATTATGTAGAAATATATCAGATTAATTTCTACTATAAAATCAATGATAACTTAAGGGAACTAGACAGAAAAAAAAATAATAATAATAATAGTCTGTATTCTTTGGTACAACTTAAGATGTTTCATTTCAACTGTAATTTTCAAGAGAATCATTACTAAAAATAATTAATATGTTATAATTTTTATGTAATCATAATTTTATTTTCAGCAAATATGTATTTGCAAATGGGAAGATTAGTCAATATATAAGAATTTTTATAAATTCATATTCAATTGCATAGGTTGCTTCATTTAGACATTTATTTATTAAGGTAATGTTTTAAAATTATCAATTAAGACTTAAAATTTCTTCCGAGAGATGAAAAAGGTTGAAACTTAACTAGGAAAGATAGAATTTAGTGTTTTTAGAGTTTAGTAATTTAAATTGAAAAAGGTGATAAAAGAAGATTTCTATGAATTGAAATTTCAATCATATCTGCATTATATTATGAAAATAAAGACAGCTACAAAATAATAAAAAAAAACCAACTAATGCAACCAATAGAAAAATATACTATGATATTAAAAAAAAATAATGATTCGATGGATATAATCTTATTCAATAAAAATAGTTGGTAGAGACTATAGAAGCTAGTTTATTAAATTTGTAAGAAATTTTTTTTCTAATAATCAATTTATAATAAATGATATAATAAGCATAAAAATAATATTAATAAGCATAAAAATGGCTAAATGCATAATATTAAGGCATACACTGTAGTAAGAGGTTACTACTGTAGAAAATTTATTGATGACTAATATTTTATTTTGAAACCTGATTTAAACTTTTCCAAATTTCAAAAGCCAATAACTAAAGTTTGTTTTTATTTTAGAAATATGCATAATAAATCTATCTGCCTAAATTGTGATGGAACACTGATGATATTATAGTAGGTCACCTATAAATCTACTAGATAAGGCTGAATTTGATATATATTTGCAGTTCTAAAGACTAACTTTAGGTTAAAATTACCTGCATTTGAAAACAACATATTATAAATATTAATTTCTTTAAACATTTTTGAAAAACAATAACATTATATAATTATTTGTTAAAAAAAAATTGGTTAAGTATTTAATTTTAACAATAATTGATTAAGTATTTAATTTAATTTTTACAAAAAAAATTTTTTTGATTTTCTATCGTCAATAAATCTGTATAACAGAAACGAAGAAATGAAATATGTTAATAATTATAATAAAGGAGTAAGTGCAGAATGTAGTTTTACTATTGACTGCATGATAGTTTTATAAAAAGAATTTACGATAAATTTTTTCAAAAATAAAATTATATTAACAGTTTAAAGTACTTAGCTAAACTGAAAAGCTAAAGATGTAAAATAATTTTAAGTACAACAGTTATATTAAAAAATTCTATTCGCATAATTAAAGAAATTTAATATACTTCATCTTATTAAATAAATCACTAAAATTATTTTTTTTCTAATACAGCTGGCAAATAGACCATGATCTTTAGCCTAAAATTATTGTAAACAATAAAATATTAATTCTACACAATTGCATATATTAACATTTTTTTTTTTTTTTTACTAGCAAAAAGTCTTTTTGAAAAGAAATTTAATCTTACCTATATTCATACTTATCATCAGTATACTTGTCAGAATAGAAAATATTATCACGTGTCATTTTATAAACGTGTTTGGATCTCAAGGTTGTACTTAATAAACTAAAAGAAAATAATAAGTAAAAACAAAATAAATGAATGATTGGCAGAAACAAAATGTTGACATTAGGTATATTTTTGTTGAAATTTAATAAACATAAAATATTTCTCATGTACTTCAAGTAATAAATATGTATTTAAATAAAAATGTTTTACAGAAACTTGTTTATTATAACAGGTCTCAAATGCTTGTTTAAAATTGAATTCAAATTACTTGCCAATATAACAAATTGCAAAATCATTGATGATCAAAATCTTGACTTAATGATTATCTATTTAAGATGCATATTTTACAGTTACAGAACTGCCAACTTTTAAAATTGAAAATTAATAATATAAAAGATTTAATATAATATGTAAAGGGGAGGTGAGGAGAGACAGAATTATTTCCTGATTTTATATTATTCATCATCTGCACATGATCAAAAAAAAATAGCGATGAACAGTCATAATATAACATTTTAAGAATGAAATATTACTATTAAATATTGCACATAGAGTATGGATAATGTAAATAAAGTTTAAATGTAAAATTCTAAAATTAGTCTTGGTAGTGAATCTTCAAAGATGTATAAAGAAAAAAGAAAGTAAATTAAGTTATATTAAAAACAATTTTAAAAAATGTGATACAATAAGTTGGTTTTTTTTTTTTTTTAAAGCTCTTTTTTCCTGAGTACATTATAAAGCAAGGGTGGCCAACCCAAATGATCTTGCAAACTTTTACCACTTCGGAAATGAAAATAATGAAAGGAAAAAAAGCTAAGATATGGTAACTTTATATCATGTCTTGATATATGATTGAAGAAAGTATAATTTCATAAAAATTTATTCATAATTAATTAAATTATTAACTTATCCAAGTATAATTAGATAAAAAATAGGCTAGTAAACATTTTTATACAGCTTAAGTTTAATATAACTAGCCTTTCTCCACTATGCAAAAAAAATAAATAAAACTCCTCAAAGGTATTTTTTATAGCAATAATCTATGTTCATATTCATTGGTATGCTTTCAAATACCCAAGTAAAAAAAATTAGACCTAAATTTAGTCTGATTTTTTTCACACACTTGGTTGACATTCACCAATGGCATGCAGTTAATACTAAATTACCATTTTTTTTCCCACCTAATTAAATTAATACTATTCAGCAATAATTTTATACAAAGGAATAACTGCACCTAATTATTTTATGCACATAATTATTTTACTATGAAACGTTTAGTTTTTTATGCAGCCTAACTTACATTCTAAACCTATCAAATTTTCGAATAAATATTGAGTTAACATTTTGAATGTTGTTTACAAGTTTGAATTCAAATACAAAAAAATTTCAGACAGTTCTAGATTATATTAAAAATATAATGCAAATAGATCACTTTTACAGTGAAAATTACAACGCTGAATAAACTCTACGACAAACATTATATGCAATAGAAATGAATACAGTTAAACGCAACGTCAGGAATTTTAAGCCCTTTTCATAGATTGATATGAAATTTTATATGCATAGTATAATTACTATATCATAAAAATTAGTAAATAACTAATTATATTACACAAATGTTAATTTTTAATAGCACATGTATTATACCCATCGTAAAGATAAAATAGGATACTTTATTAAACACCTCTCTGCACTCAAAACATTAATAACATTTCTGTATACATACATGAAAACGCGCTTCAATAATTTATTGTTCTTTCTCTCGATGCCAGTTTCTAAAATGCTAAATCATTTCACCTCTAGTGTACAAAAGTTTGAGGAAAATTTTTCCACATTTAATAAGAAATATAGTATAGTTTTTCATTTAAAGAAAAATTATGACAGAAATTATTAACAACCTTGATGAAAAATTATCTCGTTAATAATTAATTACATTGAAGGAAATATGACCACTGAGTTACTTTGACGTTTTCAAATGGGACGTTAAAACTGACACCAGTTTTTAATTGATTAATAATTCTTAAAAGATAATCTTACCTTATGATATGTTTTAAACAAAATTCTAGTAATTATAGGTCTTCTGATATTTAGCACACTGTGGTATACGTTTTTATTTCAACATGTCAAGTTTCATTTGTAAGTTTTAACTGCAAGGTTGTACACAACATCTATTGCAAAACGGCGCATGCTTTTAGACTTTGACTCTTTTTGTAATTTTAATATATTTAAATAAGGGCCTGATGGCCGAGTGGCTAGCACTCTGGTGCTCGGTACCACAAGTTTCGATTCGAGTCCCGGCGATGCCAGGGGTGTTTGTAGTGGTTCGAATCCATTTTAAATAGTAGGTCTAGATCTAATAGTATCGTAGAATGATGCGGGGTAGTGTTACGAGGGGGTAGAGTCTATAGCATATCTTCAAGATGCACATGCCTCATGGGTAGTGCTAAATGAGTAACAGCGGTGCAGCTCTTGCTTATGGCATCAAGATTAACTGTCTCTGTCTTGCCAGCTGCATTAGAACAAAAACAGCAACAACATATATTTAAATAAATATACTATTGTTTTTAAGTTTAGAGATATATTAGTCATGAAATATTTTTATTTATACCTTAATCAAATATGAAGAAAATTTGAGCATGCTCAGAATTTTCAATATTTGTTTTAAAAATTAGTACAAAACTAAAAAATTAAAAATAAGTAATGGAACAAATAATATAATAAATTTAAAAATTAATAATAAACTTAAATAAATAATTGTAATATAAATAAATTAAACGTAAATAAATTAAACATAAATAAATTTAATATTAGGTATTTTTTTTTTATATTTATTACATCGTATAAATTGGTATAGTAAGGGTGTATGAAAATGTTAGATAATTAAATTTTTTAATAGCTAATTATCTTTAATAAATCAAATAGCAAAAATAATTGCTTCGTATGTTTATAAAATAGGATTTAGTGAGCGTCTTAATAGAATACGATCATAAAATGTGATGTTCATTTCCTTTTTTTTACATGTTTTATAGCAAATGCAGTGATAATATCATTACAACTTAATTTTTTGGCTAATTCAGATTCGACAGGTAAATTGGTTATGGAGTTAAATCATTCTAAATCTTAAGGATCTTTCTATAGTTGCGGCAGAAATTGACAAGGTTAATATTATTATCAGAACAGAAACAAATTTTGTGTGCAATTAAAATAAATAACTTTTCAATAATTATTGCAATATTGTAGTTCTAAAAGGAAAAACGCGACGATAAATTCTGATGCCATTAAATAAATCAATGCAATCAATACTACCTTACAATGTAACATTTAAATGTTTGCGACGTTTAAAAAGATCTTTTTCAGTCTAATTTTTGAAAAAAAAAAAAAACTTATTATGTAAATACTGTATTATAATTCATGTCCGTGATTAATTTGGATTATTCGACTGATTGAAATTATTTCGTTTTCATGTCACTAGTATGTTCATATCGATGTTTCAAAACAAAAGGAAATTATAGTATTTATTGCTGTAGTAAAGTCGAAATTAAATATACATGATAATGGTATAAATTAATCCATACTACTTTAATAACATTAACTTTAATAAAATTACAAAATACTAAATGTATGAGTATGTTCGAGCGATGCTTACAGTTCGACTGCCGCGTTCCGACTGCTGCGGAGAGTTTTTTGCTGTTTCCCACCTTCTGTATTCCTCCTCGTAGCGACGTATTACACAGCACTTTTGTATGCATCCGTTTGGTGGTGGGGTTGCTACAATTGCCTTATAGATATCTCACTTTAGTAATAATATTCCCATTTAATTTCTGATTAAGATGTTTGATATACTCTTCTAATATATCCCAGGGTATCACGGTACTTGTAAAAATATTATTTATGCCTTGTTAAGACCAAAAAAAAAAAAATGAACTTTTAAGTAAAGATGATTTTTAAATGTGTTCAAGTCCTAAATTCAAATTATGCCTGGTCTTTAGAATTATTTTACATACTACTGAGTTGAACACAGAGGTCGAGTGCCTGAACGCGAAGCGTTCATCTTTTCAATGGTATGGGATGGAAGTAGGAAAGAAAAGTTATAATCAATAGATAATAGTAATGGTATGAATTGGGAAAAGAAAACGAAAAACATTAAATGCGAATTAATATTGGAAGAGAGATTAAAAGTTATTGAATTCAAGTAGAAAATAAGTGAACTGGAAAATTATCGTGGTTTGAGGCTTTTTAATTCGCATTCAATTTTGGCTGAAATTTTTTCCTGTCTAGTCTTTAAAAGTTTCATAACAAAAAAAAATCCTTCTTGTATACTCACGTTATTTTAGAATTATTTATATTAACATATCTTAAAATAACAGTTAATTCTTCTTAAAGACTTACATCTGAAATGCAATCTAATAAAAATGTGAAATACATAATTTTTTTTTAACTACATTTATTATTTACTTTCTAATGTTTTTACCTAAACAGAAATCGATTTATCTTGTAATATATAAGATGAATAGAAATTAGATGTTGATTCTACTCAATGATCGTAATGTTGTCTTGTGATTGGATCAAATTTTCCCAGTAATTCTTTGAGATTTAAAAATTATTATACAAAATTATGCGTTTTATATAAAAACATTGCTACGTCCCCTGAACACCAAATTATGCTCTTATAAATATAGAATTGCAACAACTATTCGTTCATAAATACATTTTAAACTCTGTGTTTTATTTATCATGTGGGAACATGATGTTGTCGAGGTTAGGGGTCCGTGACGTTATTCGAAAATGAGGGAAGTTCTGAAGAATGAAGTTCTTGATCTTTTCAACATTGCAATACTCATGTTGCTATTGAATTTGGTCATTCTTGTAGTATTCCAATCAATTGCTTCATATATCTCGGGCATTATTAAACATTGGCATATTCATGAGTTTATTCATCCGTTCTCGAATGTTCATACATAATAAGTTGAAATTAGCCGAGCAGATTTCTACATTTTTATTATTATTATTATTATTATTACTTGTCAATAGTGTTTTTATTTCCAAATATTTTTCAAATTGCAACAATATGTTCTATAGTATATAGCTCTGTATAGTATATAATTCGTGATAGTGTATAGTAGTATAGTACATAATAGTATATAGCTCGTAAGTGATATTCTGATATTTCATGACTTTATAATTGAGAACTTAAATATACCCAATCATTACGTCGGTTAGAGAGATGTTGGTTAACACAGAGAATTGGTATTTTATTAGAATTTAAACGCATGCTAACACGTGGCATCATTGAGCTTAAGTATATTAAACACCTTTATTTTCGGTTTTCCCCATTTGTTAATTTTATGAAATACTAATTTTCAGAAAAACTTTTGTTATGTTTATCTTTCAGAAATTTGTAATGTTTCACGTACTATTCTATGTCGTATGATAGCCTTTCTTAACTTATGTTATAATTTCAAGCCAAACATAACTTCAAGATTATTGATGTCAACATTTTCGTCTTCGTTGATTCGCTTGAAACTACAGTTCATGGAATAACTCACCTTGTTCTTTGTTCGAAGCCAGAAAAAGAAATTCCTTCGTTTGTTTCTTTCCCTTTATGATTATTTTCCAGTTCATCAGCTTTCATATCAATGGTTTTTTTTTTTTTTCCTATTCATAAAAACGAGAGCGAGCATTACAAATTTCTGAAAGATAAACATAACAAAAGTTTTTTTATGAAGATCAGAATCGTTTTCATGGATATCGCACGGAGTAATTTAAATTTCCATGAATTTAATTTTCCAATAACTGTAAATTATGTGTTTTTTCAATCTGTTGTACATTTTCGCTTCTTGAAAATATTGCAGGACAGTTTGTTTTTATTAATACGCTTTTATTAGTTTTACCTGTATGTTTGTTTGTTTATAACTGACTCTTTGGGCTCGATTTTTGCCCTACTTTAAGCGATCAGATTTAATTTAAACGTTGTAGACTTATCAAGGACCGACAACAATAAAATATTTTGATAAGTTTATTATCTCATCATGATTAGGATCGCCAGGATTAGTGATTTTATTTTAACTTATGAAGAGCAATTTAACCCATGTAGAATGAAAGTACCTAAGACATTCAGACTACGTGGGACAGCGGCACAACGGATAACGCGCCTCACTGCGGATCGGGAGATTCCCTGTTCGAATCCTGGTTGGCTCGACATATTCACATTCAGCCTTTGTTTTACTCACAATTAAATTATTGTAAGAACTATAGTTCCACCCTCCGTACCGGGACCTCATTTAAATATTATAGTTTAAAAACACCAAAAACATGCTTTTAGAGTTAATCAAACTAAAAAGTAAAAATAATTGTTAACATAAGAATAAAATGACTGACGAGAAAATGAGTGTCACTGTTCTAAAAGCGTGTGGTGCTTGATATCAATTGTTATAATTTTTCACTAGTTTCATTCCGAAATGCAGAGTTAGTTTAAAAATGTCATACAAAGCACCCCACGCTTTTAGAACAGTGACACTCATTTTCTCGTCAGTTATTTTATTCTTATGTTTACAATTATTTTTTACTTTTTAGTTTGATTAACTCTAAAAGCGTGTTTTTTAGTTTTTTAAACTATAATTTATTTTTCTTTTCAATATATCAAACCACTCGCATAGAATCTCTGCCTTGTTTTAAAACAATATTATAAAAACACTACAAATATGCAAGTAAGACGAGACTTAAGTAAGTGACAAACTTTTAGGGAGATAGGGCACACCATAAGAATTGAGAATGGCGTAGCAGCTCATGACTGGAATCTTTCAATGAGCACAATGTGCATATGCGTGCAGAAGAGACCACTACGATGTGCGGCACAACATCGTTTCGCAGTAAATGAGTGGCAGGTGTTTGACATGTCCCCAGTGTCTTGCAGTGCGGGACGGGCATCCCGTGAGTAGTCTACTCATGGATGGAGGGAAGGGGGTAGCTTCTGTTCTGATGGAGCACCCGTAGGTAGAAGTTTGACTTTGGCTCCGTGACGCTCTTACAGTCATAGGAGACCGGGACCTACTGCTTAAAGTGGATTCCGAACCACTACAAACATCCATGGCACCACCGGGACTCGAACCCGAAACCTGCGGCACCGTGCGCTAGACACTCGGCCATTCAGGGCCATGAGTAGCAGGTTTAGTCGGTAACTGTTTAGTCTGGCCGTACCTTTAGCATTTTCCTGACAGGCGTGAAAGTATCGGATCTTTCTGGAGGGTTCTCTTCCCGGCTTACTTGTTGATGTTACAGCAGATGTGAGGTGCAAGTTAAATCAACAGTTCGTAGGCATTTGAACATGTCATTTTCTTCATAGATGTATTGGGTGTGGTGGACCGGTTACTTATCTCCCATTCTCACTTTATTTATTGAGCCTTGATTTCTTTCGTTGGAGATCTCTCAAACTATCGCGTATCACGATCCTGTGAGTGTAAAAGTAGATTTCGTAGCAAGAGCTGCTATAATTAAAGGAATTCATAGTTTATTTGACTATGTTCGGCAACAAATGATCCGTCGGTGTCAGGCATGCTTGGAGTCTGATGGTGTATTGTAACATTAGAGCTGGACTTGAATGGCCGAGTGTCTAGCACTCGGTGCCACACGAAAAGTGCTTTCGTTTTCGAGCCCCGGCGGTGTCATGGATGTCTGTAGTGGCTCGGATTCCACTTTAAGCCGTAGGTCCAGATCTCATATGACTGTAGAGCGTCACGGAGCAAAATAAGACTTCTACCTACGAGTGCTCCATCACAACAGAAGCTGCCCCCTTTCCCTTCATGAGTCCATACGGATTCATGGGCTTGGTATAGATGTCTACTAAGTGGGATAAGAAACAACAATAACAATTATCTCGTATGTCATTTGTACACCTGATGTCCAATAAATGTTTAAAATTAATCACTGTCTTGTGTCTTTTCCGATCTTCTACCTCTGCTAGGGGCCTGATGACAAATTGGCTAGCGCTCTGGAATTTTTATTACAGGCACCTGGTTCGAATTCTGGCGGTGGCATGGATGTTTGTTAAGGATTCGGAATCCATTTTAAACTGTAGATCCCAGTCTGTTTAGCCCTTGTATGCACATGATGATAGTAGAAAGACAAACCAAACCACTTACCCCTGACTTTTTCCAGTTACGAGTTACTATGCAATTCTCAATTTTTATGATGTGCCCTACCTCCTCTCAAAGTTTATCATTACATTTTTTGAGACACAATGTAGAATATTGAAATAAATAAGCATATAAAAAGTAATATTTTATAGATGTGAAACATGTTTTTATCTTTTAATGGCGAGGTGTGAAAATAAATATGTACTTTCAATTGTCACACTCCCAAGCAGGCAAGCACCACTAACATGTAGTTTTTATTTCGAGAATAAAGAGAAATAGGTCATTAGGAAAATCATTAACACTCAGCAGTCACATTTCATTTTCTACGAATTCCTACAAATGGAAGATATTTTCTGTAGTAATATTATATGCTGTTGTAATACAACATACCGAGATGATTGAAGTGTATGTGGTTGTATTCCTTTTTTAATATCTTTTTTTGTTTGTTTCAAATATTTTATTATATATTTGTTTTTTTTTTTTGAATCTTCTAAATTCTTTCTATTTATGAAGAGATTTAAAAAAATTATTTACAATTTGTGAAATGGTCATTTTTAATCATTATTAGATATTTTTCTCTAGCGATTGAGACTTTCCTCTGATATTTTTCTGATAAAATTTACCAAAACCAAAAATGTTGCAATTTCTGTAGCAGGACAATGTCAAGTAATATTTGTTAGACAACTTATTTTTAAAAAATGTGCCAAAGAAAAATACATTAACATAAATAAAAGTTTTACGCAGAGTAAAACAGTGCCAATTTAAACTTTGGACATTTTGCAAAAATATATATATAAAGTATTTCTATAATATCCATTTAAGGCCAGAAATGTTCAAAGTAGTAAATAATTAAAAACTACATGATCTGAAATGGATATCGGTTTGAAATTTGCAATCATTTGTTATGTTTACAAAAGATAGAACGAATTCTTGCAAGTATAAAAAGCAAATTAAATAAATTCATCAATTTTCATCATATTTATATATTTTTTAAGAAAAACATTATTTTCTGTTAAAAGGAACTAAATCTGCATAATAATTTTTATACTTTTTGATGTAAGGATTTTATGTAACTCAGCAAAATATGCCTAATGAAAACAAACAAGTTAAATTTATCCGAAGTATGATTGCATCATTAAATCAATTTTTCCAAATCATAGACTGATAATAAAGTTTGTATTCATAGACATTGTAATCCTTTTAATCACTTCTTGTTTGAGACTATGATTGCCCATTCTAAGAACACAACATTACATTTTCTTTTCCTGAAAGAATTATAATACATGCAATTTGATCACTTTATATAAAAGAGTAATTTGCTATATCTATTACTTTTAGTGAGTAATACATCTCATGTGAAAGCTTAAGAAAATGCAAACAATGGCATTGGAATAAATTAAACATTCCTGAATAGCAAATGAACTGTGTCTAAAAATAAGACCAATTTTCAATTTAATTCCAGGGGCTTACAGAATTTCAATTTTTTTTTTTTTTTTTTTTTTTAGGTTGCTGTCACTGTCCTTGACATCTGTGTGAAATTTGATGTCATTCATTAGTGTTTGAGTTATGTTTGGCTTTGTGAGACGCTAAAAACTGATTCCGGTGATTTTTGAAATGCCTGAATTAATTGAGCAAAGAACTTGCATTACATTTTGTTTGCGGAAATGTATAGAATGTTGCAGAAGGTATTCGGTGAGCATTCCTATATCGGAAAGAAATGCTTACAAGTTGGTATAAACAGTTCAAAGAAGGCAGAGAACGCGTTGAGGACGAAGAGCCCTCCGGTTGACCATCAACCTCAACCGATGAAGCTCGCGTCCAAAAAATTAAAGATTTGTTGCTTGCAAACCGTCGATTTACAATTAGAGACCTTGCTGATGATGTTGGAATTTCAAAATTTAATTTTAAAAGTTGTCCTGAAAAGCGTCAAATCTTGATTGGTACCGAAAACACTTAATGCGCCAGCTCACATTGCATTGATTCTTCGTGACTTTTCTCCAAAAATGAAACCCAAATGTTTCCACAACCACCGTATTCACCTAATTTAGCATCATGTTACTTCTGCTTCTCAAAACTCAAAAGACCACTCTAGGGACACCGTTTTGAGTCGATTGAAGACATTCAAAGTGAATCGCCGCGCGCTTTGAAGACCATCCCTGCCGATGACTTTTTAGCATGCATTGAGGATTGAAAAAGTTGGCATAAGTGCATTTTGTTTGGAGGAGATTACTTTGAAAACGATGAAATAAATTTGGAAAAATAAATAAAGAGTTTTTGAAAAAAAAAAATAATAATTGGTCTTACTTTTGGACACAGTAGTATATACATATGCAAGCTTGGAAGCTGTTGTAAAGTGTAGCCAAAGCCAAACGGATTTAACAAATAATTGAAAAGCTATACTTCTATTTCCTTCATTTTATTAAAAATGTTAAGGATTTAAAGAATTTGGGTGCAGCTTTTGAACGCCACAAAAGATCAAGAACAATATGTAAGGTCTGGCAGTCACAGTGAATAAAATTAAAAACAAATCATTCAAGTGTTTTGGTTCGTATATTAGAGCATAGGAAATCAACGAAGACAATTTTTTGATGAGAGATGTTAAAACGGTTATTAATTATAGAAAGACAGTAAGTAGTTATGAGAAAAATTGAAGAATACAAGGTTAAGAGGGTTTAGTGCCACAAGTGAATTTGTTAAATATAGGTAGGGAATTAAAGAAGAGCAAAATGAGTGTTATTAACATATATATTTATATATTCATATTGCAGTGAGTCAGTATAATCAGTGTATTTATTATAGTCGAGAGTGAGTATATTTATATTGCAGCCAATGAGCGAAATGTAGAATTTATAATTTTAACACGATTCAGGATAATATTTTTAAAAAAATAGAACTATCATTAAAATATCAAAATATACAATTTATTTATAAATATACAAATTAATAATACAAATGTAATTACATGTATATACAAATAAATGATTATAAAAACACTTAAATTAAACCCTGAACAATTAAGTTAAAGCCAGTGTCAATGAAGTCTCAGACAGCAATAAATCGGAAGCTTCAGAAACAAGTTCAGATCCTCTAAAATAATAATGAAAAAAAGTGAATTAGAAACTTTGTATTTAAAATATTTAAGCAGTTAATTTTTGAGTAATTGAATTAGTATTTGCTAATAATTTATGAAATTCTTCATTCATTTAAAAAATTGTTTAAACTTCAACTCTTCTAAGAAAACAATGCATATTTAATTAATCATGAAAATGTTCATAAACTGAAAAATCAATCAGATGTTAAAAAGTAAAATTTTTTGAAATATTAATAGTAGATTGATATTTTAATAAGCTTTTTTTATCTAATAATTTAATTTGTTTGAATCTGTTAGCAATTATAATTTTATTTAGAATTAAAATATTTGCTTGGTAAAATACAAATTTTAAAACTAAATATTCGATATTTTCACCTACAGAAATTATTTTCTGGCATAAAGAATTATTCTATAATTGTCTTTCAGCCTTAAATTGAAAAAACACAACTTATATATAGAAACCTGGGATTAATTATATCTATATTATAATATTTAATTTTTTTATGCGAGTTTTATACACTTTTACATGGTTAACCCAAAGTTTAAATTATGAAAAATCTGTGAATCAAAAAAAAAAAAAAAAAAATTATTGATAGAATTTTGTTTTGAATGCCAAATGTGATCTACATTAAAGTGTTAAGAAATTCTCTCTCTCTCTCTCTATATATATATATAAATCAAAAAATGAATTCTTACAATTTTAAACAGTTAAAAGAAAAACAATTTTTAATTATCCAAATTGTTGTTCTAGGTTTTAAAAATATTATATTATGCTGTTTTTGTCATATTAATAAATTTTTAAAAATAAATTGATTTAGCAATGAATATTTTAAAAGTTTTAATTTATGTTTCTTCTTTTTAAAATAATACACAAAAACTAACATTGTATATTTGACTGCAGATGTTTGAACTTTAAAAGTTAGAAATTACTTTTTTGATAAAATAGGAAAAATTATGAAAAAAATGAGAAATCTTTGAGGGAAATCATTTTAATGCTAGCATTATGAATTTTCTTTGTTTAAAAATAATAATAACCCCATAAAGCAACTATAAGTAGCAAACAAAATATTTTAGATAAAATTTCAAAACTATTTATAAGAGTATAATTAAAATTGGAATTGAATGAATGTATGAAAACTATAATTTCGAAGAAATTATTCAATAGAAACTTAAAAAGCTTTACCTTTAATCTCTTCAATCACAAGCTTCCCTTGTTTAACTAACATGTCAGCAGCATCAGCTTTTGAGACGATTTCATCGCAGTTTGTCACACACATTAAAATGGAGTCAAAGGATGATTTTATATTTTCTAATAATTGAACAATTTCCCCTGAAGAGACAAATTTCATCATTTCAGAGAAAAAAAAAAAAATCTCTATATAAGATTGACAAGAAAATACATTTGATTTTCACTATGTACTTAAATGGTGAAAATTGAAATTATTTTTCTAGCCAACCCAATTTTACACTTGCATTAAAAATACAGTTTTTTTAAAAAATTATATATATATGTATATATATAACCCCTGGAAAAAGCAGAAAAGAAACTACAGGGCTTTCAAATTTATAGTTTTTTTTTTTTTTCAATAGATATAAAGAAATTCATAAATCTATTAAAAGAACAAATTAATAATTAAGGTAACAAAATTGACGTATTAATTAAAACAAATAAATGCTAGACCTAAGAAATCTGTAGTTCTCTCATTTGTTTTAATTAATACTTATTCTTATACATATGCTTATTTTTTAGTCATTTTAGAATGATTTAAATTAATGATATTCAAACTGTGCTTCATAAAACCCTATGGACTCTATGACTTCCAATTTCATTAATAGTAGTATATATTAATTTTTTAATAATGATTTGTTTTCTTTCACAAATCAAATAAAATTGTTTTTCATGTGAACCTTTTTTTGAATATTCCCTTATTTGATGAGAATGGATTTTATTAAATATTTTAATATAACTATTATGTGAATTGTCAGAAATTGAAGTTAATTGACTTACATAAGAACTATTTTAAAATAAAATTTTCTATTCCTTGTGAAAATATGATAATAAAATCAATTATACTTATATGAAATTAAGACTGCTCTTTTTCAAAGAAATAATTAAAAGTAATGTTTATATTAAATGCTGTGAATGGTGAAAAAGTGTTATTATCTTGTTCAGCTAACTTTGTTATAAGTTTTTTCTTCTCAAAAAGAAATTTACTGTTTCATTGAAACTGAGGATTTAAAATTGAAAACAAATAAATACCTTCGCAACCAGGATCAGGTAGTTTTATATTCTTGACTCCCATTTTGTGTTGCACAGAATATACAGCTGTGGCAATTTTTTCATACTGACTTTCTAAAACAGAAATCATTTCAAGGGCAGGCAAAAGCATTTGTTCCTGAAATTTTAAATTTTCTTTTTATTTCATTGATTCTTTTAAAATTACAATGAAAAATAAACAATACAAATTCAATATAGTTTTATTTCATATGTATTGTGAAAGTAATAGCCCAATAAAATTTAAAAATACTTTAATGATTTGCAATAGCTAATTTTTTTTTTTTTATCAGAAGCATTTATTAAAAAAAAAAATCAGTTATAAACAATGAAAATATCAAATAGAAAATTGAAGTTTGTACAATATATCGTCATTTATTTGTACAGTTGGATCTGGGTGTGGTTGGGTTGATACACAGTTTTATTTACAACCACATAAACACCAAAATTAACTACATATTTTACATAAAACATGTAACCCTTTTAAAGACATATAATTATATTTTCATGGAAGGATTCCACTTCTAAGTCGAAAATAAAGATATTCTGGTTTGCATTGGATGCACGAGATATACTTCCTATACTCAGGATATATACTTCCTTTCAGGATGAGAGTTTGCATGCCAATTTATGCACAGGATTGAGATAACTATATTTTCTCTCAAGATGAAAGACTGTAAATTAAACGGTTCTCAGTAGCAGCTAGGTTTGCACTGTAGTCCTCAGGTGAGAACCTCGAGGCCTACTGACGATTTCTTCTGAACGCCACAAGGGGCAATCTTGCAAATGGGTTGGCAGATATGCAGTTACAAGTTGTGAAAATATTTTGGGTCAAAAAGTGATATGAGCAATAATAATTAAAAAAAAAAAAAAAAATTAAAGTAGTATAAAACTTCCTTCAATTAATAAAAAAAAAGTCTTAAGACAAAATATCTATCTATCTAGACAAAATATCTCTAAAATAATTGGTATAATCAATTTTTTTATGCAAAACATCTCAGATGTCGATACATGCATAAAATAAAATCCTTTTTTTTTTTTTTTTTTTTTTTTTTAAACTACTTGAAAATGAATTATAAAATTTTGTAGTTTGAACTAAACAAAGTTAATTTTTGTTAAAAGTTTCATTATTTCTACTTCATTACCTGAACACAATTTTTATGCCATTATAATTATTGGTATAACTACTCCTTTATTTGATCAATTGTAGAATACTATGTTACTGAACAATAAATGCATTGATTGAATAATAATAAACATTATATTAATTAAACTAAATAGCATTAAATAATGCCTTCAAAATAGCTTAGTATTAGCAATTTAAATAGAATCATTTCATATAATATTATACTTTATTTTTCAATAATTTAAGCAGTCCCTAATCGAATGATTATAAAATTAAAATGAAAGAATGAATTTATTTAATTACTTGTCTTTCAAGATGCTTATGTAATGTTTGAAAATATGTAACAATATCAAGATCTCTCTTTGCAGTTGCATTTTTTCTCAATAGTATCTGCATAAAACACCAAACTTTATGAATTCTTTCCTAAAAAAAAGAGAAAGCACATAAATACATTCATTTTATACACACACACACAAAATCTTATTAAAGGTGAACTGCATTAAATATCCAACATCAATAAGAATTTTTTTTTTTGTTATCGACATTATATTCATAATGTGTTCATAAAATGTAATGTTAAAATTTAGCATTTTAAAATTAAGAAGAATAAAAAATATTATCAGCATTATTAACACTTAGAAAATTTAATTACAGAGAGCAAACACAGACAGATTTGTTAAATTTAAATACCACATAATTAAAAGGATTATAATATGCAGTTGATTCTTAATGTGTAATCATCAAACACAGAAATTACAACTTTTCTACATCATATACAAATTTATTGTATATTCGAAATGGTTAGGAATTTTATTCAAACTAGCGACCTGAAATGAGATCTTAACTACTGGATTAATGTATTTTGTAGTACATCGTAGTTTATTTGTGCAGTCAGATCTGGTTGGGTTGGGTTGAGTTGAGACACAGGTTTAAGAACACAAACATATGGTCAATATTTAACCATAAATGAGGCAAATAAATGCAGTAATTGTTAAAGGTAAGCAATATTATGATGAGCAACCAGGCAAACTGGATATATTCTGTTGCGTACAAAATAAACTTAGTAATATTATAGTTGATGAAAGGGTTTTAAATATATGTTAATATATTTGCAACATATACATTATATTTGCAACATATTGACAAAATTATAATTAAAAATACAATAAATGTTCCATTTATAATAATCTAGATAAATTAATGCCCTACAACTATCTATTTGAAATGTTGCGATTAAATTTATAAAAATTTCAATAATATAAATTTAAATTATTAAATTGTTTTGCTTTTAGCAATTACAATCTAATGAATTGAAAAAGTATATATCATAATCTATTATGCAGAAAATGTATTTTTATAGAATAAATTAAATAGATAATTCCCAATTGTGTAATGTGGATTTTTTGATTGATAATTTAACAACTATGAAATAAATTAGAAAACTACATACTGAATGAAACAAAACTTTAAAAAGTATCTGTTCTAAATGAAAAAAAAAAAATCTAATTTCAATTTTAAACAAGAAATACTAAGGTATTAAGATTCTTTGGAAATTAATGTAATAATCAGCATAATATTTTACAGTATAATGAAAGAGAATAAGAAAAATAAAAACATTTATTTGATATTACTTACCAGAGCATGTTTAGACCTCATTTCCATGGCTTTTTTTGTTTTGCTTTCTAGCAGTTTCGCTTGAAGATATTCAGCATACAATAAATGAATTTCTTTTTCTAGATCAGTAGCAGCCTTAAAAAAAAAAAAAATTGTGTGGTTATAAAATGAAAACATTTATTTACATTAAAAACTACAAACAAAATTGTAAAATTTTAAATGTTATATAACGAATAATGTGTATTTGAAAATAATAGGTAGATTATAAAAAAATATATTTATGACTATTAATTAAAAACTGTTTAGAAATAAATAAATATTAATTTTATGACATACATTAACATGTGTATGTATGTTTCAAAAGAATTCTAGTAAGTACATTATATAAAAAAAATAATGACAAAATAACTCAAATATAGGAAATTACCCTTTAATAAGATATCACATTGAAAAAAAAGAGCATTTTTTAATATGAAAATGTTTTTATGTATAAAAGAATAGAAAAAAAAAAAAAAGATATTAAATAAACCTGAAGAAATTAGCATTTGTTCTTTGACATAAATTAACATTATTTTTTATATTAAATAATAAAAAATTTCTCAATTAAATTTTTAATGCCCTAATAATATAAAATAAATTATGTTATAAGTTTAAGATACTGGAAACCGAAAAATCGATACCCATTTAAGAATTATGATGAACACACAAACGAATTTTTCATCTACTAGTCTATATCGATATGGGATGCATCTCACATTTTATCAACTTTTGTAAAAATCTAACTAACTTCCATCATCTACAATTGCAATGCTTTATTTTTTTTTATGTTTAGGAGATTGTTTATTTTTTCTTTCACACAAGGTTTTTGTCTGTATTTATTAGCAAAAGGCATTTTTATATGATGGTTTTATAAAATTGACATGAAACTTCTGGAAAAAAAAAATAATCCCTAGATTATATGAAACAGCCTGTAATCTGAACCACAAAAATTTTATTTTTAGAATAAAATATGTGGATCACACAAAGAAATTTATAATAATCCTACAAGAATTGAATATAAATTAGCTATAAAATCCTCTTGAATATTAAAGTTAAAATTTACAACAATTGAATTCTATTTTCATATACTATTTTTAGCTTGCATTGCTTCTTTATATATATAGAAAATGTAATTAATTCATTTAGACATTAGTTAATCATACAAAATGCATTCTTTCTATTACATATAGTTTATTCCACTGCTGGTTTAATACATAATTTTTACTTAGGAACCTTTATTCACTGGCTTTGCTATACTAACAAACACACACACACACACATACACATATATATATATATATATATATATATAATGAGTTGTACATTGGGTAAACTTACTTGATTTGCTTTTACTTTGTGTTGTTTAGATACTTTTGTAGAACCAGGATTTTTGATCGATTCAACTGTATTTTTTTTCATAGTTTTTTTAAAAACAGCACCAGTTGTAGAAAGTTCTACAAAACAAAATTAATCAAGATTGCATAAGATACTAAATGTGTTTGATTAAAATAACGTATTATTATACGATTATAAATAATACACATATTTAAAATTTTAGATGTATATTGCTTTTAAATATAAAGGCTAAGAAAAATCTCTATTTTTTTTACAAGATGAACTGTGATCTAAGAAAATAATTAACAATATTTTAGATTAAAAATAAAATAAATATAAATTTTTCAGTCAAATCCAAAAGAATTGCATCAATACTGAGTAAAAAAGATTTAATGTAATTTAGTAACGAAATTTAAAATATTAATAGTCTTTGTAAACTATTACATTATTATTGAAAAAAGAATCATATTTAAATAAATCAACTTTATACAAATTTTAGAAATACAAATAAATTACATTTATAATACTTGTATTACTATATATATGTATAAGCTGAAAATTTTTCTAAAGCTAAATTATGGGGAATCGATTTATATAAGAATTCATGAAACTCTCAAAAAACATAGCCAGGGTGCAAGCAACAAATCATCAAATATAACAAATTTTTATCTTTTTAGTTTATATTTCATATTTTTATCAAAAAAAAAAAAAAATTTTTTTAATGAAAGTTAGTCGTTTTAGCATATTGAGTTGTTTTATTTTCCAAATTATTTATATTGCTGGTTTGTTATGTCTCATCAAAATGAAAAATCTGATGTAGGAAAAATTTGCATATGGGTAAGCAAAAGTATCAAAACATGCACAAGAAATACTAATAAAATATCCCACATATTTAGCACATAAAAACAATAATTGGAAAGGACAATTACTTTAACCTTTTAATTTACTTTTTGGGATTTTATTGTTAAAAGACAACAACGGAATAAAACAATATACTAGCTTCAGATAGGATTACAACAAGAGTATATAACTTGCAACCTTAGCATCTGATGTTTAACTTTACAGTGATATGATTGGAAAACATTTCACTTGTTTTACTTGCTTGGCAAATGTCTGTACTTAAATATAATATAAAATATCCATGGAAGGACAATGGACTGTATGTTAATATATATATATATACACACACACATATATATATATATATATATACGGTGTGAAGCAAAAAAAAAAAAAAAACTACTTTTCCGATTCGTCTCAAATTTTACTATGTTATTCAGTACACCAGTATCTATCGCTGGAACTAAAAAAGGTTTTTACGTTGAATACTTATTTTTTTACACAAAAAAAATAATGAAAAAGTCCGTTCTTCAACAACGTGCCCTTTGTCAATTTAAAAAATTTTTTTTTAATTCTAGTTCCTGCAATAACTACACTCCTACTGATCAGAAATTTTTGGGTTTTTTTGTTTACAGATAAGTGAAAGAGCCAAAACTTGACCCATCATCCAGGTCCATATTTATGAGGAGGGCAACTTCAGTGCCCCTTTTTAACTATTTAAAAATTTTATTTTTAAAATAATAATTTTTTTGTATATTATTAAAATGGTTGGTACTTACGTATTAACGGTACCTTAGCGAGAGTTGCGCCAATAAAGAGCACACACGCGCAACCGCAGCTACAGATTTGGCGGTTTTTAAGTGGCACCAACCTATTCTATTGGTTTGGTAACCTTAGTAGCTGTTAGATTGGTGACACTTAAAAACCGCCAAGTCTGTCGCCAAGGTACCGTTAATACGTAAGTACTAAATGGTTTAATATATCTATAAAGTTTGAATATCATTCTTCATTGTTTTCATTAAAAAAAATCCTGAAAACTCGTCAAATTCACAGGCGCTAGGTCACCGGGTCCCCTTAACAACATTTCCAAAAAAAAAATAGAACAAAATAAGCTGAATGCTTCAAAATTTCAAGATTTGAAAAACAGAAGAAACTTACGTGATCCTTTTTTCTTTGGAGGGCAAAGAAAGCCACTTGCATCTGTGATAGTTGAGGCATCAATTGGAGGAAATGCAACAGAGCTTTGAGCTTCAGGTGTAGAAGTAAGTTTCTTTTTATTTTCATGCTTTGTATTTACAGTTGAATGCATTGTGGTTGAATTTCTTTAACAATAATAACAAATAATTAGATAAAAGTATAAAATTTTATATGAAAAAAAAAAAAACCTTACATTTATAACCAGCTTTTACTGTATGTAAATCTTTTTATATTTAAAATTACTTTAATGTAAAAATACATTTCTAAATCTATAGAATAAGTTGTAAATGCTTATTTAGACTATTTCAGTATTTTTGAGATTCTTTCAGCAAAACTAATCTTGAATCATTGTCAAAAATTTATATTATAATCTGTCATAATCGTTCCTTCAAAATAAAAACTAAACTAAGATTACCAACAATGAAGAGCTATTTCAATAAAATAAAATGCAATATTTCATTTTAACAATTTAGAAAATTTATATTAAATGTTTAATCCAAACAAAAAATTCTTTTAAACATGAACTGTTGAAAATCAAATTTTGTAGTAATTCATAAATCAGATTTCATGATGGACAGACAGACATTTATATTTTATTTACTTATTTTTAAACTTAAACTAGTTATTGATTAATAGCAATAGGTATACAAATTTAGTTTTTAAGCATAATATTCTTTATTGAAAACATTAAGAACATTATAGAGCTATCCCTATTGTGATATGGATTTAAATATATTGAATATATTAAGAGAAAATTAAATTACTTCAATTTTTTATTTTTATTGAAAAGATATACAGCAAAAAGCTTTAATATCTCATTAAAAATTAAAACATGCTTACTTTTTGAATCAGGAAAGCTACTTTTTGAATAAGAAGATCCTTTAGAAAACGTTTCAGCTACTTGTTTGTATCTTGAATTCACAAAATATCCTTCAACGAGGAAAAAAATATATTAAATTGTTTCACAAGAATAAGATAAAATATATAACTTATATTTATATTTGTTTATCGATGTATTAATAATGAGCAATTAAGTAATCAATAATGCAAAAAAATTAATAGATAAATATATATATTTATTTAGAGAAACGGAAGCAAATATAAAGCAAAAATTTTTAAAAAAATAGATACCTAGTTTTAGAATTACAAAAAAAATTTTAAGTAATTTAATTAATTGTGCATTATATAAAATCAATATTATGTTGATTATTTTTTTTCACTTTTCATCGATTATATTATATTAATAGATCCCAGTAACCATACAAAGTAAATTTCAGTTTCATATTAAAATTTTAACACATCAGCTACCTTTAACGGCCTTTTTAGGGCCACTATTACTAGCTTCAGAAGACATATAGGGTGAAATTAAAACTTTTTTTAATTAGAAAAAATTAACTTTTCGTTGACAACTTTAGCTTAACTTAACTTCGGATTTTGAAACTTTTGCCCGCACCATTAGCTACTATCTTTCAGAAAATACAAACAAACGCGCTTTTTTTCATAAACCATTGCCAAAAGACAAAAACAGAAACATGCGTAATTTCTTCTTCCAATGATATTTTATAGTCACTTAGATAAGTAACCAAAGATAGTCTAATAAATTTTTTATAAGATGAGAATAAAATATTTTAGGTATCATAAAACAAAAATATTACTTTATCAAAAAGGATTTCCATTAAATTAATCCTTCAAATGTGCCTTCCTGATTATTCAGTAATCAGATTTACGGAACTAGATGTGAAATTAATGTTTTAAATTTTTTTACAGAAATGGAGCAATAATCTTATCCTAAAAAAAAAAAAGTCAGCCATAATAATTTTTAGAGAGCAACTAATCAAATTTTTAAAATAGAATTTTACTGGTTTTATATGCAACTGGCCCACATGTATATCCACCTTTCATTCCTTTTTTTCTCATGCATTTATAAGCAGAAATCACAAACTGCCCAACACCGATTTGACTAAAATTTATATTACGTGTACATCATGAGTAGAATGTTAACTGACTAAACTAGATCGATCAACTTCTGATCAATCATTCTGAGATAATAAAATTTGGAAGTACTAAACTCTTTTATATCATTAAAATTTGACACTGGGAGGAGGTTTCATGGCTAAATTGTTAAAGTCACAAACTTGATTGCAAGTTCTAATCTGCACTGCGATTTCATATCTCGTTTTTCTTTAATTTCTTGCACATAAGAAGTTAAAGAAAGGCAAAAATAATAAGTTTAAATAAGTTAATTTTTTTTTTCAGAAGCACATAGGCACACATACATATATATAAATATATATAAGTGTGTGTATATACTATCATTGGTCAAATTCATTAAAATCTTCCTCCGTTATAATGGCAGATGCCTTGCAGATTCAAAATTATCAAGTATGAATCAGGGAATGGAAGTTTTATTTTGATTCGGTTTTAAACAAATAACCTCAGAGAAGAGGGTACAAATCTCTTCTTCAAGTCGAACGAAATGTTTTTGTCCCATGAATTTATCTTTGACTTTCCTGCATAGACATCAACTAAAGTGAACGAAAATTGTTAAATGAGAATTAAGTTCTATATTGGATAAATGGCACGAATTTTTAAAAAAAAATCACAAAAAGATTTACATTATGATAAAGCTTCAATACAAAAATTCCTCATTCTTTCAAATTACTGCGTGATGATTCATCTGAGTCTGTAATGTTTTCTTTACATATCTTTTTTTTCAAAAGTAAAAGCTCAGAAGTAAAAAAAAAAAATGTGTTCTATAGCGACGATTTTGATCTACAAAAGGAAGGGAAGCCCTTACCCATATGAGTTCAATGTGGTCTGATGGATAGCGCTAAAGGCTTCCGAACAAAGCGAGCTTGTTTCGAAATTCAACAAGCAATGCTTATCAGAAAGCTTCCGTGTTTATACCGGAAAAGAAAACCTTTAAAATGGTAAGTTGGAAATTCCTTCCATTGGTCTTAAGGATACCAGGAGATGAGTGCACCAGTGTCACCCCCTATGAATGGTGGTTATATATCTATATAAGTAATTGTTGTGGGGCATAGGTACTGTGTGCCCACCACGAGGTTTTCCGTGTCTACGTGATGGCGAACACTATAGGAACAAGTTTCGTTTATGGTTTAAAAAATGCAGTAGGTCAGTTTTTGCAGTTTGCCATACTTGTATTTATCCTTTGAATCGAGTAAATCCCTTTCAGTTGTTTTGGTTAATTTTCGTTTACCTTTTTTTCTTTATTCAATATTGTGTTTGGGAGAAATAATTTCTTAGTAAAAAAAATCAGGGGATGTAGAAAAAGTGGGTGGTAAATTGCATTTATGGACGAAATGTGGGAAAACAGTAATTTAACTTTTTAGAAAATGCTACAAAATGAAAAAATTTGGAAAGTTAATTCGCAGAACACACTCATTGTTGTGCTTACTGGGTCATTTACACGATTTATTCTTGGTGCTCAGTTGAAGCCCAAAACATCAACTAAAAGCGGAGACTACTACGGTCAAATGAATTAAGAAGATTTTGAGAGATGGGTTTCTCCTTTTTTTCTTAATTTATTTTTTAAATTGTAATTTTTAACTTATTAAATTTGTATGTTATTTTTAAGAGCTTTTCACCATGATTTACAGTTTCCGTAAATCTTCCGTATTTCAGATATTTTTCAGCAATTCAAGAAGTACTAAATTGCACTGCTCATTTCTAAATAACCCATCCTTCCTGTTCTTACTAATTACTCGGAATGGATGTCCCAGAATTGAACAATAAATTCCAAATTCCTGAAACTTCATACACCAATAACTAGTCGTAATCAGATTACTATCGTATGCGAAACATAGTAAATTTCACTTTGAAAAATAAAAGTCATCTGGTGAAATATTTCATTGATTAAGCTAAGTACGCCAATGTGATAAACTTGAATGAAATCTTATCTACTCGAAATTGATTTCCGTATGGTAATCTATTCCCTTATCAACCTTCATCTTCTAGATTACATAGCGAGAAGATTTCTCGTGATCGAAAGACAGTATAATGTAGCAGAACCGCTGTAGTGTCTCTGGATAACGCTGAAATTGCTGCATATCAACTATTGTAAAGGAAAACGATCACAGGTCAAAAATACTCGACATTGGAAAATAACAACACAACGATTCTTATATTAGGCGAACTTCAGCAGCCAGAGAGATTAAACTCACATAAAAAAAACAAAGCTAGAAAACGTGCATTCCTGATTATCTCTTATTGTAGATTAATATGGAGATCCTTGGCCACGTAGCGGCCACTAGCTCCTTCATTGTAAAATGTTGAAACATAGTGGTGGTCTCATGCCCTTTGAGTTAATAAGAAAAATAGATAATTAAATGCCCTTTTAAAAAAAAGAATTATTTATTTAATAAAATTATAAAATGAAAAATAATAAAAATTTCAAAATTGTAGATGGTGATGAAATCAGTTGAATGTAATAGAAAATAAATAAATAAAACAGAATGAGCAAATGTCAAATTAGGAGAAAAATAGCTTAGGAGAAAAAGCGAACTTTTTTCATCCAGGCAATGTAAGGAATTAATTTAAAATATTTAGAACAGTGCGAGGTCTTTTGCTATGTTTGCAGGAAGAAATATCATAATCGTAATTTTGTAGGATATGTAAAAACAGGTTATTGCTGTTTCGCATATCATTATAGAATTTAGTAGAAATTTTGTGAACAAATTGTCTTAAACTTGGAATCGAGAGAGCTCGTCTAATATCGCCCTTACGAAAGTACCAGGGTGAATTCGTTAACATTCTGAGTTTTATTCTCAAGCTTTTGAATAATTTCAAAATTTGTACGTGCAACAGAACCCCAAACTGGCCTTGCATAAGCTAATACTGGACGAAGATAAGAGAGAATTCCTGATTATTTATTGCAGTGATGACAAAAAACAAAGTGACAAAAGTGATGACAAAAAACAAAGAAAATAACTTCTTAATTTGAATATGACATCGATTTTTAAGATTAATTACTGTTAAGGACTATTTTTATGAGATACTTTATGAAAAGAGTATATAAAAATCACACGAAAAAAAAGAAATAGTATATATATATATATTTATTAATTTTTATAAATCGCATTAAAAAAAAAAAAAAAAAAAAAAAACAGAGTCCAAATTAACCTAAAACCTCATAAAAAGTTTTCTGAAATTAAAAAATAAGTTGCTTAAATAATTTCTTTTGAAAGTCTGAAAAGAAATTCATATAAAAGTTTAAAATAAATTTGCATTCTAATCCTAATTCATCTTATTTTATTCAAAATTAATATAGTTTTATATTTTGTAATAATTATTGTTACTTTTATTTATCTCATTCAATGCCTTCATTTTTAGCTCAAGGACCACACTAATTCCTCCATCAAGACCCAAGGGCCAAACCTTACCTAGCTCATCATATCAACATATTGTTGTTTTAAATTACATGCATGCTTTTTCCTGACTTTGGTCAAGTTTTTCCAATGTTAACCTAATTGACTGATGGCGCCATCTGTCAGAGAGCCAGTCAACTTTCATCTGAAGAATTTTATTTTGTATGTTTTTTTACGCTTATTTCATATGTTAATTTTAATGTACTTCGCTACTTTTTAATCATAATTTATTTGTTTTATTTTATTTTATCTTAAAATTTTATTTTTTTTTTACTTTAACCTTTTATTTTTGGGGCATCAACAACGGACTCCTAATTGTACCTATAGCTTAGCTTTTCGATCTCTTGCTTTAATTGTTCTCAAGCAAGAGATGTTTTCCTAAATTTTTAATTGTTTTATTTTTATTTATTAATATTATCTAATTTAAACAACTTCATTTTTTTTTTGCAAATACTTTAACAATGTAATTTAAGATGTGGAGGTTTTGTGGTTCTCAAAACCACCTTGGAACTCCGTAACCGGTACGCCCGTTCCCCGTTGCCCAGCAAATTTTCATTTCGAAACAAACAGGCGGGTGAGGTATTTAATATAGCATGGGGTGTGGACCCTGCTCTCTCATGATTTCGGTTGATACTTAAGGGGAAGTGTTAAGGACATGTCATTGAGGCGGAGATGCCATCTTGTGCTACAGTAATACAGGACCATGTTCTGGGAAGTGAGCGGAATTACGTAAAATCGTCAGTTATGCTTGGTAGTCAAAGTATAAAAAGCCATTTTGTAGTAAGTAGCAGAAACAGAGCATGTCTGGAAAAGGTCTGCTGCGTGATCCCTTGTAACACAGCAGACCAGAAAATTCGAACAATTTCGAGTGTTTTCGAATTTGTACTCAAAACGAGTGGGATAAATATGGGAGACAACCGAGATTTGGACAGTATCAAATTCTGAATGTGGAGCGACAAATACATTATTTTTATTTGGATATACATGCCTTCTGAGTGGATATATATAAATATGGGGAAAAAAACCGATTGAGGATAAGATTAATTCATTAACAATTTTCAATGGAAAAAATTAAAAGTGTATCCCTACTATAATCGCTGCAAAATGTGTGGAACAAAATTGGTGGTGTTGATGTTCTCGTATCAAAGGCTTAGTCACATCATATCAAAAGTTTAGAAAAGGATAGTGGTTCAAAAACATTGATCGTACATTGTATCATTCATCAACAGTCATTTTGCTGTAAATGCTTAAATATGTCAGAAGATTTAAAGCCAGTCATATCAACTGTTAATGATATCAGATCACATGCTTTTAATCATCATAAATCCTCAGAGTGTATTGAAGAGATTGGAAAAAATGATTCCACAGTGCGCTTGCTTAGCTGCGGAAAAGTTATAAAATGAGTTTTTAAACTCCAAGTAATAATCGAAACTTTCTTGAATTAAAAGGAATCGCTCGCTAATAAAAAAAAGATAGAAAACAATGAGTGGTTATAGAAATTATCCTTTTAAACTGCATTTTAGTACGTCACAAATAGTCAGTCAACAAATTGAGACACTATTTTTGACAGATTGTGCAACTGAAGCTTTTGGGGGCTTTACAAATACATTTGAAAGTTGCGAACTCCCCAAAGCTTCTTCTTCCAATCTGTTAGCTTCAGAGGTTCATTCCACGACTTTAGCCAGAGTGCTAGCCTAGATCTGCTCAAACGGCTTTAGCTAGACTAAGGACTGGCCACACTAAGAGTTTGACCTTCAATGGAGACGAGAAGACATTTACCCTTTGTCATTGTTCGGCCATCGCGTCTTCTTCTCATCTCATCGATTGTATTGGTGCCTCTGTGAGGCAACTGTTGAATGAGGGGAGGACCGTTTACGATCTATTGATGCAGCATGATCTACTGGACTTAGTTTAGGATTCTAAATCAAGGGGATCAGCAACAACAACACGAATACATTTTAAGTTCCGTTTTTTACATTTTGATGCAATTACAAACGGCATCAAAATTTTTAAAAATCCTTTTAACGCCGACATAGAATAAACTTTTGCTCCATTAATGAATATTAATTTATTTGTAGAGTACCGATATTTTTAAAGGAAAATATTTAAACTCACCATTGCTAGAATCATATGAGTCTTCCATTCACATAGCTTGATCAGTTGCATAAATTTGCTCGTAAATTTTTCTTCCGCTTTCGGACATATTTATGTGTGTGAAAATACATTCTCCAAAATGAAATATACAAAAAATATTTTACAAATCACAGTTAACTGATGAACATTTAAAGTCGTGCTAGTCGCAATAATTAATTGTATCATACATTTTAGTGCAATGTTTGAAAAAAAAATTCATAATGAATTAATGCCATAATTATTTGTTGATTTAAACAAATTAAAACAATTAAAACATAAATAAATAAATTTAAAACAATTAAAACATTTAACAATTAAAAACATGTAATTAAACACAACAATTTAAAACATAAATAAATAAACAATTTTATGAAACAACATTTCATAAACACATATTTATGAAATATTATATCAAGGTATTTTTATTATTTTAATTTTAATATTAATTTATAATTGCAATTTCTCTTGTAAAACAAGCGTGGGCAATATCTTCAAAGTTATTTTATAATGTTAAAAACAAATATGCGAGTCATAGCATATTGCTCTCCATTTAAAATAAATTATATAAAAATCTGAGCAACAAATATATATAATAGTTATCCAGCCAGTAGTCATTAGTGGAAGTAATGCTTCTATATTTTGCTAGACCTTTTAACATGTTTTATAGAGAAAAAAAAATTGGAAAAATAGTTATTTTAGCGTCTGATAAATTTAAAACCTAAATCAAACACTTAATTTCCAGTGTTAATTTTTTTCTAACAGGAATCTTCATCTGAAAAGATCTCAAATTAACAACGGTATTTTTACGGGTGACGGGGCCAGAATGGCAGAGTGGCTAGCGCCACAGGTTTCATGTTCGAGTCCCCGCGGTGCCATGGATCTTTGCAGTGGTTCAGAATTCACTTTAAACCGTAGGTCCCGGTCTAATATGATCGTATTGCAGGGGTATTGTTACTCCGTGTCCGTAGCTTATCTTCAAGCTACACGCACCTCCTGGGTAGTGAGTAATGTCGGTGCAGCGCTTGCCTTAAAGCATCCAAGACAACTGTATAAGTGTTTGCCAGCTGCATTAGAACAAAAAAAAAAAAAAATTACAGGTGAAACACTCGCATCGAATTTATAAATCTCTGCATTTGGACACGAAGCTGACAACTATAGTATTTTATAGTACTCTATTTTACAGGCTCTCCCAAATTGTAGTTGTTAAATCACGTAAAGTTATCAAACTTCTTGGAGGCGTTATAATTTTCACGTGAAAAGAAAATCAAAAATTATGATTCATTTTAGTATATTTTTCATGATTTTTCCTATCAATTGAAAAGTAGAAGGCATAATTTCGAACTAAAATTTTGAATCTTCGATGGCACAAAGATGCTTCATTTTAGATCAAACTGGGTAAAGGCTTTTGGGTCAGTCTTAATTTATTCCTGGTTATTTCTCAGAGTTACCGTCATATTTTATCGCCCTACAGAACCTCGGAACAGTTTAAGGTGGATTCGAACCACTACAAACAACCATGGCACCGCTGGAGCTTGAAACCTGTGGCATCAAACGCCAGAGTGCTAGTCACTCTGCCATCAAGCTCCATAACGAGGCTTATTATAAAACTATTTATTTCCTGCAGAAAATTACGTAGTTTTTTTTTTTTTATAGATGACAGAGGTTTTGCTCAAGATGACATTTTCAATACTTTTTCCACTTACTGACTATGGACAAGGGCAATCTTTTGTGATTACTAATTATCTCAGGATATTTATTCTTAGAAGAGAATTTGATAAATGGAGAAAAAGCAACCATGTTCGAGCTTAAATATCAAAGCTTTCGTCAAATCATTTTTCCCCTTCTAATTCAGCTGGCAAACACTTAGACAGCTGTCTTGGATGACTTAAGGCATGCCCTGCACAGACGTTACTCACTTTGCATTACCCAGGGAGTGCGTGTAACTTGAAAATAAGCCACGGACGCGGAGTAACAATGCCCCCTCAACTCTCTACGATCCTATTAGATCGGGATCTACGGTTTAAAGTGGATTACGAACCACTACAAACAACCATGGAACCGCCGGGACTCGAACCCGAAACCTGGGGTACCGAGCGCCAGAGCGCTAGCCACTCGACCATTCAGGCCCCGTTTTCGTCAAATCAAGTTCAGAAGTTTTTCCTCAATGGGGCTCGAATGGCCGAGTGGCTAGCGCTGTGGCGCTCGGTACCCGGGTTCGAGTCCCGGCGGTGCCATGGTTGTTTGTAGTGGTTCGGAATCCACCTTAAACCGAAGATCCCGATCTAATAGATCGTAGAGCTTTGAGGGGGCATTGTTACTCCTCCCCGTATTTTCAAGTTACATGCGCCCCCTGGGTAATGCAAAGTGAGTACCGTCTGTGCAGCGCTTGCCTTAAGGCATCCAAGACCAAGCTGTCCAAGTGTTTGTCAGCTGCATTGGAACAAAAAAAAAAAAAAAAAGTTTTTCCTCAATAAAGGAAAAAAAAAAAAAAAAAAAAGGTTTCCCAAAAAGTTTTGGTTATCCTCTTGATTGCTCTCAGTTTTCACTTACCCAAAAGAAACGAGACGACAAGCGCAAATTAAATCCATTAAGTCACTCTCGAGATCCCTGTTGACAGTGCTCTTGTCCGAAGAAGAGAGATAAACGATCCCTGATAAGCAACGGGAGATCGGTCAGTCTGTCGCAAGCTCGTTCGGAACTGCAGGTAAGTTCAATCTTGGGTTATTGTTTTTTTTTTTCAAAATTTTGTAGAATTATGGTAAGGCTATGGTAGAGATCTTAATTGTTTAATTTTCTTGGATGCCATTTGCAATTAAGATAAAGACCGCGGATCCTCTTTTCTCGGAATATAATTCAATTCCTTCTATTAGCTCACACTCTCCCTATATATATCTTGTTCAAATGTTCAATCGTTAACAAAATACTTTTTCATTCCTCCACTCAAGTTCAAATACATTTTTTTAACTTGTAGTGGATGACACTGGATGTTAATACAGTTTTTTCAAATATTAATTCTGCAATTAAATTAAATTAATTAATTTTAGTTTTTTTTTTTTTTTAGTCTTAAGTTGCATATATCTACCAATAGATAGCACCAGATAAACTAAAAAATGAATGAAAATTATTTATAAAAGGACTTTCTACAATAGAGTGAAAAAAAGTAGGAATTGACTTTAAAAAAATTTTTCTATTATAATTTCAGATGATTTTGAGTGATTAGTACACATCGATGAGCATTGCACTTTCTCTACTTTTATAGCAATCCAATTCCATACCATCGTTTACAACTGTTACGTTTCTTTCTTTATGCGTTTGAAGATCGTTTATTTTCTTTCACATAGTAAATATCTCTTAATTGTTTTTTTCTTTTTAGAAAGCAATTTTAGACGGCAGTTTTATTGATTTTTATGAAACTTTCGGTAAAAAAGAATGTAAACTGATTGTGAACATCTGCCTGGAATCCACATCATGAAATTCTAAGGCTTCTAACGTACAATCAGGGGATTTTAAGTAGCAAATGATGGTACGTAAAATTAATTCAAATTAACGTGCTCTTATAAAAAACAAAAATATACGATAATAATAAGTCTTGTCTTATGCGCATGAAATAATAATAAAGCACAGAATAATTTTCAAAAATTTTGCCAATCGTGATAATCATGTTGTTCATTTTTGAAAGATATCAAGTAGATATAAATATGTATCTAAAATGAAAGAGATTTTTAAAAGACCTTTGCATTTTTAGCAGTTACAATCCGGTGTTGCCCTTTTCTAGAGAAATGATATATTTTTAGATTTTTGATTTTAAAATCAGATAAAATTTCAGAAGTGTTCAAGTGTTCAAAAGAAAGCCCCGAAACAAGATTCAATACAACAATAAATTCCAAATTTCATTATCTCAGGAAAAATAAAGCTTAATATACAATCCTTAGCCATTTTTGAAATTATATCAGGGGTTTGGTTTATAGCTACATGGTCATTTTGAGCACTGTTTATGCTAATTAGACCGGGACCTATAGTTTAACGTGGATTCCGAACCACTCCTAAGCAATCATGCCACCGCCAAGATTTGAAACGGAAGCTTGTGGTACCAGAGCGCTAACCAATTGACCATAATTATATCAGGAGAAAAAAAATTATAGTTTAAAAAAAACTAAAACACACACTTTTAGAGTTAATCAAACTAAAAAGTAAAAAATAATTGCCATCATAAGAATAAAATTACTGACGAGAAAATGAATGTCACTGTTCTAAAAGCGTAGGGTGCTCGATATCAATCGTTATAATTTTTCACTAGTTTCATTCCGAAATGCAGAGTTAGTTTAAAAATGTCATACAAAGCACCCCACGCTTTTAGAACAGCGACATTCATTTTTCTCGTCAGTCATTTTATTCTTATGTTAACAATAATTTTTTACTTTTTAGTTTGATTAACTCCAAAAGCGTGTTTTTAAAATATAATATTTAAACGAGATCCCGGTACGGTGGACTGGAACTATAGTTCTTACAATAATTTAATTGTGAGTAAAACAAAGGCTAAATGCGAATATGTCGAGCCAGCAGGATTCGAGCAGGGAATCACCTGATCCGCAGTCAGGCGCGTTATCCGTTGTCCCACGTAGGTTTGAATGTCTTTACTGAATACTTTCATTCTACATGGGTTAAATTGCTCTTCATAAGTTAAAATAAAATCACTCATCCTGGCGATCCTAATCATGATGAGATAATAAACTTATCAAACTATTTTATTGTTGTCGGTCCTTGATAAGTCTACAACGTTTAAATTAAATCTGATCGCTTAAAGTAGGGCAAAATCGAGCCCGAAGAGTCAGTTACAAACAAACATACAGCTGAAACTAATAAAAGCGTATTAATAAGTGAAACTACGGTAACGATATTTTAATATCAGCAGTAAACGATAGCAATAAAGTATAAAATGTCTTTAAACAGTGCTAATTATATGAAAACAAATAAGAGACGGGCAAAAACCAAAAAGAAATCTTGAATAATTATTTATGCATGGTGTCCGAGAATTATTGCACATGTCATCCAATTATGTTACAAAAAACAAATCTAGATAAGATTGAAATAAAATGCCCCTATTAATTTACAATAGAAATATTGTAGAATTAATATAAAAATTCCAGTATAAATTTAGCCATTCGATCATCGATTATAATCAGAACTCTGTTCCATCTCTAGAGCTTTCGAGATAACCACACAATACATCGCTGATAATGTCATTAAAAATGGAATTCATTTTGAAAATGAAATAAAATAAATGTGATAATAAATAAGTAATACATAATGTGCAACTCAGCTACCCATTTTTGGGTACTGCAGGGCATGGAGTCAAATGTCGGTGGGGGAACATAAATTTGCGATAGAAGGAAATTTACTAAACAAGTAATATAGAAAAAAAAAAATTTAAAAGTCAATTGCTACTTTTTTTCACTCTATTGCAGAAAGTCCTTTATAAATAATTTTCATTCATTTTGTTAAGTTTATCTGGCGTCATCTGTTGGTAGATATATGCAACTTAAATCTAATAAAAAACTAAAATTAATTAATTAAATTTAATTAATGAATTAATATTTGAAAAGACTGTATTAACATCAAGTGTCATCCACTACAAGTTCAAAAAAATGTACTTGAACTTGAGTGGATGAACAAAAAGTATTTTATGAACGATTGAAAATTTGAAGAAGATATATATATAAGGGAGAGTGTGAGCTAATAGAAGGAATTGAATAAATTATTATGCGAGATCGTTTGCTTGAAGTGAACACGTCCAAACGATGTCGATTTCTTACCATGTATTGTTAGTCATCTAAGGAGTTATAGAATGAATAATTATTCACAAAATTAATTGTTAGAGTTTAACAACAGCTGTAATACTGTGTACTAATGTAGCTTCAATTTAATTTTAATCCCTTAATTGATTGACCCGAGTATACTCGTATCTCATACTTTTTATCTTTTTGGTATACCACGAGTTAACTCGTGTGAAGATTAATTTTTAATTCTGGATTAAAATAAATATTTTCAGCTTCCTTGTATTGTTCGATTGTATTTTTGTATTTCTAAGACAGGGTCTGATATTATATTGTGCTGTTGTCCAGTTCTAAGGTATTGGCCATACTTTCCAGTACTGTTTCTTCAGTAAGTACCAAGGGACAAAACCGTTTTAATTTTTCTGCCATTATCTATAATTTCTAGACCAGTCGCACGAGTACGCGCTCTGAGCGAGCATACGCTTGCTAACTACAAACTATTGTCAGTGTAAAATCACAATTACATAAATCTCATTAGTATTTTTTTTGCAAGCGGATACCTCGCGGTTTCATTCGCGTTAATTTGGCTTTTCCGTTCTGAGGGATTTTAAGGATAAAAATTATATGTTTGGTTCAGGATATATACATTCCAAACATCGATATACATACATATGCGATACTTTTACCCCAACATAACTACCGAGGGTAACCGCGGAATGTTCTTTGGTTTATAGTGGAGTGTTAGTGGGATTCATGTTAATGGAATTCATTTCAATTATTTGTTAATTGTTATGCTTAAATTAAATTTTCTGCGTGTTATGCTTGTCATTAAGCTTTTTACCTAATAAGTAAACAAAACCGAGTTATTATCATTCTGTGTTTTTTTATCGAACTTATTACAGCAACAATAAGCTATTCATTGACGCGGGCTGGATTTGGTCCGCGGGCAGTAGTTTGGAGACCCCTGTTCTAAGGTATTGTATTGTTCATAGGTAATCACTAATTAACTCGTGATATCGTATGTTTGGTAATAATCATTCTGCCACAAATGCATGTTTGCCTACCGAAATTTGACTTAGTGCCCTGCAGTATCTAAAAAGAAAAGAGAGGAGCTGCATGTTATGTATTGATGCTCGCGTTTATTTGATTTTATTTATGCAGGTTATACGCATATATGCGAATTTATTTTATTTTATTATTTCAGGTACATATATCATTATTATCATCAACTATTAATATTCAAAAATTTTTTTGTTTCAGGTATGATGTTTGTAAAACATTGAAAATACTTCAGCTGGAATTATTTCTTATTCTGATGGAGAAGAAATTATCTCAAAAAAATTCAGTTTAAGAAAAGAATCGCGAGTTGTAAAATGTCTAACAGGCGTTGGAAACCTTCAAGAGAGAACCTCCATCCAACACTCGGTTCTACAAAAAAGCAGAGTCAGACGTCACAAGGCGAATGCCAGAGAAAGAAACAGAATGCACAGCCTGAACGCCGCCTTGGATACTTTGAGAGAACGCATACCCATTCAGAAAAAGCGCAGAAACTTTCCAAAATCGAGACACTGAGGTTGGCCAGAAACTACATCGTCGCCTTGTCCGAGACTTTGCAAAAATAGTACGAAGATGGATGCTCTGACCTTCTCTAAAATTCTTTCAGACAGATGTCCACACCAACCATTAATATTATTGCCAATAGTTTTAACGTCGACAGCACCTTTTTGACGATGGACAAGGAAAAGTCAACTTCTGGTAAAGAGATACAATGTATCACTCTGGGTGTCTTTACCTAGCCACTACAGTGGATTCTGAGCAGTTGTATGGTAACGCTGATTCAAGCTTGGATTTCAATCTTTTTGATGATAATGAGACTGCCATATGTCCTGAAACCAGCATGATGAGGATTTCTCCAATGTCCTTTTCAAGGAGCGTAGTAATCCTGGGATAATAACCTTCTCTGTTGTGGATTATGTTAATGAGAGGATTTGTCCTGAAATCTGTGAAAACGCACCAATTGAAGCAAATATTGTTTCTGGTAGTCAATTTTCTACTGTACATCGAGATGCCATAGAAAAGAATACATGCAGTTTGGAGTTTGAAGATTTTTGCTATATAATAAAAATCCGCTTAATTATAGTTGTTACTTAATGTGTACAAATGCGATTAAAAATGTGGTACAAAATAAATTGTCACTTAACAAAAATTTCTGTATATTAGAAAATAATTTGATTCAGATTTCTATATGTTATTTTTATAACGTGCTGTTTAATTGCAAATTGTATAATTTTTTATCTAATAATATACAAAGTGTATATTTGTATATTTTTATACGGTATTTAGTTATACTTTATTTGAAATGCTACTGGGGCTGGTCTTTATAGCGAAGAACTTTTCGAGCATTCTTATCCTGTGGGTTTAAATGCCACAAATTTCGATACTGAAGATCGAAGCCATAAAAGAGCCATTCTAAACCTTTTAAATTTGTCTACACCATTTAAAAAATTTTCCTTTTTCATAAATTCCCAATCTGCTATTTTGGCTGTTGCTTCGCATGCAAAAAGTGATTCCTACCATGTAGAGGAAGTTAAGATGCTTTTTAATCAAACAATTTCTACTGGTTGGAAAATTGTTCTTCGGTAGATTCTAGCTACTGCAACCTTCCAAAAAATGATAACTCTGATATCCTTTCCAAAAAGGGTGCAATTTACAAAGCCACATATTACCCTGTCCTATCAGCAAATCTGTGGTGTAATAAGAAATAGATTACAAATATTCCTCCGAAATGATCGTGTTATCGTGGCAGGTAAGGTCTGAAGTTCTTTATTGCACTTCTCCCTCCCCATGAATCTTCTCCGCTCAGATTTTACTGCAAATTTTAGACTTTTGATTGGTCATGACTTTTTACAAGCACACTTATTTCGTATCAGCTTGGCCAGTTTTCCTGTGTCCTTGAGGCCCTTTTATGGATTTTACATTTGATAGGGGCCTGAATGGTAGAGTGGCTAGCGCTCTGGCGTTCGGTACCACAGGTTTCGGTTTCAAGTCCCGGCGGTCCCATGGATGTTTGTAGTGGTTCGGAATCCACTTTAAGTCGTAGGTCCCGGTCTCATATGACTGTAAGAGCGTCACGGAGCAAAAAGTCAGACTTCTACCTATGGGTGCTCCATCACAACAGAAGCTGCCCCTTTCCCTTCATCCATGGGTAGATCACTCATGGGATGTCCGTTCCGCAATGCAGGACATTGAGGATTAGTCAACAACAACACATTTGATAAACTGTCCTGCGCTTTCTTTTATGAACACCAAAAGGTACTTTTCATTTTGAAGACCAAACTCAAAATTAAGATAAAGCAGACAAAATTCCATATAAAATTCGGGAATTCCCACAAATGGAAATACCACTACAAACAGATACCACCAGCGGATTTGACGAAGAGTCCTTATGCATGCAAGATGCCCACATTACCATGAAGCCACGACTCTGGTAAAAGAACGTTTAAGGGTGTTTTATTCGGAATTAATTTTTGTTAATATCTCCAAAATCAAAATACATACTTTGAACGCACCTATTTATGATCAGCCTCGGGTTACTTAGCATTTAATATGTTTGTTACAGGCAAGAAATTACGATAAGTAGATTTCTGTATGAAATTTTTAATTAACTAATTTCATATTGTTTTAAAAATTATGACTGATGTCTTATCTCTCTCGCATTAATTTCTTCCTTTTCACTTCATGACGTTAAAAATACTTTTTTGTTTCTGATAATGCATAAATGAATCGCATTGCATCATCAGAGAGAAATAATTACCACTAAATTCTAAAAATTAAACAAAATATTTATTCTAAATACTTGTCTCTAAATTCTTATTGCATAATAGCTTTTTATTTGATATTGTAACCTTGCTTCCTCCTCCACGCTGACAAGAGCGCCCCCTGTGGCGTCCAGGAGAAATGGCCATTCGGCTTCCAGACTCATCAGAATATACTCACCCCAGAAAAAGTACAGAGCATCCACGCGTTTCTGTTGAGAAACGTTTACATTATAGTCTTTTATTTCGAGAGGAAATATATTTAGCTCATCCCAGCGCATTAGTTGGCCTACAGACTCTCACCCAGAAAGGAAGAATATTTCGCGCACCCTGCGCTTAGCAGAGTTTCGGGTTTTCAGCTTGGGGTCCTTCCATTAATTTATAATTATCTGTTTTAAATGTGTAATTGTATGTCTCTAATTGCATATGTATGGTGCTTGTGCGTACGTAAATAATGCTGTAAGTTCTTCCATCTGTGCCTCCAGTATCTCAACTTAACCATACCCATTTACCATATGGTTGGCCAATTTGCACACTACAATATTACAACACTGATCCAAGACGGATTTTCTTTTGCGAACATCTATGCAATAAAACGTTTTTGAAATGAAAAAGGAAATGGAGCATAACAAGTACGGAACTTTTTTCTCTGGTGTTAAATTTAAAATATATCATGGGTAAGTTGTTATAAATATCATGTAATATATCACAATCAATTGGCTTTATTCTTTTAATATTTTTCATATTTCATTAACAACGTATACTAGAAAACTATAGAAAATAATTATAGTTTTGAAATACATAACTATCATTTTCTGATCGTCCTTATGGCTTTAACATGATGTTCATGTTGATTATCTGTAACAAAAAGATCGTCTGTAATCTTCGGATAGCGTTTTCTATTTAGCCATAAGTAACGTTTTGAGAGTCAAGCCATAAGTAACGTTGTTTTGACTCGTGAATCAACGAAAGTGAGTGCTAATTACGTGTCAGGGAATACGAGTTAAATACCAACAATTGGCATACACTACATTCATTGTTTAAAAAAAAGAACACAATTACTGGAGTTCATCATGTCTGTTACAAGTCATATTGAGGGAGTTCTTCAATACGACAATTGAAAGATATGCAATTAATACCTGAAAATCTTTCAAGATGTCTTGTCTAATAATTATTATTTGTTTTGAGTGTTAATGATTTTACAGCTATTTTACTCAATGCAATATTGAGATACACCTGCACCAAGGCAAATCTTTAGAAATTTTCAATAAGATTTGAATTTATAAAGCAAAAAAAGAAAAAGAATTCATCATTGAAATTCATCATTGGAAAACAAATACAGTAGAACCTCTGTAAGTCGAACTTCAAGGGAGACTCCAAATAATTCGAGTTATAGAGTTTTCGACTTACGCGGATTTTATAAGGAAATATTCGACTTGTAGAGGTTTAGATTCTTTCTAACTTATTTTGAGTTAGAGAGGTAAAATAAATAAAAATTCAGATTACAGAGGTAATAAACATGTTTAATTGCAACTTAAAAGTTATATTATGCACTACAATAAAAAATCAAATAATTCCGAAACAACCTTACAATTAAAAATATTATGTATTAAAAAGTCAGTTATTTTTTTTTTTGCTTTAGACAATTCGATCGTTCTCTATCTATAGAATTATCTAAGCTATAAAGAGCAGAAAATTCTTTTTCTTCCGAGTTGCTAGTTTGCTCTATGAAATTCCGTAAAACATTTAATCCTGTTCTTGCCACTTTGATGGAAACCCATGGAGCGCATCTTATATTATTGGAGTCTTCTATGTCATCTAAATCATTAGTTTCAGTTTTCTGAACAACTGAATTGATAATTTCGTCATCAGATAATGTGCCGGCAGTAATAACTCCGTCATCGCACGTAACGAAGTCCTCAAAACATATTCCTATTTTAGTTGCCATTGTATCCCATTCTGCAGGAGACTGGATAGAAATAACTTCTACTTCAGCTTCTTCTGTTGATGACAATGGAAAAGCACAGTGTACATAACAGTTTTTATAGTAGTCGCAGTTACATTTCGCCAAGCTTTGTCAGCCATTCTCATGGCTTGCAATACATCTATAATAAAATTCTTTTTCTTCTTCCATATTATCCAACAGGTTCTTGACTACTTCTTTCCGGTATAATGATTTGAAGTTTTTAATGGTGTCTTTATCGATAGGCTGTAATTTTGATGTGGTATTGGCAGGCAGATATTGAATTTTAACTGTTTTCATTTGTGGAATATCATTATGTGCCGTACAATTATCAATGAATAATAGAATTTTTCTTTTTTTCTTTAGATATTCTCTTGTCAATATTTATGAGCCAGTTTTTGAAAATTCCAGAAGTCAAACAATGTTTTTGTATTTGCTTCATATTTCAAAGGTAGTGATTTACATCTTGAAAAACAATGAGGTTGTTTCAAAAAACAATCCCGTTTCGTCAGCGTTGAAGATATTGTCAGGTTCATAACTATGTAACAAGCCTTGCAATTCACTTTTCCATTTGTGCTTTTCCATTTTCCATTTCTCAACAGGTTTCAATGTTGACACTTGCACTTTCTCCACAAACTTTCTTGAAAATAAATTCATGTCTTCTGTTCTCGTCAAAAGCACTCACACATAATCTCTAACACAAGCGGACTGTATCACACTCACACTAACACAATAAAAACCAAAGGTTTAAAACTTAACTAAAACTCTTTATTTCACTACACAGTCACAGCCACTCGCAGCCGTGCTGTTCTCTCTTGCCACTCTGGCGTTACACTGACTCAGACTCGGACTTATGTACACGCAGGCGCATTTGTACACACACACTTTTTCGCCGCTAGGGGTATCCTTGCGCGTGGGCGTGAACATACCGCCCGGCGTTGACATGTTCACATTCAACTCTTTAAGAATTAAAATATTCACAAAATTCTCAAATTATTCACTTATACACTGATCACACAAAAATACGCAATAAAAAATACATTTTCCTAAAAATATTCACACAATAAGCAGATCACAAAAAATACACAATATAAAAATTAATTTTTCTCATTAACACTAGGCAAGGTACGATGTTAATTACTGGCCTTTTATATGTGCCATTTTTATCTTTTAAACCACTCTTGTTACTTTATCTTCACCTGGATAAATTTTGATAATTCTGGCCAAATTCCATTTTAAAGGACAATAATTATCAGGATTTTTAATTAACACCAAATCACCTTCTTTTATATCTGCTTTACCCTTAGACCATTTAGGTCTATTTAACAGCTTATTTAAATATTCCGATGACCATTTTTTCCAAAGAAGTTGAGTCATTTTTTGAACCAATTTGCCCACGGCTCAATCGATTCATTGGAGTTTCACTGAAATTAGGTTCAGGCAATGTAACTAAAGATGAACCAATTAAAAATGTGCAGGAGTTAATGCTTCCACATCATTTGGATCACTTGAAAGTGGGCAAAGGGGTCTAGAATGAAGAACTGCCTCAATTTGAACAATAAGAGTTAAAAACTCTTCATAGCTTAAAATTGTTTTTCCTACAATACGTTTCAAATGGTATTTAAGAGATTTGACACTAGATTCCCTTAGTCCTCCAAAGTGTGGAGTAGCAGGGGGATTAAAGAACCACATAATACCTTCATTAGCCCTATAATTCTCAATTTCTTCTGCACTCTTAAACTTAAATAAAGATTTGAGAAACACTTTTAATTCTCTATTGGCACCAACAAAATTTCTGCCATTGTCACTATACACTTCTGCAGGCTTACCTCTTCTAGCTATAAATCTTTTAAGGCTTGCTAAAAATGCTGCAGTAGTTAAGTCATTTACAATTTCAAAATGTAAGCATTTTGTAGAGAAACATAAATATATACACACAAATATCTTTTTACCTGTTTACTTCGTCCAGTGAAATTTTTGATTTCAAATGGACCACAAAAAGTCCACACCTACCCTATTAAAGACACGAGTAGGAGTCACTCTGGCAGCTGGTAGTTGTCCCATAATTTGGTTGGAACCTTTTGAATTTATTTTTTTACAAATTATGCAATTAAAAATTATCTTTCGAACAGTATTTCTACCTCTTACAATCCAAAATCTATTTCGTATAAAAGATAGGGTTGTTTCAGCACCTGCATGAAAATATAAAGCATGATAATGATTAATAACAATAAAAAGTAAAATTATGTTTAGCAGGAATAATTAGTGGACATTTTTGATTATAGAGTAAGTTAGAGTTCTTAAAAATTCTATATATGACGACCGTGATTTTTGAACTCCCAATTTTTCCAAGATTACTTTTCTGGAAGTAATTTAAGCACTGTAACAAATCGATAAATATGTCTACGAATATTTGATGTATAAAATATTAAGAAGGAAGTAGTTATGGTGATTTAATAAAAAAAAAAGTTCTTTAGGATCATTTTCACCACGGGAGTGCCTTTCAGATATTTGATGCAAAAATTAAGAAAATTATGGAGTAAATTAGAAATATGAGGTCTATAAAGATTTCTATATAAAGGTATATAAAGATTTCTATATTATTATTAATTATGATATTGGTTCTGAGATAAACTGGGTTCAGAAATATTAAAACCTGATGAAGTTACATTTGTAATTATTGAAATTATTACAAATTAAATTAATTCTTTAAAAGAGCATGTAAATTGAATTAAAGTGATATTTGTTCCAACAACGAAAGAATTCAGGCATAGAACCTGTGAATATAATATATTTTTAAATGACAATCTAAAATATCTTGAAATCATTTTACAGGCTTGATTTGAATCTTTTAAAGCATTTACGGGTTGATCTGAAGAAATTCTAGATTTGATTTGGTTTGGTTTGTTACTCTACGGTCATTTTGTGCACACTTTGGGCTAATTTACCCCGAGAAGAAATTATAGAAGGAAACTTCGATCAATAAATTTCAACAAAAACTAAAATGGCTTCTTCAAAACGAGTGCCAAAAATCTATAGCAAAATACTATTTAATTTTAATTTTGGAATCCGAAAATAATTATAAGTCTACAAATTGCCAGTCTATTAAATAAAAGACCAACAAGAGACAAGACTGAAAAGAACTGAAGTGAACTAATATTTTGTTTACATTTTTGCCGGAAATAGTACATTGAACCTCTTAAAATTTAACGTTGTAAATTTTATTGAATTCTTATAATTTGAAATTATGTCTTGTATCGTTCTAATAGGAGGTTTAATAGGTTGTGGGAAAAGTACTCTCGTTAACTTTTTTTCCAAAAATAAAAGTGAAATCTTTAATAGAAGCTTTTTGAATAATAACGAAAGTAATAATATAAACAAACCTGAAGTTGAACTGAAACCAAATGAAATTTACAAAATCGTTTTTGACGAGATTTGTTCAATTGAAGAACAAGCAGAATTGGTTAGTAAGTTTAAAAGCAATTTTTTTTTAAATTTACTTTTTATGTTTTTTTGAGTAACTAACAACATATGATGTTCTTTTCATTCGTTTGCTTTGATTAATATTGTAGATATATTTAAATATTTAGAAATTTTGAAGTATTTATTAAATAAAATCTTCAAAGAAAGCTTTATTAGAAAACTAAAACCAAGTAAACGACTTTACTTAGACATTTTCTTTTCTTTTGCAGTACATGTATAATTTACTAAAAAAAAAAAAATTATTAATTTTTTTTTTTCTTATAACTGCAGCACAATATTATTTATTGTAATTAAATAAACAACAACTTAAATTACTACGATACTGAAATAAAATATAAATTATTGTACAGTTAGATGAAACTTATGTATTTAAGATGTTTTCATTTCTGTGAGTAATTTTTTTTTTTTTTTCATTTTCATCATTTGTATGTTTTAATTTTTTGGAAGATTTTAGCAATTTTGTTAGAATAGGGGCCGTTGGGATTAACGACTGTTTTTGGCTGCTAAGTGAGCAAAAATTGCCAAATGTGGTAACCAAAGTATTTCCTAATATCTCATTAACCAAGATTACTTAGGTGATTTAATTCAATTACTGAAATGTTCTAGGTGAATTAGAAGCCATTAATTTTAATAATGATCCATTTCACTCATTACCAGTTCCTGTGGCTGTGGTTGTTTTCTTTCCTTGTATGCTGACCAAAATCTTTCAACTAGCCATGTCTAATATTGAAGAATTTTAATTTGAGAACAAAAGATTCCATGGATTTCTTAATATTGAAACAAAGGTTCTACAGCAGGGATTTCTTCAGGCATTTGGAATGTCAAGGTAATTTAAAAATTATTGAATGTATTATTGAAGTTTGATTAATAGGAATGTGTGTCCTAATTGTGGAAATGATATGATTCCAACAGTTATGAAAGAAAATTCTGATGGGCATATGTGAAGATGTAGTGCAATGTTGTAGCATATAAAGGGCATAGATCCATTCGTAAAAATTCTTGGTTTTCTCAATCCAAAATGAGTTTGTGTGATATTATGAGAATTACGTATGATTGGATCTGTAAGCATTTGACTGTGGATACAGCTGATGAGATTGAATGCACGCTGGATACTATGACTGATCGGAAGAAGTTTTGGAGAGAAATCTGCATGTTGTCATTATGAAAGAGAACATTATTCTGAGTGTTGTACAATCCAACTTAACCTACTCATTTTAATCAATTTCCAGCATCCAGGAATAAGTACATTTTCCCTAGAATTTCAGTAAATTTTGTTCACTTTTCTCTTAAATTTTCCAGCATTTATCTTTGTTTTAATTCAAATTCTGCTCTGAGAAAATCGAGCTATCAGGGTAGGGTTGCAATTGTCTACACTTAGAATCACACCAGTCATTTGGCGAAATACATGTTTGAAGCCAGATCCCAATGGCCCTTATTCTGCGATTTTATCTAAATGAATTTTCACCTTTATTTTCTGGAAATTTTTAATTAAAACAAGAAATATTATTATTATAATAAATTATTATTTTTATAATTTTTTTTATTTGTTCTAGTTATTTTATTTACATTAAGTCTAAGTAATTTTTCAATTATGATGTACATTTAAAAAACATAAAAAATTATTTGCCCAACAAATTAATGAATATGTTTGTTAAAGAGTGTATTTTGATATATAATTTGATAAAAATATCTAAAATCACATGTATGTATTTATATTATGTCCAATATGTTTTTTCCCCCTTTTGATTTCATTGTAGTTTGTGTACTTATGATTGTACAAGGTCAAACATTATGCTTATGATTTCATTTATAGTTAATAAGCATTTTTATATTGAATTTATATTTTGAAAATCGAAAAACATGAGTTATGTTTAATCATTCGACTGAAGAATAACACATGCTACCTTTGTTGTTCATATATTTTCATTTATATTTCTAGAATATTATTTTAATTAATATTGCCTATATCAATGAAGATTTCTATGTTTTAGAGAATAAACTTTTTTTTTCATATAAGGACATGTTAATGTTTGCTAAATATCCTTCTATTTATTGTAAATCAAAAATAGAAATTTTATTAAAATCTTATTTTTAATTCAGATGAAAACTTTAAAAGGATGGAGAAATTTCCGAGTTGATCTTCTAATGGCTGCAGAGCACTTTATAAATAATGCTTGTGGATCTGAATGTCAGGTTGCTGGACCATTATCAGAACGCAGCCAGAATTTGTTGGACAAGATTGAAAAATTAAATGATGCAATTACACCAGAATCCAATGGAATTTTCTTTGTGGAAGATAATTTTTATTATCGAAGTATGAGGTATGACTGGTTTCAAATTGCTAGAAGAAGTAAGTTCTACAGTACATTCAATATTTTCCCTTTTTATTGAAAGTGATAAAATGTGTTAATTATTATATTTATTAGAAAATGAAATCAGTATCTTTATTTATTTAGCCTTTATTGTTATCAATACATAAAAGTTTACAAGTAGTTCTTGAGTTATGTCCACTCATATTTGAATTAAGTTAAAATTACTGTTCAAAAATGATTTAAAACAATATAAAGTAACAGCTGTGGAAATTACAAAAAAGAAAAAAAAGCCATTTATTTAATTTTACTTATGTAAAAGAACAGAAAAAAGATTAATCCAATAAAGTTTTATTAACAAACTTGGTGAAAGAGCTGTAGATGAAGAAAAATAAGAAATGAAAAGGGGGAAAAATTGTTTACAAAATTTATTATTAAAATAATTGACCAAAATATATCTATAAAAAGTTCATTTAAATAGGAACCACTGATTTCTCTTAAAAAAAGAAAAGATTATTGAATAGAAATAAACATAATTACTTGTAATTTTATAAGCAGAAATTACTTGTTTTTATATAACTAATATCCATAAATTAAAAGGCAAAGAAAGGTACATATTTTTATGTACACAATGCTGATTTTTGCACATAAACATTAATTTAAATTATTGAAAAAGTTAATGTAATCAACAGTAACAAATTGAGGTTACTGACTGGTTAATTAAGCAAATTTTTTTAACCATGTGGCAGGCATAGTTACCAAATAAGAAGATAAAAGCTAGAGTTGGTTAATGTTAATAAAAGATTTTTGCACATATTATGCAAGTTTTTCTCTCTTGATATAGCAATTGATATAAATCAAAAAGTATATCTGGATAACTTCTCTGGGTATATCTGGAATTTTTCCTTGGAAGAATTTTGGGTAAATTGAAAGAAATATGTTCGATGAGAAATGTTAAGAAATTTGAAGTTGGTAAAAGCATCATCAGATAGTCGTGGAAATGATTTTCTAGTTACTCGACAGTATAGTTCTGGTGGATTACCACAGACTATCACAATTGAAGGTCATTATATGCTTGATCATCACTCCATACTGCCATAACTGAAAATAATTAGTTGCTTGATCATCCCAGACTACCACAACTGAGATCCTTATAGGCAGATAATTCTTTAAAGAAATTGTCAAATAACTTTTGGCAAATTGGCATGAGAGAGGAAGCTGAGATAATGGGAAAAAATAGGCACTAGAATGCTATGCAAGATGATGACATTAACCTAAGAGGTTAAACTATTAGAAAAACATTTCTGGTAAAAAGAAGCAATATTGTGTCATGAATATGCCAACTAGATTGATAGCAGTTGACATGTGTACTGTTCATGGATGAAAATAAAAAAATCTTGTTTTTTTCCATTAATTCAAGACATTAGAAACTTGGCATTAACCTAGAACTGACAATTTTTAAAAATCTTTAAAGCTTACCATTACAAATGTATTGGAATTTTGTTTTGGGCAGGTGCAATTTTGAACAAACCAACAAAAGAGAACTATGAATGTCTCCTTATTATGACCAAGATATTATAGTGCCTCATATATACAATTTCCTATTGAATTTCTTCATCTTCGTTGAGGATAATGTCCCTGTCATAATCTAGTGTGTATTAACATTCTTCTGGAAAGCGAAGGGATGCATCAAATGGCGTGTTGTTTACTCCTCACCTCCAATCTTATAAAACATGTATGGGATGTAATTAAGAAGGTATAGCAAAGCACGATCAATCACCACTTAGCAGAAAATTCTTTATTTTGGCATTTAAATTTTAGAAGTAAAATTTACATCAAAACCTCTTGGATAATCAGATAAAAAGTATGCACAACTAATATTATTCATGTATTGAAATATATATCCTGTGTATTACTATAAATATAATATTTTTTTTTTTGTATCAGATTTGTTGGCATTTTATAACAAGATCTTTATTAGCATAAATCTCTTTGTACTTTGTTTTTTTTCTTAAAAATTTTGTTGTCCCTTAATTTATTGATGCACTATATATATTTATATTAACTACAGTTTAATGATATTTAAGATTGAAATAAATTGAATATATTTTTTTCTTAATTTTAGAAGGTATAATAACCAATTAATAATATGTATACATTTTCTGGAATGAATATATCAACCATATATATATATCTTTAATTTATGTTTTATAACACTACTACTTTCTTTCAGCAAATATAGGATTTTGTGAGGTATTTCTGCAATGTCCACTTAATACTGCAATACATAGAAACTCTATACGGGGCTATAATATTCCAGAACAGAAAATAAAGTTGATGATAACTTGTATGGAGTATCCAAACCCCACTAAATATAAATGGGAAAAATTTTCTATGATCTTTGATTCTTCAGCTGAGTTGAAGAATTCTGCATTGTAAGTATAATTGTCCTTAAAATGTTGCATCATAGTTAGTATTATGAACATCTAAGTTTATAAACATGTTCTATATAATTTTATATAAGTTATATAATCCTTTCAAATAATTAGTGCCATCAATAAAATTTATTAAGATTTAATTATTTTTTAATCAATTAAAAATGTAATATATATTGAAAATATAAAATATTTTAATGATTATCAGAATGCTTATCTGATATATATTTAGATACATCATATTGACCTTGATGTGATAATATATGTACTTATATTTAAAAGTTTATGCAATTCTTTAAAAATATTTTATATAATTATTCTTTTTATTTTAATTTGTCAATGCAATTGTTTTTAGATTTTGGCAATTATGTAACACATTAACAAACATATATTTTATGACTTTTATTTTCTTAAGCTTAATAAAGTTTAATAAGCAGAGAAATATTAAGTTTTTTAAAATTTAGTTATTATATTAATAATTAAAAAAATTTCTTTAATAATTACAATTGGAAACAAGTTTTTTTAATAAAAAATCTGGTTTTAAAAATATTTATGTTAAGTTACAAAATCCCATTTCTGTCCCTTTGATTACATTTCTTTATAAACTTGTATCTGAACATCTTTCCATTAGTTAAAATTCTTATTATTGTTACTTCTAAAGAATTATGTTATCCTTAACACATACTTATTTTATCTGATTATTTAAATATTTAATTTTATTTATTTAAATGAAATATTCTGATCATCCTTATGAGTCAATAATGTACATACTTTTCTTTCTCAATTCATGGCAACTTCACTTCATATTAATATTAATAAGGATTATTATCAATTTTATGTAATCAAATAGTATAATTATTTTTATCAGCATTTGAAAAATGTTTCGATATTGAGGTTTTTGAAAATGAATAATTTAAAATAATAAGTATTTTGTATATATTGCATTATTATGAATCTGTACACAAAATTATGTTTCTGATAATACAAAAATGTCTGAAAACATTTTTGTTATATAATAATAAATTTCATAATTTATGTTTAATATTTATTTTCAGAATTCCAATACTTAGCTTAATAGAAGAAGCTAGAAATAATCCTGCTGAGTTGATGGTGAATGAAGAAAAGGTAGCTACTATTTTTTTATATAAAATCAGAATGAAATATACTTAACACATTCATTGCCATCTACGAGAATAGTGGTAAATGGCACACTGAGTTTCACTGCCTGTTTCATTATGAGACAACTCATTATTGATCTCCTTTTCTAAATTACTGATTAGTAGTATTGCCACACAAAAAGCATGGAGTGTTTGGTGTACAAAAAGAGATTAAATAATATACTTGATGTATTGAAATGGATAATTTATTTCTCAAAACCTAGATATAATATCTAAATGTTTCGAGTGCAAAAACAAACCCATTTCTAATATATTCAGAAAAACAGGACATATATTGAAACAAAATTATGTGTGATAAGTTTAAACATGATTTTTCATGCAAAGTGTTGATTTTTCTTCACATACTGGAAAAAAATATTTTGTTGAACACTTTCTCTTCTGCCCAGTTTTGACTGCATGGCTTTGTAGTCAAAACCTCTTATTTGTTGGTGGATGTGCTCCCAAATAGTAAAAATTGTCATGTGTTTTATTTCCTTTGATTTCAGAATATTAAAGATAGGGATTTTAAATATACATTTTTAATAGATGAAGGGCGATTTTCTCTGATTAGTGGGTTTTTCTAAGTGCTGAAGTTCAATTATGAACATCAACCATTTCCACACTGTGCATGGTGGTGAGCATGCCACTCTTATCTTACCATTTGCAAACCACTCCCACTCTTTTTCTACTCCAAACAACTTCATTTTTCTTAAATTTTTTGGATACTATATGTTTTAGGTTTCGTTCCCATCTGCTATAATGTACTGCATACATAGTTTTTTTGAAGTATTAGGTGATCTGCCTAAAAAACAGAATTATAAAAATTATACTTGTAAAATTTATATCTCTTGTCGAAATGGCTATCCATCAAATGTAGAACTTACATGACCAATCTTTTTATCAATATTTTTACATTTCTGCAGTAAATGCATAATTTAGTACAATTCCATTTCAGTTGCATAATTGATATAATTTGATACCATACTTGTGTTTCTTATTTTTGCTACATTGGCAAAAGAATTGCCTTCTTTATAATGTTATAGGCACATGCAAAGATTTTAGTTTGGTACATAATTATCCTTCATAATTTTATTGAGTTAAATTCATTTTGTAAATTGTTTCCCTTAAAAATTTCAAGTTTTATTATTCATTGATAATAATTTTACTTATATTTTGGAAATACTTTTCATACTTAAGCATTATTATTATGTAAGTGTAATGTTTTTTTTATTATTATTTGTGTGTGTGTGTGTGATACTATGCTATTTTTAAAAGATTTTCAAATTGAAATTTAAAAGTCTTTCCATTTTCATATTGTGAAAGTTTTTACTACTAAATTCATACCAAATTAAACAATAACTGAAAATAAAAAAATTATTTAAGAAAAATGAAAAATTTTTTTCTCTGTATATTTGATTTTTGTCTCAAAAATGTACAATAAATTTTTTTTTTTTTATCACTTGTATATTTTCTGTAACAAAGTTAAATTTTTTTTTTAAATCAAATATAGAAAATATATGGCATTAAGTGATATATATAAATGTGTGTGAGGCATTGCAGATGCAAAAAAAAAAAAAAAAAAAAAAAAAAAAAAAACCAACTAAAGGTGGTTGTGAGGAAAAAGGTTTTGAACTCAACAACAACAACAAAAAAAAAAAAAGAAGGTATTTAAGATATTGTCGTTGTGGGGTGTCTCATTTTTGATTTATTATTTTATAATAATAAATATTTATATGACAAATAGGAAGAAAAGAAATTGATCAAAGTTGAGTTCACCCTTTATATATGCAACGTCTCAATATGCACACATATAAAAAAAAATAAATATTTGTATGAGAATTCAAAAATTGATTGGTTTTATTTAATTTTTTTATTTCATTATTACAAATGATTAGCTGTACTTAAATTGAAACCTTTATATTTATTGTTTTTCATTAAATTATATTACTTAAAAAAGCATATTCAATTTTAAATTTTTTTATGTTTATTTTAGATTGAAGCTCAAAAAGTATGCTCTAAGAATGCTGTCCATCAAGCAGATAATATTTTAAGAAAATTAACTTCAAAGAAAATTTCCGATTTTAAGGGTAATCAAATTCTATACTTTAAAAAAAATTTCAACTAAATTAATTGTGATAAAAAAATAATCTAAGATATATTTTTATTGATCAAAATTGCAGGTAAAATTATTTCTATTTAATTTCTTTTCTTGAGTGTGATGTAATTGTGGCGATTCTCTTTTGTGCTATGTAATTATAAATCATACCTTAATATCCTATTAAGGTATGATTTATTTTTAATAAATTACCTAAGTCTTTAAAAATTTTGTCCCAAATCTAAAGAAATTTATTTATTTTATTTATCCAATTAAGGTATGCTCTTGTATATAAAATTACAAATTTTTTATAATTAATTTAAAGTAATATACAATTACTGCTTTATATCTCTGTCATATTGAATGTTGTCTTTTAAATCACAATATTTTGATTCAGTTAAAATTCTATACAGGAATTGGTGACATTCTGACTTCTTGCTCTGTGAGATAGTTATGTTAATGTTAATAAAACATTTTGTTATTTGATTATAATCCAATTACCTTGTTGATTTATTAATTGATATTAGTAAAATAGAAGTGAACTATACTAAGGCATTATAATTTTTATATTTACAAAACATGTGAGAATTTTTAATTCCAAAATTTTTGACTGTTTGGGTAGGAAGAAAAGTTTTCATAACATTTTGAAGACTAAAAATTCAAATTACATCAGTGTTTTTAAGACACAACATTCATTTTATTGAAAATATTTGTTGCCTTATTTCAGCTATTTCTCCTAAATATATCAAACACTTATTAATTAATCAAAAAATATATATGCAAATAAATTATTTAAGGAAAGAAAACAAAACTTGATTGACACCAAGAATTTTTTTTTAATAAATTCATTTATAAAAATATTGTTTGTGATATATTTCTTATTTTGATAGTTGGTAGCATTTTTAAAGATGCTTTGATTTTATTCTCAGAAGTTTAATTTTTACAGAAATATTCCTTTCTTCTAAACATGGCTTAATTTTGTAAAGAAATGGTATTTGATACTCATCAGAGATATTTAAAATTAACACATATAACATGGTGTCACAATGGCTACAGAAAATTTTTTTAACTGTTCTATTTAGATTCCTGTCTGTTCTTTCAGATCAAGTATTAGCCAATCTGGACCAATTAGATTCATTCTGATTTTCTGATATATCTACATTTTCTGTAGATCTATGTGTGACTCTTTGTTTTGAATCAATTTTGGTCTGAGTAAATAGTTTTCTTTTCTCAGGCAGCATTACAAATTTAACAGTAAAAATCAGTGTGAAGTTTCAACAAACAAAAATACTTTCTACAATACAAACAAACAATCCTACAAAAACTTTATTTCTCTCAATATTATATCTCCTCACTCCTAAACTCACTCTTATGACTACCAAATTTCGACCATCTGGTGACAGCAGAGTGGGAATTTCTTGAATTGAACTACAGTAACCTAATATATCATACATCAGCAATATACATCAGATTGTAACATTGGCAACTTCTTCGCTGTTACAGGAGTCTAGATTAAGCTGAGACATTTTTATTGGTAAATGGCAATTAAAATTTGTATTATTTATTAAACAAAATTTTAGGAAAAAAATTTTAAAATCTGATAAATTAAGAAAAGGGGCAAAAATATAACAAAAAGCATTGCTTTGAGCAAACTTGCGATTTATTCCAAAGTTCAAATCGATCACTATGCAAGCATATAAATTCAATGTTATATTTAAAATACAATTTGTGGTTTATTTTAAATTTACAGTATTGATAATTTATTTTCTACTACATTTGCTCTTCAATTTACAAATGCAGCTGGCAGTCAGTAAAAGCAAAGAAAATGCATATTTGCATATTACAATGCATATTTGAAATTAATTAGTAATGTTAAAGCTAGGAAAAATAATTCATTAGAGTCTTGCTTTTTGTGTTTCATTTAGATTTTCAAAAATAAATAATTCTGTATTTAAAAAAGAAGCATAACCTTAAGGAGTGGATTTCAAATTTTTCAATACTTGAACTATCCCAAATCATATAAATACATAGAAAATAAATTTACATAATATAATCATTTATATTCACTTGCCAACTAGAAAAAAAGAGAAATTTTAAAGTTAATTTATATAAGATCCGACAAATCTGCAATGAAAAACAGTAGACATTACAAACATCAATTGCTGAGTTGCGAAAACTGAAGAGGTAGATGGTATATATATATATATATATATATATATATATATATATACATTCATTGAAAAATTGGAAAAAAACAAATCCTCTAAAAAAAAAAAAAATCAGATAAAAATATGCAAGAAAATAATTACATGATTACATATCCTAATGAAATTATGAACCATATTATTTGTTATCAGTTAATTGACTTGATCCAAGTTAAAACTAATCTAGTTATGTATTCCAGTAACATGGTGGGAATTCGTAAGTAGTAAGGAATAAAATCGACAATTCAGCAATAAAGCTAGTTTTATAGTAAAATTCGACTGTTTAGTGTTTATGACATCCAATAGTATCAAAATATGTTTGGTAATTTTAGATAAGGGCTGTAGTACTAATATATTTTTATAAAAATTTTACATGAATAAATGATATGTAATTTTGTAGTAATCAATAAGTATATTTTTTAATTATTTGTTTCCCTTTTTTAGAAAATATATCCAGCAAAGAAGACTTTAAATCTTTAGTTTCATTAGTTAGTGATGTTAGACAAGAGCTGCTGAATGGAATAAGGAATGGTGAAGTGCATTTACCTACAAGCATCCTAGAAAATCTAAAGATCTTGGGCATAGAAAAAGTACAGAAAGAATATGAGAATATTTTAAGTGAAATCTTTGAAAGAGAGTTACAAGAAAAAATTATTGATGTAAATGCTTTATAAACAAATTTTGAAAATAATTTAAGTCTATAAAATATTTAAGTAGATAATATATGTAAATTATTAGCACAACATTTTGTATATATATCTAAATACCATTTACAGGCGAATATTTATTTTTATGATATCAGTAATTCAAAGCAAATACACTTTGAAATTTTACTGTTTTTTATTTATAATAAAATTATATCCACAGTTATGTTGTTTCATAATTTTTTCTAAAATCTTTGTGTTTTTCCTGTAAATTATGTTTAGTTAATTAATGATTTCTTTGCAATTTTCTCTGTATTTCCAAACATGATATTAAAAAAAAACTTCTTTATAATGAAAGGAATGTTATAAGTTAAAAAAATGCACTGAATCACATCTGATTGTTATATGTAACATTAATTAATATGTATTTTTTAAGAGTCATTGTCACAAAATATTGAAAAGGGCAAAACATATAATTGCATTTCTAAATCTTTTCTTTTTTTTTTTATTGGATAGTAACTGCATAAAAACTAAATTTGCAAAAATTTACTAAAATTCCACTTTTGAACTGATTTAATTTTGCGAATCATAAATTAAGTAATTATTTTCATTTAAAATTATTATTTTTTTAAATCCTTCTTGGGTTGAATTTTTTTTTTTTTTTAAATATATGGGATATTAATCAAATTATATAATAATGTATTTTTAATAAAAGCAAAATATTATAACAGTATTTATTTTTACATAGAATAACAAAATTTTAGAACATTGTATATTTTAAAACATCTTTCAGAGGAAGAAAGCTTTTATGTTTTAATTGGAAAATTATACCTTTTATTTGTATACATCTATTTAAATAATAGGCAATAAATATAAACTGGCTACTAAATATTCAGGAAAAATGAAAAAATCTGTGATTGCAAAATATATATTCATTGAAATTTTATGAAATTTAGCAGAAGCATTAATAAAATGATGTCTTACAAATTAGGCTCAAAAGAACAGGAAGTTAATTTTCTGTTTTGAAAATATGCAAAATAGAAAATCATCATACCCATTACCATCATAATAAATAATAAAAAATAGTGTCCAAGTTTTAATGCATTATTAATAGTTTCAATAGAGAGTGTGATTACTTCTAACAGCTGTAACGTGTTTGTCAGCAATGTTCCATGCTTACAGCAAAATTCATTTTTATATCAAGGCAATTCAAAAAGTCTGTCTTTCTGGTAAGTCTTTCTTTTGGTACCATAGGCTTTAAGCTCGATTCCTGGCGGTTCCATGGATGTTTGTAGTGGTTCGTATTCCACTTTAAACTGTGGTGGTCCCGGTCTGTTTAGCCTAACGTGTGCACAACGCGTGAGAGCGACAAACCAAATCCACCGGCGAGATCACCAGGTCTTTCTCCTGTCGAGTACATGGGACCGCAAATGAAGCGTAATCAATAATTAGTCTGGATCGTAGTTGATTTGACCGACTAATTACAGTAGGCATGACACTTTACCCCATAAAATTACGGGTTAGACTATAGCGGTTATTAATATACCGCTACTTCACATTTGAAATATACTTTAATCTGTGACCCAAAAATTGTAATCAAATAAATATGTCATGACAAATGCTGGGCTTAAATTTTATTCCTTTAAACTAACTTCTTGGTTCTTCTTATTTTCCACCAGTACATATATAGATGTATGTATGTATGTATGTGTATAAATATATTATTGTTATTAAAACACTACTACGAGTTGCATTTTTTATTGTATATTTGTGTACTTTAAAAATGTAATAACAAATTTTCTGCCAGCATTTGTCTTTTATTAATTTGAAATTTGATAAAATCCCTGATTGAATAGAGGAATTTTAAAAGTGTCTAAAACTTCTTCAGACTTGTATTTTTATTAATCTAATAAAAATGTACCAGATTAATTTTTACTAATTTCAGATTTGAAACACTCCAAAAAAGAATTATAATAGAACTTTTCTTTACTTTTACAAATAATAATATAGTTTTATATTTCATTAAAAAAACTATCTTTGATCCATAACTAAATTGTCCTTTAATTCCTTGCAATTTTGTGTTTTCATATTGCTTATATATTTTTAATTCATTTGGCTACAGTTAAAATCTACATCGAAAGAAGTGCTTGAATTCCTTCAATATCTTCTGAATCCCTGAAAAAAATACAATTTTTTTATAGTAAATATTCTTTTTGAATTCTTGTTTAAAATTTTCTGATATTATTTGAATTTTTTTTTTTTCTACTCACTTATGTTGTTCTTGTACTTCCATTTCTGAATCATTTGATTTGGTTATTTGATTATCTTTTTCATCTTCACCTTTTACTTTAATATTGATAAAAATAATTTTAGCAAATTGCTCAGTTTGTAACATAATTTTAAATTTTATTAATTATTATGTTAGTTTATTAATTTATTATAAAAGCTAATTATTCTGTGTAGTATATTAATTTATTATCAAAGAGAAAGATTCAAACTGACTTTAGGGTAAAAATAATAATAAAATTACTAACATTTTCGAATTAAGAACTCAAAATAAATTATTTATATTCTTATAGTTTCCTTTTTTAAAACTGCTTTCGTATGGTTAGGTTTTTTTTTTATTTGTTTAGATTTGAATTAAGATAATCAACGAACTAAAAAAAAAAAAAAAAAGGGACAGAAAAATATTATAGTTGTATAAAATAGCTGATAAATTGACAAACAATATTTCTATAACCCAAATGGTTCATATTTATGATTCTAACAATTATTTAGAAAACTTTTTAATTTTTAAAATAATGTTCTGTATTCTTCATTGGCGCAACAGCCCCATGGTGGGCCAAGGTAATTTAGATTTCCAGATAGGAGATGTTTTCTTTTCACTGGGTAGGGTCGTCAGGCTTACACCCAACACTCTATAGACATAGACTGGGACCTACAGTTTAAAGTTGATTCCGAACCCCTACAAAACCCGAGAGATAAATTTTCTGTATTATTTTTATAAAATAATTCTTGAAAGTATTAGTAAATTTGAGTAATTGGTCAATTTTATTATAAAGTAATTTGTGAAAAAAATTTTTATTCAATTCTTTACATTTATTCGATGTGTCAGATACATTTTAAAATGGAGAATATCAAAAGTTTTTCCTTTTGTTACTAAATTATAACTGTAAGATTACACTATAACATTCAAAATATTTATTCATTCAATATACGTAGATGATGTCTGAAAATTGCTTTTTTTATTTATATTTTCCCCAAAAACATTTATTTTAACAGATATTAAAAACGAAGTCGTCCTTTAAAAAAATATTTTTTTTTTTTTCAAAAATAAACATTGTAGTAGTAATTTTATTATTAATATGATTTTATATAAATCGAAATAAAATACTTAAAAACTCTGTGAATAAATATGTTTTAAAAATTAGGCTAATGGATTTTTAATTCACTTTAGTAAGAAAAAAAAGTCACTAATGGATACATGTGCACGATCTAAAAACTTTTTAATAGGGGAAAAAAGCCCATTAGTTGTCCTTTATCGGAAAAAATGTATACATTTATTTCAGAAGAACTTTGTATCAATATTTTTTTAAATAATATTAGATAGATATATGTGGAATCTACGTTTATACTTCGAATAATCTGTGAAAAATTAAAATGATTATTGCCGATGTAATAGCATCTAAAAATACGAGTATTATATTATTCTGAACTGGTTTCTTTCAGTGCTTATACATTAACTTTCAAAAACCAATTTTTATTTATTTTTCTGTTTACCTGTCTTATACTTAAATATTATGTAGCAACTTTTTTGCACTAGTTTTACATATTAATTTACATTTAGTTTTATAATATTATACACTAGTAATTTTACGTTTTACAGCAAAATTCTCTAGTTTTAGATTGAATAACCATATACAAGATTATAACATTCGAGAACATGGATCTGTTGATCTTAAATAAATATTTTTCTAATTTTCATTGAAGATAAAGTATTAAAAACGCCATTTCATTTTCAAGTTGTTGAATTTTGGAGCGATGATTGTGGTTGTAAGAGATACTGATTGTGTTTTTTTTTTTTTTTTAAATAAGCACCATCATTTTTTTTATGAGGAATAGAAATATTTAATTTATTATGTAGCTAAAATTGCAGTAATACTTGCATTTACCTGTACAAGACAATAGTCCTCAAACGTCCTTGGCCCACCAAGGGACTGTTGTGCCAATGAAGAAGACAATAGTCCGAATAGATGAAATTAATTTATGAAATTCTTGCATTGAAATTTTATTATTTAAAATTATTACAGCGAATTGTTCAATGAAATTTGCCTTTTATTTTCCAATAAACAATTGTTAATGCATTAAATTTAAAAAAAAAAATCTATATAATAAAAATATTTTCTTTTTTCCCTATATTTTCTAGAATATACTGCCAATTAAATAAAAGTTATTCTTTCTTTCTTTTAATTTGCCATTTTAAACGCATAAAAAAATAAACATCATTAACAAGACAAAGATTTTGCTGGAAAAATGCTGATGCGCCTCTAAATAAACAACTAAATACTAGAAAATAATCGTTATTTTCAAAGCTTAAATATTAATCAAATAAATTATAAGAATTTTTTGCTACGTGATTTTTTGATTTAAAGTTAATTTGGAGAAAAATATGTACAATTTTAAGACATGGGTACTTTAAAAATCACGACATGAAACATTTTGAATGAATATATGAATGATTTGAACATTGTCAAGCTTAAAAGATCAAAATAAAATGAAATTCCAAATAAAGAATAATGCCCATATTTAAAAATATATAGTTATGCTGAAAAAAGAAATATTTTATATGAAATAAGTTTATTGATTGGGATAAGCTTTTATTCTTACCATTTGAAAAGCCTTTCGAAGAAAATCCGTAATCTTCATCAAACTCCCAAGCATTTACACAAAATTCATTTCTCATCTTTGTAAATTCTAATTTTAGTTCCTCCTAGTTAAAAACAGAAAAAAAAAAATTGTTATGTAATTAAAGTTAAAGTTTATCAATAGATTATTAATAATTAAAAAAAAGGATACCAGATCTTTATGTAATCTATGCTTTTCCAATTTCAGTTCGCGGATTCGGTCTTGAAGCAACTGATGTCTCAACTGTAGACTTTTCAACAAAACTTCCCGTCTGCAAAGACGTTGCATCTGCAAAATTTTAGTAATGGAAATAATTTTAATTACTTTGAAATTAATTTAATTTCTTTTCGTCAAATTACTTTTTTGAAAAAATAAATAAAATAACAATATATTAATTCATTACCAGCTAGTAAGTAGCTAAGGTCGAAAAATTTGTATGCGTATTGTAAGTTGAATTAGCAAGTTCAGCTTAAGTCATGTAACGTCTCGGCCTATATTAGACCTATAACGGCTTATTGAATTATTATACAAAGAAATAAAAAATTATAAATAACATTTGATCACAAGTGCGCGATTAGATCACAAGTACAGTTCACTCCAAGGTCGGAGATTTTCAAAGTTCTCCAGTCTACGTCAAATCCAGCTGCGAGGTATGCGGCAAACCATTATCACACGGCGTGATACATGAAACCACAAGGGGTTCACTTTGAAAGAAGGGGGAAACTCTGACCTATTCAGTCACTTCAGAGAAAAAAACAACACTCTGTCGGCTCATTGCAGACTCTCTCTTATTCACCCAAAAACCCCCTTTGAGAAAATCCGTCAAGAGAGGGAGAGGGTCAGCTTCCCTCACTTCTTATTCGAGTAGACATTTCTCATCTCATGGTCGATCACCAATTCAATCTGTAGTTGTTTCGGCATGTGAAGATCGCACAGACAATTGCTAATTTCATGAGTCTCATTATACGTGGTACCGAATATCTGCTGTCTGATTTGAGTGAAGGTTATTCTTATTAGTACAAAAACACTAATTGCATGCAATATAACTACCCACAACACTACTTGTCTGCTGTCAAATTTGAGTGATGTGTTGTTATTATGGACTTCTTCTTTGACAAGAATATTCTTATATCTTATTCTAATATCATTATTCTTTGACAAGAATATAGATTCCTCTCTTCTGGAAATGAAAAGCTAAAACTCTTCCAGTAAGAAAAAATGCTATAGTTACTAAGATATTAACGAGAACAGACGTATTGCACTCGTATAGTAAGAATTATACATTACCCTCCAGAAATTCAGTCCTGGCACTGTTCGAGCTGAGCTCGTTCAAAACACATATTTTAAATTAAGTTAGAATTAGGATACTATTAAATGCATAAATACTTTTAATTGTTATTATACACTTGGCTTTAGTTTTTTTTTTAATTTCAAAACTATCTAATGAGTATTCGTTCGCGGAATTTGATTTACAAAAATTTTTAAGGTAAATAATTGAAAGAAATTTCCAAATAACTTTTGATAGTGTTAAACTGCAAACGTAGTAAATTAAATATAGAATACATTTTGTAAATGTTATAAAATTTTGTGATTTAAAATCTGCAAAAATAATCAACAATTAACATAAAATAGTAAACACCTTACCTTTTTAGCAGTTCCTTCTTTAAGTTGAATGCATTTTTCATCAATGTCTTGCAATTTCTTTTCACATAATTTAATTTGATTCTTTACTACAGAAAATATATTATTTTACAGTAAAAATATTTTTTTTATTAAGAAGTTTTAATGAAAATAAATTCCTAATTTGATATACACGTTTGAAGCATTTATGGCTTACAAAGTGTTTTAAAAGAAAAATTTATAATTTTGAAAACAATCAATAAGCAGCAATATGACTAAAAGATTTTGCATTACATATTAATCCTTAACAAGTTTTTCAGAATGGAAATTATTGAATGTTTGAAATAACCACAGATCCTATACATAAATAGCATTTGCTACTCACTCTGACACAGGAATTCAGCTTTTACACTCTTTTTAGAAAAATTAAATTTTAATAAAGCATGCTTACATGTGTATAACAAAAGTTCAATATTTAAAAACTTCAATTAGTGCATGATTGTTTATCATCTTTTGCTGTTATTTCTAGAATTTTAATTTTTGGTCTTCTTAATAAAAAGACATGGCAATCTCATGATCTCAATATTTGAAAGTTAGCACTTTTCAAATCGAATAAATATAGAAAAAATTACCCACTAATAATTTTTTTTTACGCTTTGAAAAATAGAGGTGGGTAACCTGTTTAACGATCTGTATGTTTGGTAGTTTATGGGCAAGGCTTGGTAGTTTTTAGTGAATAGAACATTTTTTTTATCCTGCTTGAATTTTCATTGAATAAAATGCTGATAATTCAGCATTCTTGAATTAGAATTTATATAATGAATGATATGAAGATGAATAATTAATCTTGGATATGATGCATAATTAGGAAAATCGCAGAATAGGGGCCGTTGGGATTTAGCATCAAAAATTCTTTTCGCCAAAGAGCGCCAAGAAAAGGATTTCTATTGTAAGCGAAATGAATTGCAAACAGTACAAGAAACTGAGTTGCCACATTTGGCTTCTTATTTCTCATTTGGCGCCCCAAAAAAATCGCCAAATTCCAACAGCACCTATTTTGAGATTTCGTCAATAATTATTATTCAAAATATCTAAATTTTCTGTTAGCTCGTGCCACGCAAAAATGTGTTTGCGCATGGATGTTTGAAACTTTTATATCTTTATAGCATCGTGATTTTCATTATGATAGGGGATGATCTAACAAAAATTTTGCATTGAACATGAAGTGGCGACCCTTTAACAGAATACCAAACCATAAGAGCGGACTGTATAAAGCACAAAATTTAATTTATTCTTAATTACATAACTTTTTCTAAGAAATTATTTTTCTTTACATTTTTCCGATACAATGAAAAATACTGTTTTTCTCTACTTATTTGTGTACTGAAAAAAAAAAAAATCAATATAAAAATTAAAATATTATTTTTAAAGGAAAAAATTACTTCAAAAAAAAAAAAAACCGTTATATTATTATTATTATTTTGTTAGAAATATTTTGCACAGGGAATTAAATTGTTAAAAAAGCTTATGCCAATATTTTGAAAATGTAACTATAAAAATATAAAGCTGATATTCCTCGAAGATATATTTTAGAGATAAAAAAAATGGGTAGAAAATATTAAATATAAATTTAGGTGGAAAAAATGCCTTATCGCACCTGCTTATCTTATTCCCGGAATTTTTCCACCGCCATTTATTTTTACGTAGTGTAAAAATTGCCTTTTTATATTTTTTATGTTGACATTTGATGTTTTATTAATTTATTTTGAAATATGTTCTTAAAATCACGTGAATCGTTACTCATAAAAAAAAAAATGAAATTTAGCAAATAATTTAACAGGCCAAAAATAAACTGTAGAAATCCAAACGATGAAAATGTTATGAATCATTTTTTTTAGTAGCGTAATTATTTTATTTAAAATTCAAAATTTGAGAAATTACGTATTTTTTAAATTGGGTATTAATAAATAATCTCGCTGTAAATTTTTTTATCTCAACGCCAATCAATTACTGATCTTGATGCTCCAAAATTTATAATTATATCCTTAGTTATTGACATCAACAAATGTTTTTAATAATAAAGTAAATTACATTTGTTAATCTCACTTAAAACTAATGATTAAAGAAAGATTATTACTTACAATTTGCCAAATATTCTTGTTGTTCTTGAGATTCTTGCTCTGACGCATAAATGTTATTGAAAATATCGTCTAAATTTTCTGTCATCTTTAGAATTAAATAAATATGTATGCAATTCATAAAGCATTTAAATCTGCGATTGAAGAATCGTCTGCCAAATTTTAAATACTAAATTATATGAATTAATTTATTTTAGTAATTAAATATTTTATTCCGTTTTTATCGTCTGCTCAATCGGTAAAATTAAATTGATTATTTTCCGACTGGCAATATTCAAAATAAATTTAGCTATGATTATAAGAATTTTATGATGTCTTTTTGTTTTCATATTTAAAATATAAAATATAAATAAAAATCAAAATTTTTATATAAAATAAAAATGGTTTCTATTGCGTGATTATAAATGTTTTTATTATTTGAAACATGCGATTTCTTTTGCAATGATTCTTAAACTATATGTCTGAAAATATTAAAAGGTATTGTTTACTTATTTATTTGAAATTTTTTATTTGCATTACATGAATAATAAAAATATCGTTTTTGTTATTTATATTTATTCTGTTTCGGTTAATAAAAAGTTAATCTGGGATAAAATGAGTCATATTTTATTTTCGATTGATAATTTATTTTTATCTTTTGATAAATTCGTTGTTAATAAAATAATAAAAGGAATTATAGGATCAAGGTGTTGAATTTTTTAATACTAACATTTAGAATGTGAGTTTTTTTTTTAAATATCTTACAAATCAAATAAATTCTTGTTTCTTTTACAATGTTGTAATGAAATTGTTATCATTTTACTGTATTCTATAAGGAACAATTAACACTATTGTTTTGCTTGTGAGTTTAATGTTCGTCCCTATTTTGATTTTTAAACGGTTAATGAAAATAAGAACAATTTTGAAAATAAAGAACAAATTTTGAAATCCATTATTGCCTGTACATTAAAGAAATAAGATGGTGCCTGAATCGTAAATTTATTTAAAATTTCCGCACGATATTAGCGTTAATTATTTAACTATTTTTTTATTTTTCATTTATTTTAGTTTTCGTAAAACTGATGAATTAATTGAACCATATTGAGATATAAGCGTTTCGAATAAATTAGCATTCTATAATTTTTTAATCTAGAAATTTTCTAATTAAAAATAAAAATAGGTTTATTTAGTGTTCATATGTTCTACGTAATAAGTGACGTGTAAAAAATATCTATCGTTTTTATTATGCTATTTTTTTAAATTTATCATAAGTCAGTAAAAGAAATTTACGTTTTTTAATATATTTATTAATATAAACAATTAAAGAAACATATTTTGAAAATTTCATTAAAATTTTACTTTGAAATTTTTGTAACAAAAAATGAGTATACAAATAAATGCATTGATAATGAAATATTCAGTAAACATTAACAATAGTTTTGCAGATTAAAATTCTGATACAAAATGTAAAATACATGAGGAATTTTTTATTGCTAACTTGTTCTTGTTCGTAAAAAATGAAAACAAATTTCAAGTGATTATTAAAAAAACAATAACCATAAAATAAAATATTTATCAAACAAAAACTTTGGAATCGAAAATATTGAAATTTAGTAATAAATAACATATTATTCTCAAAATGGTATATTCTCCAATTTAATAATAATTTTATGTGTTTTCAGTAGTTTTATAAACAAGAAATCTGCGCGTTGTGAATAGAACAGCTTTGGCTGCTGAATGGCTGAAATGTTTCATTTATGATAAAGACAATGAAAAAGGTAGAATTATTAAAAGTATTCTTAAGAAATTTTAAAAAAATATTATAATTAATGCATCCATATTGCCTACTATATATATATATATACATGCAAACTTTTATTAATTAAAAATACATTTTCAAAAATATAATTTAGAAGTTCAAATTAATTTTAGAGAGTTTTGAATTGTATATAGTTAAGAAGAAGAAAATAGAGATGTAAGAAGAAATTAGGATTGGAAATTAGGATCTGGATTCCTCTTGAAGCTGTAAACTTTCTGAGAAAAATAATTTATTTGATACATTTAAAAAGAAAATTTATAGAAACATCAAAATAAAATAAAATTGTATAGAAACAATTTAAAATTTTTAAAATTATAATTATTTTATAAATATATTTTTCTTTGTCTAACATGGTTTTATCTTTCCCAATAGTTTTATGATACTTACAGAATTCTGGGGTAGATAGAACAATTTGAAATAAAAGGCAAATTCCATGTTAATATTAAACGATCTCAATCCTGGAAAAACCTTCCAATGTAAACTTCTCTAAAATATCTTGATTAATACCTTTTTAACCTTAATATTTAAGGTTAAAAAGGTTCTCCTTATGCCTTGAAAAAGGGATACAAATGATTATTTGGATGGTTTGGGTCTAAGCAAATTTGGTGAACTGAGAGAGCTCACTTCATTACTCATCAAAGTAAATTGATCGGAAAAGATTGTTTCTGCTGGGTGCGGTCATGTTAAATTTGTTCTGTAAATACATTTTTTTTGCCACCATAAATTTGAAAAAGTCACTAATCCGAGGAGGAAAATGCAATTCTCCATGACATTCAAATTTGCAGTGTGCTGTAGTTTGGTTTGTCGCTCTAAGGTCATTTTGCCCACGGGGGCTAAACAGATCGGGACCTACAGTTTAACGTGGAGTCGAACCACTAATTAACATCCATGCCACCGCTATTGAATCTAAAGCCCATGCTACCAAAGTCCAGAGCGCTAGCATCTTGGCCATCGGGTACTGTAGTTAGGTTCCCGTGATGTTCTACCCATTATTTCTGAATAACCTACATATTTGCCACCAGTGGTGAACGACCTCAGAACAGGTACTTGATAATCGAAAAGGAAATTTATGTATATATATATATATACTAGTACGTTTCCTCACACGAATATTCATTCCGCAAACAAAATTTAATGCAAGTTCTTTTCTCAATTAATTCTGGCATTTCAAAAATTGCCAAATCACTTTTAGAGTCTCACAGAGCCAAGCGTAACTCAAATACCAATGAATATTTTGACATCAAATTTCACACAGATGTCAAAGACAGTGCCAACAATCTAAAAAAGAATAAAAATTGAAATTCCATAAGCCTCGGGAATTTTAAATTGAAAAGTGGTTTTACTTTTTAGACACAGTAGTATATATAGATTTTTGAAGCTTTATTTTCTTGAGAAGTTGGAATCTGAATCATAATCTCATTTTCAAAACATTCTATTTTGGAAACATAAAGATTATTTCCGTAAATTTAATACATCCGTGTATTTCATATGGATCTTAATCAGGATAGAGCATTTCTGATTAAAAATTAAACTATAAAATCTCTTTTTCCGCAATTGTGAATTCTTACAATATCATACTAATCCTTTGAGTAAATTATTTTCCATTTTGTCCAGGGATGTTACCTAGAAGAAGATTCACAGCGTTTGTCAAAAATTTATCATACAATCGCTATGAAAATTCAGACTTGCTATCTACTGTATATATAATTTTATCTATGTATAAAAATTAATTTCTAAGGATTCCTGTTTCATTTCTTTCAGATTGTCAACCATGATTCATATATTTGGTGCATTAAAGAGTCTTCTGAAGCCCAAAAAACTGCATATCGACCATTGGACATTCCGACTGCATTACAGGTTCACTGTCCTCTTTTTGCTGCTGTTCTGCATTGTGGTGAGCACCAAACAGTACGCCGGGGAACCCATCAAGTGTTCCAAAGATACCCGCGAATATTCAGTTCTGGTGGAGACCTACTGCTTTGTCACCGCCACGTACACTGTCAAGACCGCTTTGAATAAAACGGTACGCAGATTTACAATATTTTTAAATGAATAAGGTGAAATATTTAAAAATACTAAGTATCAATAAATAAAACTTAATATAGAATACTTCGTTATGCAGTATTCCCACTAAATATCTGATGCATAATTCTGGAAAAAAGATGTACCATGCATTTGATTATCTTAATGGTGATATAAAATTTACCTTCTTTTTAAATTTCTCGGCTTATTGAAACATAAAATTTTATTTTATGAATTACTTTTTAGCATTAGTTATTTTACACATATAATTCCCGTAAAAATGAATTGCCCTTTTAAAAACTTTAATCAGTTCATGTTTTATAATAATTATACACAAAAGAGCATAACCTCTTCATTTTGAAGAGAAATTACTCATTGCAACTATGAGATAATTAGAAAGTCCAATAAATTAATTAGAAGGATAACAATAAAAAATACTATATTAGACATACAAAATACAAATAAATATTAAAATAGTATATAATAATATATTGTATTTTTAGTCTACGTGTTAAGAGTTTGGTTTAAGTTCTATTTTTACCATAATTCCAATTAAATAACAGCTTCGCCCGAAAGCATACGAAAAGCTGCAGACCAATCATTAGGACAGCATTCTCCTCCTTCCCCTCCCCCAACTAAGGAACAGCACCACCTCGGCTACCAGGTAGGGTACGATAACAATATTGCACCCTTAACAATTGTTTGTCCACAAAGAGCTTTTTGTACCCCTCCCTAGAGAGACAGCGAACACGTTATTAAAACCTGCCATTGAACCCACATAAGTGAGCTTCCCTACAGGGGTTACCCCTTTTACTATAAATCAAATTTCGTTTGGAACTATAAATATTCTAAATCTACATCATTGCTGAAAAATTGACTTTTATAAATTTGCTTTGCAAAATAATTAAATAAATTCACTTTAATTACTATTAATTTGTTTTAAATGCCATACGTTATGAAAACCAAATAATAAGAGGTTGCATCTTTCAGCAGGTATCTGAAGGTGCTCCCCATCCGGGCATATACCCAGCACAAGATGAGAAACAATACCGGTACCATCAGTATTACCAATGGGTTGGATTCATTTTATTCATCCAAGCTATTTTCTTTTACACTCCACACTGGTTGTGGAAAATCTTCGAAGGTGGTAAAATTTCCTCCTTGTTAGAACGGGATACCAGACATCTTCCCAGGGAAGAACAGATAAAATCAAGAGACCTTATAGTGCAACACCTGAGATCTCGATGGACAAAAGACAATTTGTTCATCTTCAAATATCTGGTCTGCGAGATATGCTGCTTCATCAATATTTTTGGACAGATGGCGTTTCTGGATGGGGTGTTTGAAAACGAGTTCTTCTGCCTCGGTTTCGAAGTGATGAGTTATTACAGGAGTAATTCTCCTATCAGGACAGATCCCCTCTTGAGGTTATTCCCTAGGGTTACCAGCTGTACCTACAGGTATTTTGGAGAAGGCGCGAAAATTCGAAGTGAATCTGTTCTGTGCGTTCTTGCTGTGAATGTGATGAACGAGAAAATATTTCTTTTTTGTGGTTTTGGTTCATAATCTTGAGCATTATCACGTTCTGTGCTCTGGTGTTCAAGATTGCAGCTTTTTCTGTTCCGTCACTCCGTTTGTCTCTGCTGTGTGCAAGGTTCCCCTATATTAGGAGTGATGACTTCAAGGTCATTGTTGAAACTGGTAACTTAAGTAACTACCTACTCATAAACCTTTTAGGGGCAGAACATGGATGAAGCGAGTTTTCTTGATGTCATTGAGTATTTTGTCACGATTCAGCGTGGCAAACTTAACTAATTAGATTTAGAAACAGTTACGTATTCTTCAAAATGGCTGGTGCAATTGAATTTTTTAATAATTAAAGATATTCAAATAATGAAATTTTTTTTTTTGTAAATATAACAGTTTTTTTTTTTTTTAATTTAAAAGCATTTTTGTAAATAAAATTGTTTTTTCATTGCCATTATTGTTACATTTTTTCCCAACAAGAGGCTGTCATATCCGGTGCAAATTTCACATCTTTATGAGAGACATTCTTCTGTTGAAAAATTTTAAATAATCTTTCAGAATTCAAGTTTTATGACATCGGATATCAACCTCATTTTTGAAACAATCGCCTCATGCACTCAATGAGTAGATCGCTGGGTGCTTTAAAAATCGTGAGAGAATTTGGGCTAAACACATCATCTTGAATTATTTCCAACCTAAATTATCCATGACGTGTGAGGCATTAACTTAGTTAGGTCTGAAAAATAAAATTTGATGAAATCTAAGTTTCTGGAACAGGAAACTGAAGGTGGGAATCTCTATAAAATGTCCTATTCTACTTAATGGTCTTAGAAAGAAAAAATATTACCATTTCACTTTGTAGTAATATAACTAATAAGAAAGATTTATAATAAGTTGTATGAATAATTATCTAAAAATTTAGTTATAACAGAGGTCAAAATTTACAGTTTAAAATCATTTATTTTCCTTGGTTATATGATAAAAATTACTGTAATCATTAATGAATAAAATAACCAATTTTTATTTCTATTATAATTCAAAAATAAGTAAAATCTACAACATTCAATCTTTGTTTTTGATTCACTTAAAACTATTGCCATTCGATTAATTATACCACGAAGATTACAACATTTCATCATAAGGCTTCTATAAATATTTATATTTCGTTTAAAAATCTTTTGTCTGACCTATCTATCTAAATTAATGAAACATGACTTTACAATTATTAACGTTACTTTTTCCACACCTCACCCAGTATTTAGAACAGTAGAATCCTCTATTAGTAAATAACTAATAAATATGGTGATGCACTTAGTAAATATGGAGAGGGTGATAAAAAAAAAATATCTACAATTATAATTAAGACATTCTTTAGTTCAAAGAGTTGTATAAAAGTGCAATTATTAACTTTACTTTTTCTGCACCTCACCCAGTATCTAGAACAGTAGAATCCTCTATTAGTAAATAACTAATAAATATGGTGATGCACTTAGTAAATATGGAGAGGGTGATAAAACAAAATATCTACAATTATAATTAAGACATTCTTTAGTTCAAAGAGTTGTATAAAAGTGCAATTATTAACTTTACTTTTTCTGCACCTCACCCAGTATCTAGAACAGTAGAATCCTCTATTAGTAAATAACTAATAAATATGGTGATGCACTTAGTAAATATGGAGAGGGTGATAAAAAAAAAATCTACAATTATAATTAAGACATTCTTTAGTTCAAAGAGTTGTATAAAAGTGCAATTATTAACTTTACTTTTCCACATCTCACCCAGTATTTAGAACAGTAGAATCCTCTATTAGTAATTAACTAATAAATATGGCGATGCACTTAGTAAATATAACGGGGTGATAAAATAAAATACCTTCAATTTTAATTAAGACATTCTTTTGTTCAAAGAACTGTAAGAAAGTCTTCCAGACAGTAACTTTTCTGTCATTTGAAGCTGGTCTCCTAGCAACCTACTGAATACCTAACGAACAGAAAATCTTAATGTTGTTCCCTTTCCTTCTGCAGAAACGTATTCCAAGACTCTCGGAATTAGCATCTGTAATGAGAGACAGAACAGCATCCGACACATCCAGATTTCCCTTTCATTATCCCAAAACTTCCTCCTCTGATGGAAATCCTCGACGAAATCTTAAATAAAATTCGCTTAATTACAACTCTGCTCCCAGATCTCTCTGGTAATGAACTTCCTGTTCCGGGACGTAGAAATTCCGGCGTGGGAAGGACTCGGAAGGCACAGGAATTTTATCCTTAAAAACACAGTGGTGGTTGACTTATTTTTTCTTTTTTTGAATCTTTTAAGGTCGTGACTTGCTCGAGAATCCCATAAAGAGCAATACGGGTGGGACCTCAAAAAGCAACCGGTCTTGTTCCCAGCACAATCTGCGTAGGTGCCCAAACGCCCTTTTTCACCTTGAACCAGAAGCCTAGCATCATTCAGTGGCTTCTTTTGTTTGTCTAAGTGAAACATCACATGAATATTTGTTTCATGAACAATCTCTTTTCGGGTTATCCAGGACAAAGGAAATGATACAGTGTGGCTGGTTGGATATGAAATTTCGGAATTATTTAAGTTCACAAGGAAAATAAGATATTTTGAGGATAGGTGATCGAATATTTATCACCTTCAGAATTAGTTCTTTTCCATTTTGGAGAAACAAAAAGGATTTCCTGAGGACACATATAACAAATGCATGAATGAATATTTCCGTTTCATGTTGGCGCCGGTGTGTAACATTTGATTTCATTCCTGGTAAACCACAATGGTGGGATGGGCAGATGGGCAAAGTATTTTTCTCGAGATATTCTCAAAGAAGTTTTTCAAGACTAATAAGGGTGTGTGAATAAACACTTGGAGGGTTTATGGTAATCTGTTGATATTCAAAAGATAATGAGTTTTTGTGTATATCCGAATTAGAAAATAAAAAACAGCTTTGCATGAGAAAATAGGTCTCCTTTACAATACATTCTCTGATGATAATGAAGAAACTTTATTCTTTATATTATCACACCTTGTCCTTTAAATCATTAAATGTACTTGAGAGCTAACAACACAAGAGTATATCGCCAATACAATAATATTTAAGATTGGATTTCTTAACATTAAAATGTATTATCCCTTTTGCAACAACGTTTAAGTTAGTTCTTCAAAATCTTTATGGCGGCCTGATGACCATTGGTGCTTCAGGTCCGAATCTTAGCTGTGGCATGGATGTTTGTTAGGAGTTCGAAACCCCGTTAAACTGTAAGTCCCGGTCTAATTATCCTAAAATGTGCAAAAAAAAGGACTGTATAGCGACTAACCTATTCTAACCAAACCAAGATCTTTACTTTAAAGTAGGGTACTTTCTAAAGAGTGCAAGTGATGGAAGCACACAGACTTTGGTAAAGTTAGAGTGCAAAAAGAAGCTTTGAATACCACAATGGAAATATTGAATAAAAAATTACATATGCAAAGTCAACTATCAATCTTAAACCAATATTGATCTTTCTACTTTACACTTACTCTAAGCATTGATTAATTTTATTTATATAAAATTTACTAGTTTTAAAATATTTCATTAAAGCATGTATCTATCTATCTTTCTAGTTATTGATCTTTAAAATTATCATAACTTCGAGAGAAAGCAATGCATTTTAAGTTAATATTAATAACTCTTTTGCAACAAATTTTAATCGAAACGACTTTACTGTGGAAGTTTTCCAAAATTAATTTTTAAAAATATGAAGTTTAAAAAAAATGTTTTTCATGGTTTATTTTACATAGCACCTGTTTTTGCTCGCATAAAAAGGTTTTACAATTATATCCACATTTCTTTTCTTTACTGGCATTGCAGCCTTGTACAAGCTTGAGCTTCCAACGTAACAGCTATCCATCTGTCTCGCTATGCCAGTGTCTTCCAGTTAATAATTTTTTTATTTGTCTTAGATCCTCTTCGACACTGCCAATCCAACTTTCCCTTGGTCATACTCTCTTCCTATTGTTGAACAATTTACATAACATAATCCTTTCAATGATGTTTCCCTCATCTCTGCGATAAGCATGTCCGAGCCAGCGGATTCTTTGTGATTTGATGTATCTCACGATGTCTCTATTTTTAATTAGATGTTCAGTTTCTTTGTTTGGTTTTCTAATCCATATATATTATTGTCATCTCTTTCTCCAAAAATTTTCCTCTTAAAGAACCTAATTTAATCCGAGTTCTTAGCATTTAATGTTCACGTTTCTCCAGCATACGTGACAATCGGCCCTATTAGAGCCTTATAAATCAAAAGTTCATGAAATAAATCTGTTGTTATACACCTTTTATTTGCGTAAAATGCATATCCATACTTAAGTGGATAATATTTGTGGTTGATTTTAGTTTTCTAAGGAAATCAGATAAAGTAGATTTTATTCTGAAGAATTTTTTGAGACTTTTAAATAATTAAATCAAAAAGGATTTAACACACTTTTATTATATCGAAAAAAAAAATGTTCATATATATTCCTTTCAAAATTATTCTTGGACATTCTAAATAAAATTTAAACAATTAAGATGTTGCATGAAAGTTTAAAAGAAGACTTTTAAATATTCTCTTAAGAATGCAGGCTTTTATGTTCTTCTATAATTAATTTCCGCGATACACTGACAAGTTGATTTAAAGTTCATCTGTAATCATCTTGATGAAAAAAAAGTCTTCTTTAACAGAAAAAAAAAAAAACCTTCATTAGCTTTTTTTCACTAAAAAAGTTGGTGGGGACAACGGTTTTTCACGAAAGCCTTTTCTTAATGAACAAGCTAAACAAATTCAAAAACAGTCAAGCTTTAGTTGGAAAAAAAAAAAAAGGTATTCTTAAAGAGAAAGAAAAAAAATCATTTACCTGTTCATGGTGCCATTGAATTCAGAAAAAATGTCATTAAATGGTTAAAAAAAGTGTTTCATTTTTAATTATCTTCAAGTTTTTCTATCGCAATACAATGGGGAAAAAAGTGGGCTTGGGACCTAAATTTTTGCATGAGAAAAAAAGACTTAAGGAAAAAAAAAAAAAAAAAATTAAGATTTGTGCAAAAAGTACCAGAAGATTTAACAGTTTATTAAAATTTTTTGTGTTCCAATAGCGTGTCCTTCTGGGGACTATTTTGAGAGGAAATCTTTTAGAACCAGTGATTTGCAGTTTGTTGAACAAATTAACTTAAGTATTTTTTTTTTTTTTTTTTTTTTTTTTTTGCAAGACGGACTGTCTTTACTTGCACAATAGGCTTTCCGCAAAAGCCTTTTCTCTGTAAAATAGAAGCTATTATTTTATTTAGAATGTAGAAATTTTTTTTTAGATGATGTACTTAGTAATTAATTAAATCTTAATTAAATTTTAATGAAGCACTTTTTGTCAATTTCATTGAATTTTCACATAATAAACATGTATCAAGAAAGATTTTATTGAAAGAAAAAAAAAATCTTTTTCAGAATTTTATTAAGAAGACTATTAGAAAACATTCTTTCTAGCAGTTTATAATTCTAATATAATTATAAATTACTTGGGAAATTTTCTATATTACGTATGTCCGATTCATGGCACAGTGGTAAGATGCACAGTTGAGTACATAAAGGCTCAGATTAGAATCTCCTGGTGATATCTGTTGACATGACTGCTTTCAGAAACGACAAGATTCGATGGCAGTTTAGACAGCGTATGGAAGCGTCTCGGATAGATAAGCAGTCTGCCTTGGGAGTGTATCTCAGCTTTTCTCAAGTATGAAATGCAAATGTGGGGCCATTCCTCGAAATGATAATATCCTAAATGTATGGATTGCTCATGGTCTGCATAAATGGGACATGAGGTCTACTAAAGTATAACAGAAAATAATGCATTTTTAAATATTATTCAATTAATTAATAGATTTAATATAATGGTATTCTATTATTTTTATTACATAACAGATGTAAATTTTTATTCATCAGATGGCAAGGTTTGGTTTGTAGCTCTAAGGTCATTTTTGCACGCTAGGGGCTAGCTATGCCAGGTCCTACGGTTTAAAGTGGATTTTGAAACACTGCAGACATACTTGGAGACATCCATTCCTATATATATATATATATATTATATATATATGCGTCATCATCATCATAATCAATAGCACGACAACCCAGAGTGGGCGCCAAGGCTTTTCTTTGAAGAAATTTCCATGCATTCATCTGAGTGACAATGTTAAGTAAAATCAATAAATGATCAAATTTTTATTTTGATGAATTTGCAAAAATTTGCAATTTTGATAAATTTAAAATAAGATTCTTTTCAAAAATTTCTTCATGTATTATTTCGTAAAATTTCAAAAATCTGAATAGAATTATCAAAAAATGTATTAATACCAAAGGAATTTTTTTAACATTTTTGACGAAAGTGGAAATTTCAGAAAATTTTAATTTAAATTCTGAGTTGCTTTCAAACATATTTTTAGTTCTAATTTTATAAGCACTAAATTTTTTTTTTTTTCTTTCTTTGTGATCTTGAAACTTTAAGATATTCTGTTTTATCAGAAATGTGTAAAATTAACGCGAACTGTGGGGCATGACCTCAAAAAAAGAGCTAAGTAGACTGAAAAGATGGTGCCAAAAATTTCTTACAGAAAATTAAATCATTTTATATTAATTAAAAATTAATAAAAATAACACAAAGGAATTGTTATAAGAGCACGAGCTTTAATTATGACGAACTTAAAAACTATTAATAATTTATCTCTTACTACTTTGTAATTCTCGATTTAAAATTTAAATAATATTAAAGAGCTTGATTTCTTTAAGAATGACACATAATGAATGACACATTAATCCCCAATCATCTCATTAATTTGACTACTATAAAGTTACAAATTAAATAAAAGTATCTCTTAGTAATTTTAAAAACGCCTGTCTGATAATGGATAGTAATAGATAATCATAAATAGAATTTTTTATATTTCATAAAAAAAAAAAAAAAAGAACAATGTATAATTCATGTTATGATCCAGATTTTGTCCTCCTATTCTTGGTGTGACATTTGAAGGAGAAAAAAAAAAATGATGACATTTAACCTTGATAAAAAAAAAAAAAAAAAGATATTCTGTACTTTAGATAACATTTAACGAAAAGTTGGCTGAAATGGCATACATATGTTTCATTATATACAGTTTCACACTATCAATGACTCACCGTGTTCACCAACGCAATGATTCACATTTCGAATAGAGTATATCCTCGTCATTCACCAATGCGCCGAACATATTTGGATATATTAAAGCGAATTCGTTATGAGTGTCGTCTCTTAATAATATGGTGCACACATTGGCAAACAGACCTACAGCCAAAAATGACAAACCGACAACTCCTTGTACATTTCGTTATCTTGAAAATGGAGAATATTACAGCCTGAACACGTTTACCGAATGTCTAAAAAGATAGATTAGAAAAAATGTTAAAAGGTATATTATAGATTGCCGAAAACAAATGTCTTACTTGGCAATATACGAGAATCTTTCTTGGCCATCCAAAGAAGGATAAATTTGCCAACAAAAATATCTATTAAGGCTATGGCTTAAATTATATTTCAAACCTCTTTTCTGCAGACTTATATATTTTTCTAGATAAAGATCTGTCACATTAAATCTCTTTTGCTGAATCAGCTCTAGTTCCAATTTGCTAACACACTATGTCTTAGTACAAATAAATTTTTATAGACACTTTGGTATTACTCTGATTAGGTGTTTTTATTTTTGTAAACAATATCGAGTTTTTTATGGTTTTCTCTTGATGAGTTGTCTACGTCGATGTCTTATCTTAATAGACGCACACAGCTGCCAATGTTTGTGAAGAATTAATTCTTTCTCATATTCAGAAGAAAAAGGTTTCCTTTTGATTATTAATTTTTGATTGAATAAGAATTTTCAAGAAATGGACGTTTATTGCTTTAGAGTTTTTATTTGTTTTTTCAATTATTGAGTTCAAACTTTACTCATCAGAACATAAAATAACTTAAGAATAAAAGATGAAATATAACCCTATTTTGGAAACCCATCCCATTAGCATGATTTTTTTTATTGTTGTTTAATAATGAGAATTTCTACTATTCATTAAAACTAAGTATACCTCGATATCTTCAGTAAAAATTATAACTGTTCTAACTTTTTGATTTTCGTTACATCGAGTTCTGTGGCCTGAATTAGAGAAGGGAAGAGTGAATTCTTTGTCAAAAACTTTTGACAATGAGACTTTTTCAATCACAATTTTACTCATTTTGCGGCAAATGTTCGCCAAATATTTAAAAACTGCTGCCAACCTTTATCGAATCAAGTCAAACAAAGGGAAATTCTGGTGTCGTATTTATTAAAAGACTTTCGTTCTGGGCTCTATTAAAACAGTTTAAATTAATGCGAAATATGTGTGCTCATAAGAAGTCTTTTGAGTTTGTTAACTGTCTGTTCTACAGTGGAAACATTAAAATTGAGACATTTCCAATCCATCAATAGTTAAATTTAAAAAAAAAAATCTAAATAAATGTGTCTCTGAGTGAAACTTTCCATATTAGTACACTTCTCTTTTCTTCTTCTTCATTGGCGCAACAGCGTTTGGGCCAAAACCGTCAGCCTACTGGCAGATCTTAAGACAGAAGATGGTTTCCTTTTACGGGGTAGGATTGTCAGCCCTACATCCAACGCTCTACAATTATATTAGACCAGTACCTACTGGATTCCGAACCGCTACAAACATTCGTAGCACCGCCGAGATTTGAATCCGAAACCTGTGCACCGAACGCTAGAGTGCTATATTAGTCCACTATTAACCATTATAGATCGCTGAAGAACTTAACTAAAAAACCACTAGTGGACAAAACAGTGGAGCTGGAACACATATTTTAGACCATCTTGAACTACTTATTTTGCTGTTTTAAATAAGTAGTAATACATGGTCTAAAGTAAGAGGCCCCAAATTGTTTAAAATAAGTAGTCCGGTCTAAATAAGTAGTCCCGTTTTAGTAAGTAGTCCTAGTTCCAATTTTAAATCAGATGTGGAACCTTGACGAGAAAAAAAATCCTGTAAACGAAACATAACATTAAAATTCACTTAAGAATGACGATTTGCATAAAATACTCATCATCAACATCAGGGGGCAACAGCCCCATGGTGGGCCAATGTCTTCTACCTACTGGCAGTTTTCGAGACAGGAGATGTTAACTGTTTTTACGGGTTAGAGTTGTCAGACCTACATCCAACGCTTATATTGGACAGGGACATACGGTTTAAAGTGGATTCCGAACCATTACAAACATCCATGGCATCGCCAGGACTCGAAACCGAAATCTGTGGCACCGAGAGCTCTAGTTATTCGGCTATTACGCCTCAAATTATTAGGCTTCCTACATTTAAATAGTTAAATCACATCAGACACTCAACCATCAGACCCCGCCATAAAATACTACTTATCTAAAAATTCAACAACTATTTTCAAGGGATTAATATATATATATATATATATACATACTTATTATTTTATTACCTCATGCATCAGGAAAAAAAGGAGGTAAAACTAGCACATTAAGAGAAAAAAACCTCAATTTTTACATCTGTAACAGAAAAAAAAATCTTAAACCTGGAATCACTCAGCTTATGCGTTACAATTCACTGCTTCGAAGCCCTCCTATTCTGATTACTACTTCGGAAAGAACAAAAGATTTCCACTTGAGAAAAAAGAATAGAAGAACGAAGAAAAAATATCCCTCCGGGAATTCTGCAATAAATCTCCATTTTCTCCTCCAGAACCAGTCGATTTCCACTCGAATGAAAACTCCCAGAGAATATTTATCTATGTTAATATCGAAGGGCTCGGCGACAATCACTTTCTCACAGTCTCTGACAGAATCGCAATTTATTTTCCCTTTTCTTCCCTGCCAATGTAAGAAAAGGGAACTCGATATCCCCCTGCATCTTGGACGGCAAAAGAATGCGGCGTTATCTGTTAATCTCCTTTTATTGATTAAAGGGATCTTGGTGGAAAAGGAGAACTGGAAATTATTATCTTCCTCTTCCTTCTCGTGGTAGAGTCGAGTTAATCCCTTTTCTGGTGTGGAAGTGAATTTATGGAAGATTTTCGACGGGTGTAAATTGCGTCGGAAGGGATTAGATGCTTCTGAGTAGTGGGAAATTGGATGGGAGACCGCAGGAAAGGCAAAATAAAGAATCTTTGATCATTAGACAAGATAGGTTTGAAAATCGTTACCGGATAGTAATTAGGTTTTAGAGAATAACGAAAAAGAATCATGATAAAAATTTGGGGTGGTCTTAAATATGTTAAGCCGAATGCAACAAATTATATTTACGTTAAGTAAAGAACATGCATTAATGTAAACAAAAATAAACACTTATTTTTATAGAGAAACATGTAAGTAGAAAGGTTTTTGGGCTTCTTGACATATTAATATTGTTCTAATGCAGCTGGTAATAGAGACAGTTAATCTTTATGCGATAAGCAAGGGTTTCACAGCTGTTACTCATTTAGTACTACCCAGGGCGCACTCGTAGCTTGAAGATATGCTACGTACGCAAGTAACAGTACGCATATAACGCTCAACTATTATATTAGACCGGGACCGGCGATTTAAATTGGATTCCAAACCACTTCGAACATCCATCTCACCGCCGGGACTCGAACTCGAAACCTGTGGCACCTAGCGCCTGAAAGTTATATTAGTAGACTATTCACCATTATCAATTACTGAAGAACTTAATTAAGAAAATTTGATGAATAAAACGTAGGAGCTGGGACCACTTACTTTAGACCGTCTGGGACTACTTATTTCACTGTTTTAATCAAGTATTCAAAGATGGTTTAAAGCAAGTAGTCTCCAAATAGTTTAAAATAAGTAGTGTCTAATAAGTAATGGTCTAAATGAGTAAATACGGTAGTATAATATAACGGTACTACTTATTTGGGAGTCCGTTTTAATAAGTACTCCCAAATAAGTAGTACCGTTTCCAGTTTTAAACCAGTGGTGGAACCCTTGATGAGCCAAAAACTCCTGTAAAAGAATAATGACATATCTAAAACTTACGTAAGAGTGACGATTTGCATAAAATACTAGTTATCTAAAAATTCAACGCATATTTTCAAAGGCTATATATATATATATATACACTATGTTATTGACTCATGTTTCAGGAAAAAAAAGAAGGTAAAACTAGCACATTCAGAGAAAAAAAAAGCCCAATATTTCACATTTGTAACAGAAAGAAAAAAATCTTAAACCTGAAATCGCCCAGCTTATGCGTTACATTTCATTGCTTCGAAGCCCTCCGATACTGATTACTACTCGGAAAGAACAAAAGATTTCCACTCCAGAAAAAGAATAGGGGAACGAAGAAGAAGAAAAAAGATATCCCTCCAGGAATCCTGCAATAAATCTCCTTTTTCTGCTCCAGAATCAGTCGATTTCCACTCGAACGAAAACTCCCAGAGAATATTTATCTATGTTAATATCGAGGGGCTCGGAGACAATCGCTTTCTCACAGTCTCTGACAGAAACGAAATTCATTTTCCCTTTTCCGTCCCTCCAGTGTAAAAAAGGGACACTGATATCCCCTGTATCTTGGAGGGGAAAAAGAATGCGCCGTTATCTGTTAATCTCCTTTATTGATTAAAGGGATCTTGTTGGAAAAGGAGAACTGGAAATTATTATCTTCCTCTTCTTTCTTCTCGAGTCGAGTTAATCCCTTTTTCTGGTGCGGAAGTGAATTTATGGACGATTTTCGACGGGTGTAAATTGTGTCGGAAGGGATTAGATGCTGGTGAGTGGTGGGGAATTGGATGGGAGACCGCAGGAAAGGCGAAATAAGGAATCTTTGGTCATTAGACAAAATATATTTAAAATTCGATACTGGATAGTAATTACGTTTCAAGAGAATAACGACAAATGAATCATGATAAAATTTGGTGGTCAATATGTTAAGCCGAATACAACAAATTATCTCAGTGTTAAGTAAAGAACATGCATTAATGCAAGGAAAAAGCAGACTTATTTAACATGTGATAATTAGCTTTGGGATTTGAGACATTAATGGAATGGGCATTACTTTATTGAAAAAAAAAAGGGAGAGAGGGAGAATACAGAAATAGCTTCATAGACTCATAAAATATAGACTTTTTAACATGTAAGTAGAAAGATTTTGGGTTTTGACATATTAATGGTAATGGACATTATTTTGGTAAAAAACGAAGAAGGGAAAGAGGAAGAATGCAGAAGTAACTTCATAGTCTCATAAAGCATAGACTCATTTAACAAAGTAGAAAGGCTTTGGCTTTTGACATATTTATGGCAATGGACATTATTTTGGGAAGTAACAAAGAAGGGAGGGAGTAATATATTCGTCGAGGATTTCAGAAATAACTTCTACGCATATTAGTGCCGTATTATAGAAAAATTGGAAAAATTGTAACGGGGCAGTACAGCAGTCAAAGCAAAGGGTGCACCGCTGTTACTCATTTAGCACTACCCAGGGGTATGTGTAGCTTCAAAATATGCTCGAAACACGAGTAACACTATATCCTCAGCGCTCTTCTATCCTATTAGCTAGGAAACTAAGTTTAAAGGGTGGAGTTCCGAGCCCCTACAAACATTCATGGCATCGCCGGGACTCGACCCCGAAATCTGTGGAACCGAGCGCTAGTCACTCGGCCATCAGGCCCGGCATCTAAAAATTCAACGAATATTTTCAAATGCTTAATATATATATATATATATATATATATATATATATATATATATATATTATTTTACTAACTCATGTAACAGGAAAAAGGAGGTAAGACCAGCACATTAAGAAAAAAAACCTCAACAATTCACAACTGTAACAGAAAAAAAAAAAATCTCAAACCTGGAATCATGCAGCTTATGCGTAACATTTCACTGCTTTGAAGCCCTGCGATTCTGATTACTACTTCGGAAAGAACAAAAGATTTCCACTCGTGAAAAAGAATAGGAGAACGAAGAAAAAAAATATCCCTCTAGGAATTCTGCAATAAATCTCCTTCTTCTGCTCCAGAACCAGTCGATTTCCACTCGAACGAAAACTCCCAGAGAATATTTATCTATGTTAATATCGAAGGGCTCGGAGACAACCGCTTTCTCACAGTCACCGACAGAATCGAAATTCATTTTCCCTTTTCCGTCCCTGCGAATGTAAGAAAAGGGGAACTCGATATCCCCTGTATCTTGGAGGGGAAAAGAATGTGCCGTTATCTGTTAATCTCCTTTTATTGATTAAAGGGATCTTGGTGGAAAAGGAGAACTGAAATTATTATCTTCCTCTTCCTTCTCGTGGGAGAGTCGAGTTAATCCCCTTTTCTGGTGTGGAAGTGAATTTATGGAAGATTTTCGACAGGTGTAAATTGTGTCGGAAGGGATTAGAGGTTCGTGAGTAGTGGGAAATTGGATGGGAGACCGCAGGAAAGGCAAAATAAAGAATCTTTGGTCATTGGATAAGATGGGTTTGAAATACGAGTATTATACAGGATAGTTATTATGTTTTAAGAGAATTTTGACAAAAAAGGAATTATGATAAAATTTGGTGGTGGTCTTAAATATGTTAAGCCATATACAGCAAATTATCTCTATGTTAAGTAAAAAGAATATGCATAAATGTAAAGAGAAAACTTGCACTCAATCGAGAAACATGTAAGTAGAAAGGTTTTGGGGTTCTTACATGTTAATGGTAATGGACATTATATTGGTTAAAAAACAAAGAAGGGAGAGAGTAATATATTCTTCAAGAGATTTTAATAACAACTTATACGCATTTGTGTGGCGCATTGTAGAAAAATCTAAAAATTCAAACATCGCAGTGCAGCAATAAAAAGCAAATAAACTATTGCAATCTTCACAGATTGGTTTGGTTATATTTGTCGCTCTACGGTCATTTTTTGCACACTTTAGGTTAACTGGGCCAGGACCACACAATTTATCATACTATCTTCACAGAGGCGGCTCAATTTTCAAAACGGTGACTGCAAGGCATGTTACCAATAGAATCGAACTCTCGTTCTTTTTGCAAGCTAACTATCACTCGCTTATAAACGGAGATCCATAAGAAGAATACATCGTATTTTTGTTGTAATGTTTCATAAAATTATTTATTGATTCGGCTTACCTGGTGTGTCCCAGAAGAACCCAAACCCAAATGTCATTTATAGATGGCTTATACAAATCCATCCTTAACTAATCGGCGCTTCTTCTGGCCCCCCCAAGCTCTAGACCGATTTCAGTTTGCTTTTCAGCCACGAAATCCTAGCCCATGTCTTAAAAGAGGATTTGGTTTGTAACATTGAAACATGTTATGTTGTAACTAATCCTCAGTGTCCAGCAGTTTGGGATGGGTATCCTTGAGTAGTCTATTCATAGATGGAGGTAAGGGGACATCTGTTGTGATGGAGCAACCCGTGGTAGAAGTCTGACTTAGCTCTGAGTCGCTGAAGAAAAGGGCAGCGCTTTCCGGGAGGACTTTGGGGGACTACCCAGTATTTGCATATCGTATCAGAGAAAGCCGCAAAACTCCCAACAGGTGGTCTGACTCACGAGGTAAAATGCTGAACATCCCAAATGCCATCGAGTTTCATCGTTCTTGAAACGATGTCTACAACAATGCTGCCAGCTGGTTGAACCTCAACCCCTAATGATCACCACTGAGCCATGAATCGGGGACATGTTATGCAACGTGCATAAACTTCCTTATCTTGCCAAATAAAAACACTTCATCGAAAATTTTTCTGAAAATATTTAGCCTATGCAATAGAATTTGAATTCTCAAAAAAGGATTTCACTGCATTTCATTCTTTGATGCACATTGTAGCTTCAAACTCCAACCCCTTTTTGGATTATAGGGCTCTGTTTGGTTGTCGAATATTTAAAAATATATTTTTGAGGTCGCTGGAAGATATATTTGGTGCATAAAACAATAATAAAATGAAGGTTCATACAGCCAATCTCCTTTGTTTCTTACAATCATACAAACTTGGTACTGTATTTTACACCGAATATTTGATAACAAATTGTCTGATTGGTCAATTTGAAGCAGTGATAATGTGGCAACAATTTTCTTTGTTGCCACATGAATAACTACAAATAACAATTTTCTTTGTTGCCACATAATCTACAATCCAAACAAAAAAAATAAATAAATAACTGACCTTAATTAAACTATAATTGCTCAATTATGCTTACAAAAAATTTCTTACAAAAGTTTCTGTACTACTTTGCATACTATACACAGATAAAGATCGACCCAGACAGTTTTTGATGGCTATAAATTTACATGGTTACAGAAGTTTCAACACCAGCAAAAACTCAATAAGATCCTCAATTGATACATCGAAAAAATTCTTGACACGCTAGAAAAAAAGTTTGCATAATAATTTATTCCAAACATCGCCTCTCAAAAATTCTTCGAAATGGGTCAGATAGGAAGGTTAAACGGGTACAAAAAAATGCATTGAGCCTAACAGTAAAACACAATGATATCTCTCGTGTGGTAATTCTCAATATTCCAAAGCATTACAGATGCAAACTTTCAAACTCCATTGGCATCTTTGATTAAAATATTCTCACCACTGGAGCAGCAATTTTCCAGAAGAATCGAATTAGAATCTCGGTAGCATCATCGTGTTCGACCAGGTAGTAATGATACCTTTGAAAGGCAACAAAATTCGGGATTCTTTTGTTGACCTTTCGCACGACCCCACCGGAGAGAAATCGTTTGGCAAGGGTGTTGGAGAACATCGGGAGGGTCAAGGATTGCATAACGATCTGGCTTGCTCAGCAGTGCGAAAGATTCGCCCAGAGGTCTCTTTCAAGAAGAGAAAGTGAGTCAGTTTTGTTATTCAAAATTAGTGTCATTAAAGATGTGGAGTCAATTATTTTTAACTCAAACGAAACAAAAAGAATTCAAACGAACAAACTCATTAATTAAGAACGAAAACAAACGGTTTTATGGAATGTTAAAAGTCGATGATTTAATTCAATGGCTCTTAAATTATTATACTTATTTCTTATACATAAAAATTAATTTTTTTTGTAAATGAGAATAATTACAAATAGCAAAACCAGCACACTTTTTGATAAAATGCCTATTGTCAGAAATTTCTTAGTTAACAATAATCAGACTCTTATTAATAAAGAATATCCTATTTTAAATCGAAAAACATTCAAGATTCTTAAATATACTTAGAATTATTAATAATTAGAATTTGTAGATATACTAATAATTATTAATGTAGTGTATGTTGGATTGAGAGACTTGAGACACAGGTTGGAGAGCTCACTGCTTCATTTACATACGCACAAACACCACACACATACAATTAGAGGCATATTATACTATATTTAACACATTTAAAGACAGATATTTATAGATTCGGGGAAGGACTCCACTTCTAAGCCGAAAGCCCGAAACTCAGATAGGTGCAGGCTGCGTAAAATATACTTCCTCTTCCGGGGAAGAGTTTGCAGGTCAACTAATGTGCTAAATATATTTCCCTCTGGATGAGAAACTCGAGGCCTACCAACCATTTCTCCTGAACGCCACAGGGGAGCGGTCTTGCCGGTGTATAAGATGAAGCACGATTATTTTAGATTTTATTAGATATAACATCATAAGTAACAAAAGTGTTTTATTGTCTACTATGAATTTACAAGTTAAAAATTAACTTAAAAATTAAGCATACTATTTCTAAATAATCCTTTTATAATGTATCACTTTTTGAATAAAAAAAAAACTGACTACTTATTCCATTGACAACATTTAAATATTTAATTAAAATTTTTTTTTTTTTTTTTTTTATTTCTTCTATTAGCTCACATTCACCCTATATATATCTTGTTCAAATTTTCAATCGTTCATAAAATACTTTTTATTCATCACTCAAGTTCAAATACATTTTTGAACTTGCAGTGGATGACACTGATGTTAATACAGTTTCTTCAAATATTAATTCATTATTTAAATTTAATTAATTAATTTTAGTTTTTTTTATTTAGATTTAGTTGCATATATCTAATAATAGATGGCGCCAGATGTAAAAGGAAAAATAATTTATTAGTAAAGGACTTTTCTGCAATATAGTGAAAAAAAAAGTAGAAATTGACTTAAAAAATTTTTTTTTTTTTTTTTTATATTGCTTGTTATTTAGAAATTTTGAAAGATATGTTAACATTCTCTGAATATGCGTATTAGCTAATTGCTGCTAGTAAATGATTTTTAAGTACTTTAATTTTGAATACAAAAAAAAAAAAATTCACACTTGATTGTTATCACCAAATCATTTGAATAACATCGAAATTTTTATAAAATTTATTAATAAAAAAAATAATTCAGAATGCAAAGGTAAAAATTTGAAAATTACTGGTTTAAGCATTTATAGAAAAATTAAAATGTTTTATTAAGATGTTAAATGTTCGTAAGTGTATGCAATTTGATATTGTATTATTACTGACCGTTTGGTGACAAAACTTAGCGATTTATCACAGTCGTAATAATAAGGAGGCATCAAAAATTCGCTTTCGAAATGATATAAATTATCTTACTTTATTAAAATTAAATTTTTTACAAATTTTTCTTATGAAGGTGATTATAATAGTTTAAATTTTTGTTAATAAATGTCATTGAAATTTTAACAATATTAAAAATAAAAATATCTGAATGCATTGAAAACTGAATAATTTAAATGGAATTTTCACAATTGATGAATTTTAACCATCCTTTCTGTTGTTTTTTAAAAATGTCAAAGAAACATTGATATCTAAAAGTTACAGAATGCTATATTATTTTTGCATAATTTTTAAAAGATAATTTAAGTAATTAATACAAATAAAAAGTAAATAGAGTAAGATAATTTATATAAAGTTAATTATTATATTAACTTATATTATTTTAATAAACTTTGATAATTTATATAATTTCGAAAGCGAATTTTTGATGCCTCTTTATTATTATGATCCTATGATAAATCGCTAAGTTTTGTCGCCAAACGGCCAGTAACGATTCAAAATCAAATTACATACGCCTAAGAGATTTGGCAATCTTAATGAAAATTTAATGATCTCAGCATTGCTTAATTAAAGAGAATCGTTAATAACAAAGTACCTAAGTTAAGAAACGATTTATCATTTGGCTTATTATTACTTTTTTAATCACTATTTTTTATATTGATTTATTTTGAGAATTAAGAAATAATACATAAACCTTATTTGGAAATCAATTATTGAGAACCGCTAATGTTATTAACAAATTAAATTCGAATTTTATGGATGAAATTTGATATAAGTATGAAATTCTAAGTTTAATTTTTTTTTTTGGTGAAATACTTTGGTAATATTCCAAACTTTTATTCAACAATAAAATATAAATCATTCTGTGGCTAGCAATTATAATCTTTCAGCATATGGGCGCGATCAATTGTAAATAGCACAATTTTCTTACTCCCAAAACAAAGAATTTACTTATATTTTGACATAAAAAGTCGGAATTTTGGAAAAAAATTATTTAAAAAGAAAAATAGACAAATTTTGTTAACGGGCACTCATTAAATCACATAGCGTTCATCATTCTTCGTATATAAGAACAATAAGAAGAAATATCTTGGGGGAAAATATGCAAAAAAATTCATAGTTCATTTTTTTAAATGTTTGTTTTCAAAAATAAAAAAATAGTAATAATTTTATTTTATGTATTTTCAACATAAAAAGGATATATTTTTAAGTAAAAAAAATAAGTATTTTATTTTAGTTGTGTCATTGGTAGTCAATCTAGTCCCTACCATTCACTAGTCTGGCGTTCAAGCTTTCGGCCGGTAGGAGCTTTGTCCGATACTGAAGTTTTATACTGATACTGATGCTTTTTTATTTTATTGACTTTTTAAAAACATTGAAATAAAAATTTGTTAAAGAATTTTAGAAAGATTTTCGTAACATTATTTAAAAACATTTCAATTAGGTTTCCATAAAATACAGTTGGTACAGTTAGTACAGTTGTTACAGTTCTTTAATACAGTTGATCATAATATAACAAAAAAAGAAATCTCCTTAATATTTCCGAAAAGAAGATCTTCTTTTGTGCCTTACAAAAAACTGAGCCGAATATCCTGTATTTAATTTCGCAGCATCAGCCTGGGGGATCTCATTAATAATTTAATTAATGAAACGTGATTTCATCAGAATTTAACGCTTCTCTGTATGCAAAGCATAAATAAAAGATAACTATAGTAAGCTGTTTTATAAAGATTTATTCTGCCATGCTTAGCGAAAATCTGAATAAAAGGATTTAGTAAAAATAATTATTATTATAAGCTTTAACTTGCTGTAACTCTGCTTTATAAATTTTGTAAAGGACATATAAACTTCCCTATTTTATAGATCACAATTATTGTGGAACATGTGGGCGGTTAGAAAATTTTACAACTAACATAGCTTCAAAAGTGGGTGGTAGGTAATAGAATGGTTGACTGCCCCTGTTTTAAATGAAACAAAACCCCTTTTTCCTATTTCTAACATTCCATTCTATTATTATTGGTCCACCAAGGAAGGAAAAAAAGTGACATTAAATAGTCTTGAAGTAATATCTAGTATTGTATTATTATTGGTACACCAAAAGGAAATAAAAAAGTGACATTAAATAATTTTGAAGTAATAACTAGTATTTGGCAATGTAAGGAACATAGGGACAAAATCTTGTCTTTGCTTGCACCTACGCGTTAAAAAGAAAGTTATTAAAATTCTACAGAACATTCTGCAAAATTCTTTTCGCCGAAAACATTTTACTGTTCAATATTTGTCTTAAACCATTTACCTTGTGTCCAATTCTTTTAAAATATTGCTTTCAAAATTCACTTTTCGGAATAGCTGATGCAAAAGTGTTTGGGCAGTTTACGTTGAAGCTGTCACGCGCTTGATAAATGTTCTGGAAACATTCCACTTCGAAGAGAATGCTTTGGAACAAAATTAACTGGTCAGATTCGTGACTCATTATGAAAAGGAGTTAATAACTTTGTTTCATTGTTACTTCTACAATCTTCTCCCGCCTGATATTGAAACAACTGCGCTTTCAGACAATATAAAGGTAGAAGTTCAACAAAAACTAAAATCTCAATGATTTGAAAAAGCAAACAAAACAACCCATTATTATGTAGCCTATATAATAAAAAAATTAACTAATATTAAAATTTTTTTTGCATACTGATGAATTTCTTTTGATGCGAAATAAATAATTGTTTTGAACTACTTTAAGCGAAGAAACGGTGATTATTTGCAAACTTCCCTTGAAAAAGTTAATATTAACAGAGCGGAAATGACGTTAGATAAGGAGATTATCTCATGTTTGCTAAATGTTGAAATTTGTTAATAGGAAGTAATGATTCGGTTGTTGCCAGGTTATGTAAAATAAAACAATTTTACATTTAGTACATTTTTTTGGAAAAAAAAAATCAACAAAAAGTGAAAATTATCGTTTGGTAAATTTATTAGGAAAAAATATCAGCGAAAAATGAAAATTATCGTTTGGCTCATCGTGAAGGAAAAATTATTCTATAACTACGTAAACAACTCTTTAAATAAAAATAGTTTTGTAGCAAACTAAAAATATGTTTAAAACGAAGGCAATTACATAATTTACCACTTTAATTTCAAAAAATATTTTTAAAAACCTATAGAACAAGCAATCAAGTAACTAAATGGATCAAGCCATAAAATACGATTTTTGGTTTGTTTAAAAATAAAGAGTGGCAATTTGTTCTAGAATTCAGCTTTTACACCAGATGAAAGAATAGCGAATGTAATGAAAGGTAGGACTCTAAATCTTTTATTTCTTAATGCAGGAATACAAGTTGCATTATATATATACATATATATATATCTTATATAATATATATAAAATTATAGAGAATTTAAATTTATTCTATTTTCGTAAAGTTTTTTTTTAAACACTTTTTGTAAAAGAAATTAATTAGATTATAAGTTATTAACTAGATTATTATGTATATTTTAGAATTATTAAAAAGAAGTTCTTACTTCCAAATATGCCTTTTCTACGAATACTGTTTTGTAACTTTCATAATTAGTTTCTAAAGTTCTATTTCTAAAATCATTTCAAGCAAATTTTAAATAGCAGAAATGATATTTCTGAAAAACAAACTTCAATTCTTCTTTCTTATTACTTATATTCACGAAGTCATTTATTTATTTTCTTTTTTTAAAAAAGCATTCTTACAAAGAATTATTCTATTTCATCGATATATTTATCATATGAGCTCTTCGATGAGGTGCTGACATAGCTTTTAGAATGAAAAGGAAAGAATAGTTTTCTTCTTCTTCTTCTAAATAGGTTCGAATGAGTTACTTAGAAATGATTTATCTTTATTTTTTCCCATTTTCAGAAACTCTTATTCTGTTCTCCTCTTGAGTTTCGCCATTTTTTTTTTTTTTTTTTTCTTCTTCTTTTTGTAGAAAAACACACTTCACGCGGGACAATTTCTCTTCATTCCGACGCTTATTTCACTTCAGTTCATTTCTTCAGAAAAATCGATTTCAAGTTTGTTCTTATTGTGGAAGAATGATAGTAAAAAAAAAAGTTCTTTCGTTATTGCCAAGCAGTTTCATGGATCTAATTCAATGTTTGAACGACCAAACTTTTGCATAGATTTTTTTTCTTCTTTTGTTCTTATTCGACCAAGAGTCTTCAACGAGCACAATATACTTTTCGCTTACTTTTGATAGAAAATTATTTAATTGGTCGTATTGTAAAGGAAGGGTGCTTTGTTTAAAAACTTAAAGAAAGTAGGATTGTTAAATTAGCCCTTAAAAATTCACCATGAAAATAAAAACATAAAAAAAAAAAAAAAATTGAAAAATACGACAAAATAGATTTTATTATGGAATATTATTAATATTTTATTTTTGGTTTATTATTAGTATGGAATATTATTAATGTTTTAGTTTGGAATATTATTAGTATGGAATATTATTAATGTTTTATTTTGGAATATTATTAGTATGGAATATTATTAATGTTTTATATTTTAGAATATTATTATTATGGAATATTATTAATGTTTTATTTTGGGAATATTATTAGTATGGAATATTATTAATGTTTTATTTAATATTTTATTAGTTTGGAATATTAGTATTATGGAATATTATTAATATTTTATCTTGGAATATTATTAATGTTTTATTTTGAATTTTATTAGTATGGAATATTATTAATATTTTATTTTGGAATATTGTTAGTATGGAATATTATTAATGTTTTATTTTGGAATATTATTAGTATGAAGTGTCATTAATATTTTTATTTTGGAATATTATTATTATTATTGTTTTACTATGGAATATTATTATTATGATTTTATTATGGAAATAGGTATATTATTTTTTTTATATATATTTTGGTGCCAAGATAATTTTCTTTAAGTATTTTAAACATATATAATATCCGTCATAATTTTAAGAATATGACATTAATTAGCCAAATTTTATTGAATTACATTTATTTTGTTTCATTTATTATTTATTTTGTTTTTTAAAAATTTTTTTGCTTTATTTTTAAATCTGATATGTAATCAAAAATCATAGAATAAATCTAATAACTTCAACAAGAACTGCAGATATATACTGCTTTACAGACATACAACATTATTAACAGAATATATACAGAATTACATATAGATTTATTGCATTATTAACACAATTGACTTACATTAATAACATGCTTAAATTATTATACGATTAATTTATACATTTATTAGTTGGAGATATATATGCAAAATTACACAAATACATTATGGGGTCCCATATTGTGAACCACAATTTGGTATGAATATTCCTAAAAGTTATCTGGGCTGCCGGATTGTCAATTGGCTAGCTCTCTCTCATTTAGCACCGCAGGCTTCATGTTCTCGGATACTGGCTGTGACTTGGATGTTTGTGAGTGGTTCTGAATCCCCGTTAAACTGTAAGTCCCGGTCTAATTAGCTTAAAGTGGGCATAAAATGACAGTAGAACAACAAACCAGACCAAAACTAAAAGGTATCTGGGATGTTCGCACCCTTTTAGCTCAGCCTTCGAGCCCAACAAAGGGAATTAAGGAAGCCCTCAGGGAGTCTCAACCTCAGCCTCAAAAAAAAAAAAAAAAAAAAAAAGGGGGGGCTTATTAAATTAGAACCTTTTTTATTTCCTCCCTCATTTTAGAATAAATGCCTTTCAGGTATGGCATCTAGGTGTTGGATCCACCTGCCTTGTTTAAATCCAGCAAAAGGACTTTCCGACTTACAGATTTTATATGCCACATGCTATTACTAATAAGTCTATTACTAATAAGATTTGCAGTGTGATGTATAAATTATCAGACAAAATTTATATTAATAAAATATCCTCTAATATTGCAAACTTTCCGAAATTATTTTTCTTGCTTTTGTATGTCTGACAATATTTTGCGTTTTAGAATAAATTCACAAGATTTTTTTCTTCTTTTTTTTTTCAATTCCTTCTATTATCTCACAACTCTCCATATATGTATCTTGTTCAAATTTTCAATCGTTCATAAAATACTTTTTTATTTCTCCACTCAAGTTCAAATACATTTTTTTGAACTTGTAGTGGGTGACACTGATGTTAATACAGTTTTTTCAAATATTAATTCAGTAATTAAATTTAATTAATTATTTTTAGGTTTTTTTAGATTTAAGTTGCATATATTCATCAATAGATGGCGCCAGATAAATTTAAAAAAAAATGAATGGAAATTATTTATAAATAGACTTTCAATAGAGTGAAAAAGAGTAGAATGACTTAAATTTTTTTTTTTACGCATTGCTGTGCCTTTACTGACAGAGCGACATCGCTTGCAGCGACTCTCGTGGGCACGTGAGCATATCGGTTGGTCCCTAGATGAATGGAAAACCGTGGCCTGGTCCGGATGAGTCACGATTTCAGTTGGTAAGAGCTGATGGTAGGGTTCGAGTGTGGCGCAGACCCCACGAAGCCATGGACCCAAACTGTCAGCAAGGCACTGTTCATGCTGGTGGTGGGCCCGTAATGGTGTGGGCTGTTTTTTCATGGCATGGACTTGGTCCTCTGGTGCATCGTGGACCGAACATTGACTGAACTTATGTTCAGCTACTTGGAGATCACTTGCAGCCATTCATGGACTTCATGTACCCAAACAACGATGGGATTTTTATGGATGACAATGCGCCATGTCACCGGGCCACAACTGTTCGCGATTGGTTTGAAGAACATTCTGGGACAATTCCAACGAAGATCTGGCCACCTAGATCGCCCGACATGAATCCCATCGAGCATTTATGGGACATCATCGAGAGGTCTGTTCGTGCCCAAAAATCCTGCACCATCAACGCTTTCACAATTATGGATCGTCTATCGAGACAGCATGGCCTCAATATTCCTGCAGAAGACTTCCAACGACTTGTTGGGAGTCCATGCCACGTTCGAGTTGCTGCACTTCGCCGGGCGAAAGGAGGGCCGACACGATATTAAGAGGTATCCCATGACTTTTTGGCACTTCAGTGTATGTTCATAACATTTATTTTTTAAATTACAAATTACTTTTACTAAGTAATAATTCAAAATAATCTTCTTTTAAAATTTACCAAATGATAGTTTTTAATCTTTAACAGATGATGGAACTTAGGAAAGATTGGCAATAAAAAGTTCGGGTACCACTGGCAAAAAAAATAAATTTTTAAATATTATCAATTAAATTTTTGTACATTATTATATTAAATTTTATAATACTATTAAATTTTTTAAATAAAATTTTTAATAATATTATATTATTTTTATACTATTATAAATTTTAAAACAATTATTTTTATATCATTAATTGTTCTATTTTTAATTTGATGAAGAATATTGTTCTTACCCATAGATTTTCCCTAACTCTTGATACCTCTGTAACTCTGTGTCATGAAGAGGCTATAAAACAAACAAAAATTTAAGTTTTTCATTAAAACCTCAATTTCCAAGAATACATTGGTTAATCTTTTTTGTTAGTTTTTTTTTTCTTCTATATTCGTTATAAATTAATGACATTCCTTTCAGAAATGCAAAAAAGTAAAGATTTTTCTTTCCTACAAGTTTATTAATTTGTATATATATTCTTATTTCATCGCCCAATCAGCCCAATTGTTAATTTATATGAAAAAAAAAACCCTTTTTATTAAACGTATTTAACTTATGTATAAAAATGTTGTAAAAGCAAACATGAAATATTTGTCACGAAAAGTAACGATGTTTCATCTTAAGTTATTATTTAAAAAGAAAATAGTAACGTACTCTAAAAAAATATATATATATATATATAGTATTTTCTGCGTTTGAAAGTACAATATCTCTATTTTGGGCAACTCGAGACAAAAGCACAGTACCACGAGGCAGCAAAATCATATACACTCTTTTATTCAATTAAACTAGAATATATTTCTTTTATTTCTGTTTCTACAAAATCTGAAAATTAGTAAAAAATTATATGTATCAGAATTTTTAAATAAAAATGATGTATGATATAGTAGACGGCATCCCTGGTTTATGTCAAAAGGCCTTCCCAAAACTTGCATAACTGATGCCAATTAATGCACAAAAGAAAAGTCTAACTTCGATGGCACCAATTTACTAAATCTTTTTTTTTTACTCTAATACTACCATTTATCGTTTTGAGGGCATCAATTCTAATTATTAATCAACAATCTACACTTTTTCCCCATTTATTCACAAAATAAGCATTTAACAGGCTGTAGTAAATAATCTCTAATAAAGACAGAAAATCAAATTTGTGTTGCAATTCACTTACACGTCTGAGATTCTGCACGACTGATCCCACAAATGGATAAGGCTTGACGAATGGAACATTCTTCTTTTTCCAGAAATCAAAGTTTTTGTGGGTACCTACGGAAATGAATGCATAAAAATAAAATGCATGTAAATCAACTATTTTTAAAAAAATATATTTTCAAAATTATTGATATAGTATACATTTGGTTTTCGTAAAAACGAAAATAATGCAAGCAACTGGATTCACTTAAATTATGTTTACTTCTGGAATAAATCGAATACATTATCGTGTGTATTCACATAAACGATGTTCGTGCTATTAAACTCTTATTCATACTCATATGGATTTAATGAGTTTCATAGCATTAATATTTATATAATATTAATATTTAATTAGTTTTTTTTTAAATAATGAGTTCGTGAAACTGTAATTGAAGAATCCAATAATTCTTCAATATTAACCATAAATGAAAACCAATGTACCATTATGTCTAAAAATACTGTAATGTACTATTACAGATTATCTATTATTTTGTTTTTTAACAATTTTTTTCAGTTAACAAATAAAAACCCAATAATATATTTTTTAATATGAATAATACTTAACATAGGATGTAAGTGACTAAAACATTTTTTTATATAAGTTTAACAACTCAATTTGTGAAGAATCTGCGTAAACACGGCGTCAATGTGAGAATTTCCTTTTTATAAAATGATGTTATATTTAATATTACAAAGGGGCCTGAATGGCCGAGTGGCTAGCACTCTGGCGCTCGGTACCACAGGTTTCGGGTTCGAGCTCCCGGCGGTGCCATGGATGTGTGTAGTGGTTCGGAATCCACCTTAAACCGTATTTCTCGGTCTAATAAGATCGTAGAGCGTTGCGGGGGCATTGTTATTCCGCGTCCGTGGCTTATCTTCAAGTTACACGCGCCCCCTGGGTAATGCAAAGTGGTAACGTCTGTGCAGCGCTTGCCTTAAGGCATCCAAGACGTCCATGTCTGTTTGCCAGCTGCATTGGGAAAAAATATTACAAAAAAGTTAAAACTAACTTTTTTCATAATAAACACTAATATGGATTTTTGTGATAAAATTATAAAACAAAATTAGGGTATTTTCATAGAAAATTTCTATCCTATTTTAGAAATTGCAACTCCATTACTAATGACAATAATATTAAAAGCAGGAATACGAGCGAATTGTTGATAATCATGTCTTGCTTTTGCTTAATATTTCTAACCAATTGGACAACATATGAAAGGCAATCTATTTTTAAAAATTGCAATATTATTCTTTACGTTAAATCAATATAATCTAGAGATTTGATAACAATTAAAATTACAGACGATAGTGAATTAAATTAAATGTCTACTTTAAAATGATTACGGGGAAGTAATCTGATTACATGGAATCGTGTGTTCTAATATGTATTCCGTAAGTGTGTATATTCTACTGTGTATTCCAATAAGAAATATTGTATACGTTCTAAAAAACTTATTCTAAAATGGAAAGCTGGAAGAAATTTTTTTTATTTCATTTATATCATAATAATAAAAAGCCAACAACACAATAACGAAAAAAAAAAAAAAAACGCAAAATGAATTCTACACAAATAATTCAAAACCAGATGCAAAGACAATTTTGTTAAAAAATTATTTAAAAAAGTGATTCTTACCAATAAAATAACACCGAGACTATTCCAACCAAAAATGTGACCAAAATTGGTCCGTAGAATAGTTCTAAGCCCAGCATTGTCGAAGTTTTACCTAAAAATAAATCGCCAATAAAGGGATAACAGCCTCTGTTGTAGAAGAACACGACTGCCGCGGATTCTTCCTGGTTGACGTTATTGGTGAATTTCGGATGCGTTGGTTTTCTTTTATATTAGTGATTATGATTTAGTTAACTGTATTATCTATAATCATATCTTTGGCCTTGAATGACGTGAAGTCTTTATTTCACTGTCGCATTGTAAACGAACAAATGCGTATCCAAGTGATTGAACTATCAAGTTGCTTGAATCCAAATTCGATAGAGATAATTTTTGATAATAAAGAGAAAACATTATCTTTCCACGTGCGAGATGCAAAACAAAAAAATTGCTTAATAAATTAAAAATAAAAATTGCTTATAGCATGAACTATATTTTACGTTGCATCAACATTCTGAAATCAGTAACAAATTTCAACGTCATATTTGTTGGTGGCTGTTTGATGGCAATTATTTATTATTTGAGTTTTATTTAATTTATTTTTTTCTACATTTCGAAAATAATGCATTTATTTTTATAGTTGGAATTTTTTTAAATTTTGGATTCAAATCTTTTCTTAATTTTTTTTTTTTTTATTTAATTTTTTTCATGTGTAAGTGGAATGGAATTTACCACGGATATCAGATATAAATTTTTTCAGACGTAGTTTAGGTGATTGCGTTAAGATATGAAATAGCTGATTTGCAATGATACTGCCCAATATACTGAACTTGTTGTTTTCAAATACCTGTTATATGTCTGACATTTTATTGGCGAAAGTTGTCATGCCATTAACTACAGTACGTACAATTGTCCTTTTCGATGGGGAATAAATTTATCCCTGTCCTTATACTAGTCTATCAAAGAATAGTGTTTGCCATGATTAGAGGATGTAACAAGCTAAAAAATGTGACACAAATTTATATTGTAACCAAAGATGTTCTTCATATGTATTCTTGCAAACTTTGCTCACTCTACCCTTCAGAAATATGGCAATTGGTTGAAATATACGCATCTTAATTAAACATAAATTGTGGTTACAAGTATATTAATCTGTTGTAAGTACATTAGGAGCAGGATTTCTTTGTAATTGGATAATAGGATAAAATAGCAGAACGTATTATAAAATACGTGCAACCAATATTGTCCAAATCGCTAAATAGGGGACATTGGGATTTGGCAACATTTTGTGGAGACAACTAAGCGATAAGTCGCCAAATGAGGTAACCCGTGCTTCTTGTACTTTTTGAAATTCACTCCACTTACAAGTGCAATCTTTTACTTGGCGGACTTTGGAGAAAAGAATTTTTGACGGCAAACCACAACGGCCCCTATTCTGCGATTTTACCGCAATATTTACCCTCTTATTAACTGCGGTTATAGCAGATACTGTTAAAGTCCACTTAAACTCGTGGGATACTATAAAAACATTTTTCTGTCCTTAAGATTGCTAAAGAAAAAAAAAAACTAATATTTCAAAAATCCTTTAAAATATGAATTGTAAAAAAATCCTTGAAATATATACCAAAAAAGCTAACAGTATCTTCAAAATAGATAAAAAAAGATATTAAAATAGTTACATTATTTGACCTTCATATACCAAGCAGATAAAAAATATAGTTTATATTGATTTAAACAAAGTACTTAACTATTCCGGCATCAAAAAGAGGATTAGGGCTTTTAGCGACACCTCTAAAAAAAAATTTCATCTTGATTTCGATCTTCTGGATGGTGTGGAAACGAAATCATTCATTGTATAATACTCAAGTTAAATATATTAGTGTGACATTGAATTGGAATTATTAATTCCAAAAAGGTTTTTTTACTTCATGAAAATTAATGTATAAATTTAGAAATGTTTAAAAACTGTTGGCAATGCAGCCTGAAAATTCATTTTTTTTTATTCTTTTGAATAGTTATGTTGTTACTTTAGTACTTTTAATGTTATTACTTTTTGAATTTCGATACAAGCTAACGGTTTAACGTTATTGGGAAATTTTTGACCATTTTCAGATGTGTATAAAACACAGACTCTTGAAAAAAATTTTACAAAAAACCTCAAATTTAGTGATTTTTATTTTGTAAGCAGATATTTTTCAAAAGCTAAGTTTTATAGAATATGATTTAAATGACTCCAAAAATTGATTAGAATGCAATTTAATTCACTTATGTTGCCTATAATTTTTTTAGAGTAGATGATCTAGTAGCTGCAGTTTTGTATATATTCTAAAATCAGAAGCAATTCTTAATTAATTGTAATTTTAACCAAAAATAAATTGTAATGTATATTAATTAATGATTTTTTTTTCCCATAGTATATTTGCAATATAAAATTTTCTTAGTTCGTATTTTGTCATTTTTATTAAAAATACATACCTTGAATTCTTTTTCTAAGACGAATTAATAAAATTTAAAAGAGGGTGAGAAAAGGTTTAAATTAGAAAAATAAAATAAATTACCACGATAAAAAAATAAAAGAAATTAAAAAAAAAAAACTGGAAAAGTTGCAAAAAAAAATTTTGTTTTTCATGTAGATCAATCAAGACAACTTTAGAATCATTTTTTTTTTTTTTTACATAAGTATTCAATTGTTTTTAATATCAGCATTATCAGAAATCAATATACAGTAACGGTAACCTTCCATTCATTACAAAAAAACTACATCTTTTATTTTCGGATATCTAGCTAGTAGAGTTCCCGGAACTTAAGAAAAATTAGTTCGAAACCTGACACATAGAGCTTTCCATGTTTATAAAGGCGATAAGCACGAATAACTCATCCTTCCATTGGCTTCATGGAGGATGAAAGTGTAAATCTCCATAGATACAGTATCTGAGTTAATCGATCAAAACTGTGACGTAAAAAGGGGTGTTCAGTGGTAATGCTGATTCTGCTGCATGTCTGACGTTGTAGTAGACAATAACATAAGGTCAAAATACTAGACATAGGAAAACAGCACTTATAAATTTTTTTTTTTATTTATTTTCGATATGCGTTAAAGGTTTTTACTATTATTAGAACTAAGGATTGCAATATCGGACCTAAAGTTCAATACCGGTATTCGGTATTTTTTTAGATCTTAATACCGGGATACCGGTTTTAATACCGGTATTAGAAATTTTAGAAAAAGAAACAAAACGCAGGTGTTTTTTTTTTTTTTGTTTGTTTTTGTTTTACTTACCAGTTTTATTAAAGAATGTAAATATTACACAAATATTTGTAACTTATAAATTATAACAGTATATAAAGAATCACAAAAAGTAAAGGAACATCTTATTTATTTAAATCTCAAAAAGTGTAAATATCATTATTCAGTCTGTGGTACTATTAAAAATTTTTTAAAAATGAGCTTAAAAACATAATGCATCAATTGTACTATCATTAAGCCTGGAACGTAATTTTGTGCAAAAAATTACCAGCTGTCGAAAACGCTCTTTCAGCATCAACGCTAGTCGGTGGTACTGTTAGAAATGCGCGATATACTTTTTCCAAGTATATTCTTATATACTTATAAGAATATACATGGATATATATATCGGAATATACTTAGTATATAATTTTTTTCCAAGTATTTTTACCTCTAAATCCCTCATCTTAATAAATCTATTTCTCGCCGGATTGTTTTGGATATAGCTGATTTCTGTATTGTATTTTGGTTTGTTGAAATTTTTTTAGTTATCGCTAATTCTAATTTTTGTTCAAGAGACAATTAATTTTCACTATCAACATTTGTGTCATTATAATCTTCGATAACTGTACCGAATTCTTCTAAATGTAGATAGGTTCTGAATTCTGAATTAGAATTTACAGATAAGAATAAGAATTTCACAAATAAGAATTCGCAGATAAGAATTCTAAATTTCTAGTAAATACCAAAAAACCTGTATTTAAACTTGTGAATACCGGCATTACAAAACTGTACAAATGGCTCAAAATACTGGTATTCGGTATTACAATCCCTAATTAGAACTCAGATAAATTCATAGGTATATCAATTTTTTTCTTTGCGTCCAGACTGTGATGTAACCAGAGTTTTCTATAACAAAATCGTTGCCTAGGAAGATACTCTCTCCTCTATTGCAGAACAAAGTTTTATTGCAAAAACTAGTACAAGACCTGTTTTACCTTCAGGTTACACTTTTGAAGTATAGTTGCATCTATAAGGATTCATAAGTCAAAATTTTTCAAAACAAAATTTTACTTATCATAACAAATGCCTCATGATATGTTCTTAATGAAACCATACATCCTGTTCTGAATATAAAGTCTATTTCCAAATTTACCATAAGTCTCCAGAATATCTTTTTCCAAATTTCTTATCATATAAATTCATTTAATACAGTTCAAATCAATTCCCCATAATAATGGAAACCAAATTTTCTTATACAGAACATGCAATTCACATTTTCCATCGTGTATTTCCTTGTTTAACATTTAGTTTATACCTCGATTGTTTAGTTACTGTCACTTGCTATTAATTCTTTCACACATTTATAATAATTGTTTTTGATGGTCATCCCCAGCCTCCTTCTGTGTTAAAATTCTTAATTTCAATTGATACTACTGCTTTCAAGTTTATTCAATTCCTTCTATTAGTTCACACTCTCCCTATATATATCTTGTTCAAATTTTCAATCGTTCATAAAATACTTTTTATTCATCCACTCAAGTTCAAATACATTTTTTGAACTTTTAGTGGATGGCGCTTGATCTTAATACAGTTTTTTCAAATTTTAATTCAGTAATTAAATTTAATTAATTAATTTTAGTTTTATGTGGGAGAAAAAAAAATTTCTCTTCTATATTTAGCAGGATATAAATTTAGGAATAAATACAGTCAGTGGCGAAGCGTGTAGATCGCTGGAGAAAAATTTCTTTTCAGGTTCTTTTTTCATTCTGGGTTCTAGTCTGAATGAAGGAGGGAATAAAATGGAAAATGAAACATGTGAATAAATTAGTGAGAGATATGGAAAGTGTGTATGTGAAAGAGAGAAAGTGCGTGAGAGAGAGATAGAATTTTTCCTAACTTAAAAAAAAATTAATGAAATTTATTTATAAAGGGCTTTCTGCAATATCGTGAAAAAAAAAGTAGGAATTGACTTAAATTTTTTTTTATATATTACTTATTTTTTAACGTGCAATCTACCAGACTTAAATAGGCATTCCAAATCTTTATAATACATATATGAAGTGTATATGATGATAAAATTTTGATGATGATAAAGTTATCAATTACTTCCTTTCTTTCTTGAATTTATATATATATTGTATTTATTATTGATAATATTGAGAGATTGTTAAAAATAACAAGAACGAAAAATAATTTTTTATATCTTATCTGACTTGACGAAAGTTTCATTCTAGTTCCGTTTAGATAAAAAAAAAACAGTAAATTTTGATAAAAGTGACAGCAAAAGCGAGATTTACTTTGATTAAAAGTTTACAAAAGTAAATCATTGTATTTTCCTAATTGCAGAAGAAAAATAAAGTATAAACTGTAAATTTTTTTTATCATAATGTGTTTTAAAAACTAAATACGGCTTAATTCAAGAATAACAAGAAATAAATAACAATCAAATAATTGTTTTGCAATAAAATTATAATCACCCAATGAAATGATCAAATGTTTCAAATAAAAATAAAAACAAGTGGCTTTATTAAGCATTTATAAAAAATATATTGAATACAATGAAAAGTAACCAATAAAAGTTTACTGGTATTGGTAACCGTTATATATTGCTACAATACTGTTGTCATGAGAACAGACAGAAACAAAAGTTGATAAAGAATTGAGTGCCGTGATTGCCTATCTAAAATAAAAATCTGGAAAATTCTTACAATATCTTTTACACCATAAAAACTATTCATTAGATTAATACCATGGAAATGTTTTAATGCAAGAGAAAAATTCGGTTGTACATTCCATCAGACTGTTATACTTTCCATATAAAAATGCAGCTATAATTAAGTACAAATAATTAATTTCATACAAAAAAAATAATATTTAAACTTTTAAAATCTTCAATAATCAATGAAATAGGTAGCCTATCATTAATAATGTTTTTTAATTCAAAGTAAAATTAGAAAATCCTTCCTGGGTTGCTGAAATATATTGTCTGTCAATGTGCATTTATAATTATCTTTTGTATTAAGCCGCCCATAATTATCTTTTGTATTTATCATATAATTCATGTGTTTTGGTGGTATATTTTAAGCGTGTCCCTTGGAAGGGTGTATTTGGTGATCCCTGCCCCTTACCTGATGCGAATCCGATCTGTGCAAAGAATGTTCAACTTCCTGAGGAAATATGTCTTTGTCGAAGCTACGATTGAAAGCGATATCTTTGTACGGCGAGGTTATCTGTGCTCTCGTAATTTACTGATGGGCTGTCTCTCACCTTACGAAAACAGATTGCTTTGTCGACGAATAGGATGATAAGGACATGTTTTGGGAAATATGTGTAAAAAGGACTAGCCGCCTCTTCGATTTGATTAAGTTTCGGCATTCACCCTCACCAATGAAAAGAGCTGTAAGCCAAGGGGCAGATTTTAAGAGAAAAATCCGGAGAATAAGGAATGGAGGAGCATGTTAATTGAAAAGATATTTAAAAAAGATGTTGGAGATATGTAGAATCATCAAGGCAAAAACAGACATTGCGAGAGGAGTTCTTCGGAGCTGGTCGTAAGAAGAGAAAGACGCCGCAAACCCATACGGGGAAGACAGAATGAGGCCTTGCTGTTCTTCTACGTTCAGCTACCGAAAGATACAAAAATTTCATTGCGGAGAGGGCGTGTGGGCCGCTAATCGCAGGAGAAGTCTGCCACCGAAAGATGATACAATCAGCTAGATCAGGGGTCTCCAAACTACGGACCGCGGGCCAAATCCGGCCCGCCAGTGTCATCAATCCGACCCGCGACAACGAATAGCTTATTGTTGCTGTAATACTTTTGATAAAAAAAACTCAGAATGATAATAACTCGGTTTTATTTACTTGCTAGGTAAAGCTTAATGACAAGCATAATACGCAGAAAAATTAACTTAAGCATTGACAACTAACAAATAATTGAAATGAATCCCACTAACATTATAAACTAGTGAACATCCCGCGGTCACCCTCGGTAGTTATGTTGGGGTAAAGAGTATCGCATATGTATGTATATCGATGCTTAGAATGTATAAATCCTGAATCAAACATATGATTTTTGTCCTAAAAATCCCTCAGGAACGGAAAAGTTAAATTAACGCGAATGAAATCGCGGAGTATTCACTTGTAAAAAAATACTAATGAGATTTATGTAATTGCAATTTTTCACTGACAATAGTTTGTAGTTGTGGGTCAATTTTACTTGTACCAATTATTAAAACAGATTTAAGATGCTCATCGGTTAACTTAGATCTGTAAACATTCTTTGTGTACTTCATTTTGGAGAATGTTTTCTCACACAAGTAAATAATAATACCAAAAACAGAAAACAGCCCACGAGCAAATTTCTGTAAATTATTAACTTGTATCAGTGGAAGATTCTTATAAAACTCCAACAAAGTTTTGGCCCTTGGTACTTATTGGAGTAATCAGTACGGTCCGAAAGCTGGAAAGTTTGGAAACCCCTGAGCTAGATAGCTGAAAATCCCCTTGCTGACGCGTTGCTAAGTAAAAGCAGCTGCAATCTTCTACAATCTTCATGGTGTCCGGCTTCCCTTGCGACCGATGACTTCACAAACCTCTGTATACTTATATATTTCTTTTCATGAACTATAATTGAGCATAGTATTTATAGCTATACTCAATTATAGTATATTAGCCCAAACCGTTTCCTAGTAATAATACCAATTACTGCTGACCATGTGGGTCGCTCAATTGTAGTTCATGAAAGAAATATCCTATAGTTGAGCATATTTCTTTCACGAACTATAATTGAGCGACCCACATGGTCAGCAGTAATTGGTATTATTACTAGGAAAGGGCATGGCTAGTAGACCGATTGGTAGCACCGTTCTGAGGCGCTAAGACACGTATTTTTTGTTATTGCACGATATTGTATTATTATTGCAGGATATTGTATATAATATATAGATTATCCCTGTCAGTGACATCCCAAAATTAACTTAGTGTATTTTAATATATATGTTAACGACACCGTTACTGCAATTTAATATCATAATGTTACTACTCTAGCAAATATTTTACAAAATTATATTCAAGCATTAGAAGCTTGGCTTAAATAAGTGAATAATAAAAATTTACGTAGACAAAAATGAAGGCCACCATGTTCAGCACAAAATAAATTCAACATCTTTACATTGTTATTTTTAATCATTCTAAATTATTAATTCATTTATAATTATTCTAGCATTAATTTCTTTCAGGCAGCAAACTGCCCCTCCTGCCTCTTTGGGCACTTCCTTTTTTTTTTTTCTTTTAATTTTTGTCATCTGTAATTGTTAATACTTTTTTTATTATTGAAAGAAATTTTAATTTTTCTTTCAAATTTCTATCTTTCTAAAATAATTGTTTAGTATTTAACGTTTAACTAAATGCCTAGCTTCAAATTTATTTTGGGTTGCAAAAAAAAAAAAAAAAAAAAAAAAAAAATGATGCGGGCCTGCACACTCTGTAAACTGGAAAGATGACGAAGAAACAAATTTTTTAAATTATTCTAAAAAAGTAGATCTGATTGTTGCTAGATAATACATTGCAATGTACAAGCCTGTTATCTATACATATTTGTAAACAAGCATTTTTAAATTGTATATATAAAACAAGTTAAATAAAAGCCATTTAACTCATTAAACTTGTGCTTGGTTATTACAATAATCATCCAAATAATAAAACACTTATTAAATTAATGAAATATCACGAAAAATTTCTGAATTTACTTTTCTTAAATTTTATAATTTATCTATTGTTACAGATAAAACAAATATAACAAATATACGTTAGATAATTTTCGGGGGCTTTTTTTATTGCCCCTCGGTTAAGTTACAAAGAATTATGTAATCCTTTGCTTTCACGACTTTATACATAATAGATAAATTGCATAAATTCCTTTTTCCAATTGTTGGATAAATGGATCACATGTTATATTGCAATTTTCCGGATTAAAATATTGTGTATTTTATTTGTATCTGAAGGCAATTTATTTCGTAACTCCAAAGCGAAAGCTACATTAAAATATCATCTTCATTACATTTTCAGAAAATAATTGCACTATAATAGATTCATTTAACTATATTGTATAGATATATTCATAAAAGTATGGCTAGTTTTTTTTGTGAACTATGAATACTTCCTAATGTACCTACAAGAACTCCGTAAGTTATTAACGTGCCTATCGCACTTATAAACAGCGACTTGTCAATTTTGTAAATTTTCCACAAGGTCAAACCGATTTTCTTATTTAACCCTCGACGAATACGAATCTTCAACTCATCATACTGCTGAGGAAACCATCCCGGCAGCGATATGATGACATCTCTTGCCATTTGTGCACCAAGATTGATATCAGACGCAGGTAAAATAATCATCTGCATCATCATCAAATAATGCATAGACACTACAAAACTGCAGAAGTATATGAGATAATCGAAATCAAAGAAGAGAATGAAACTGCAAATGGACCAGAAGAGGCCAACCATGCCACATAAAACGAAAACGAACGCAGAGTAGCACAAGAAATCATCCATAAAAGTCAGTACACGAGCCAATTCTTGGTATATTTTAAATATTCTCCGATAATCCTTCTGCACAATCAAAATCTTTGAAGTTGAAAGGAACTCATTTAACTTCAGATTGAAATATTTGCACACAAAACAGTAAAATCCAGGAAAAGATACTAAAGTACAGTGCAGGCCTAAGATGACCATTCCAAATGATATATCACGAACGACCATGCAGAAGCATTTCAAAATTTCCGGTATAAAAGATGAATTCCGTATCACTTCATGTTCAGTGTCTCTAATTTTCGAATAATAATATGTTAGTTCGAGAATAACAGTCGCAAGTGCTGTGAAAATGCAGTATATAAGCACTGAAGACCTGAATATGTTTTGTCTGCCATTGTAGCGCAAGAGTTTGGATAACCTAGAAATATATTTCAGCAGCAATCGGATTTCCGATCGAGATCTGTAGACAGAAATATAAGCTGTTGTTTGAAGAAAAAAAAGAATGAATTCTGTCCAGTCCCTTTTCGTCTGTGAAAATACCAGCAACCAAACACACTGACTTGTTGACGTGAAAAGCAAGATGTATTTAAAAGAATATCTTGAAATGACCAAATCCATTTCATGTATTCATACTTTCTCAAACATGCTGGAAAAATCAATGTTTCCATTCCTGTCAAATGAAAGATTATTAAAATTGGCATAAATGATTTTTCTAAATTACTTAATGGTTTCATCCTAAAAGAGGCGTCTTACATTTTTTAATGGTAAGTAAAAAGCGATAACTATTTTTATATATAAACTGGTGGGCCCGGCAGACGTTGTCCAGCCCTGAATATAAAAGAAAAACCTGAAGCATCGCCACCTACCAGGTCCAATTGTAAATCCAAACTATCCAGGGACCCACTCAAACACACACAAAAATTTCATCAAAATCGGTCAAGCCGTTTAGGAGGAGTTCAGTGACAAACACACGTACAGAAGAACTATATAATTATTATTTATATAAAAATTATTATTATAAAGATTTTCATATAAAAAATTTTCAAAAATATGCTGAGATTTTCATTTCAATTACACATTGAAAAAAATATAATTCAGACGATGTTTTCATTTTCATTGTAATTGTTCATGTGTTTCTAACACCAATTTGTTTTGTCCGTTTATTTTAACTATTTGAAATTTATGCTTGTAAATTGCATTCACTTTAATAAAAGTTTAAATTACTCTTTTCTTACATGAACACGAATTTTCAGACAGAATTATTTCGATTGTGATTATTAACTGCATTTTACGAAATTGAATTGTGGTAATAAAATTTTGAATTATGGTAATAAGAGTATTTGATTAAACTTCATAATGAATTCTAATTTCTATTATTATTCTAGAATAAATGTCCTTCTCAGATGAAGTCATGTTTTTTTTTAAGCATTGACATTTATTCAATGAAAAAAACAATTACCTTCACAATCATTTGACAGAAAATATTACTGAAATAAATTATTGTAATAATTTCTGAAGTTCTCTGATAACAGAACTTTTATAATCATGCTAATGCTAAATCACAAATAAAATTTTCAATTTCTTATTCCTCATTGAAGATGCTGTAGCATTTTTACGACAGAAAGTTTTGTAGCATTTTTTTCCTAGGTGAGAGGAATCTATATTTTTAACAGGTATATAATAACAACCTATCACTCAAAGTTAACAGCAGAAGCAGTGTTGTAAATAGTTATATTATATGCAATTAGTGTTTTATACTCGTGAGAGCAACCTGTCACTCAAATCTGATAGAAGATATTCAGTGTCATGGATAATGAGACCTCTTGAAATTAGCGATTTGCTGTTCAACCTTCGCAGGTCGAAGCAATTACAGATGGAATATGGACTATGCCATGTATTCTTGCATCGTGATTAATTATAGACCATGGGGTGAGAAAATGTCTACTCCAATGAGAAATGAGGGAGCTGCCCCCCTGGTTGGTTTTCTTAAAGGGATTTTTGAAAAAAAGAGAGTTCTGTGACGAGTTGATAAGAAGTGTTTTTTTTTTCTCTTTTTCTGAAAGTGATTGAACAAGCTGGTGTTTTCGTCTGCTTATGAAGCGAGCCCCTTGTAATTTTGTGTATTAAGCCGTGTGATAATTAAGATCTGCCGCAGACGTGGTGAAAAAAATCCGAAGTAGACTTGAGAACTCTGAAAAATCTCCGTCCTTGAAGTAAACTGCACTCGTAAATCAAATTTAATTTCTTATTTTTCATTTTTTGTAAATAATAATTTGTAATAAATAGAGTTCTGTATACTTATATATAATGCTTGTAAATAAAAATTAAAATGTTCCCATGAACCTGAAAGTGGCCCTCTTCTTGAAGCCGTTATAGGTCTAGTATAGGCCAAAACTTTGCAATGCGTTTGTTTAATTAAGCATGTAAATGTAACAAATTTTGATCACACAAAACTGAAACCACGTATTTTTTTTCCATCAATGAACTTTCAGTTTTACTTATGTATAACCGCGATCAGTCCACCGATGGGCATTGCCTTCTGAGAGGACTTTTAGCTGTAACTACTCCGCATTTGCATGCTATGTAAGAGAAAACAAGGAAATTCTATTACAAGGTAGGCTAACTTCACATGCGAGACATTTACATATTCTGTCACAGTCGTCCTCAAATTTCTTCGTTTTTCAAAACACGCCACCAAGGAATTCGAACATGTTCTACTACTTGTTAGCTACCTATGTTATAATTGGTTACAATTTGGGCAGCTATGTATTTGAAACGTTGATTGGCAATTCAGCCGTTTTTTCATGCATTTCTGTATGATTGATGAGTCACAAACATTTGGTACTGCTGTAAATAATTTCAATTCGATTATACTTAATTATTAAGTATCAAGAAAAATAATGGATTGTTAAACCCTTACCAATTTAGTCAGTTAATTTTATTGTAAAACATCAATATTTTTGCTTATAAATCGAAACAGAGAGTTTTCCCATTGTTTTAATCAATTAATTAAAGGTAAAAAACTAAATGGTTTAATTAATTTTAATTAAAATGTAAAAACAATGCTAATTTACTTTAATTAAAATGTAAAAATAACGGCTAAATTTTCATGCAATATTACATTTTTTTTTTAATTTTCTAAATTGCTAATATTTTTATATAGCAAATATTGATTAAAAACGGAAAACAACCATTAAATATATTTATGGCAATATATCAAATTCAAAAGGGAATTATTGGGCATTATTGTTCTTCATTAATATAAAAACAATAATGCTTTTGTATTGATGAAAGTCTTTCATTAATTTTGAATTATATTCAACGAATATATAACTTTTTCATTAAATTTGAATGTTTTTTTCAGTTGAAAAATTGTCAAAATTATATATCTTTTATTCATAAAGCTATGAAAACAGCTCTATTAAACCTTTTAAAAATAATGAATGATTTAAATTGAAGTTTATTTACCTGCATATTTTTTTTTTTTTAATGTGTATAACGTAAACAGTTCAAAATAATGCATGCAATCATCAATTTCTCAATTATGGTTGGATTCTATTAAAAAAAATTAACTTATTTTTCTTTTATAGAAAATGTTTTTAAATTCTTGAATTCAATAAATATAAATCATTAACTATCTCTGGTTACTGATTGGACTATGAGAAAAATTGGGAATTTTGGAATTTATCATATGTAATCCAGTTGTAACGTAGACGTAACCTTATATCAGGAACTTTTTTCTTAAAACGTACCTTTAATTATGCTATTGAATTGAGATGGATACAAATATTTGTGATGACACTTTGTTAAAAGAGCTAAAATAAGAATGAAATAAAATATTTGTAGCCTCTGACAATAAAAATATTCAGCAGAAAATATTACGCCAGAGTGTGGAGATCCATCTATCAAGCTAAATGATTTTTATTCATAAAATAAATAAATAAAATGCAGCGTCACTTTAGGTCTAACAAGGTTAATATTTTAAATCAAAAATCAAGTAAAAGACATCGTCCAAAGTACGATCGAAAGAAACCAACCCTAGAAAATGTATTTTCGCAACTTTTCACGTTCTTTCAATTGATGGGTGTGATTCTGACCCCAAAAGAAAATACACCAAAAGGCAATTATTCGATACTACATCTGGAAGATTATTTCGTACGCAGTTAATTTTCTGCTGGTCTGGCACTGCTGCTTTTGCATAACTGTTTTCATCCTCGCCGGAGATTCAAGACGAGAAATAGTGACTCTAACTCACATATTCCTTATTGTCAATTTCCGGATCTTTTACTAAGGGCACTGAAGCGAATTTCTCACCTGACTCAAGCAGTACTGAATATCTCTGGGAACTTGCTGAAGTCCAAAGAAGTTAAACGCATACAGTTGATCAATCGCACAACTTTTTTTAGTTTTCTTCATACTCACTTTTATTTTCACGACGACCAATTTGACTAAAGGTAATCTTGGCCAGATTCTAATACCAATTATACAATCAAGCAATGGAATTGTGAAGTTTATATTAGCTTACGTACTTAGAATCTGCTTTGTTGCTGGAATGAACTTTTATTTCAATGCATATGTTCTGATGGGATTGGTCGTGATTCTTCTGTATGACGTCCGCTGTGCTCTCTTATGCGCGTTCGAAAATATTTCAGTTGCTCTGAAGAAGTCTGAAACTGCATCGGAAATTTTAAAAACCATTCGGTTGTATGCAGATGTTATTCAAGTTATGGAGATGCTCGAAGACATGCTCAGTTTGCCATTGTATTTTCATGGAATATGTTGCGCCATTGGACTGTACCGCGTCGGTTATGCCGTTGCTTTCCTACCACAAACAAAAATATTGTTTTACGTCCATTGTTGTACTTTTTTGGGCGTGTCTTTGGCGATGTTGGTAGCAGTGATAATGATGGCTTCAGAGATAACTGAAACATTTCATACAGTAAGACAGTTTATGATTTCTAAGCAGAGTGATTTAGAAGTTGAGAAAAAGTTGTCTGAACTTCGTTGGAGACAACAAGATATCAATCGCAAGATTCATTTGTCTTTTTGGGATACTTACGTAATTGACAGATCTCTTGTTTGGAAGGCCTTGAAGACACTTTTCGAGTACGGTTTGCTAGTTGGAACGCTCGGAAGAGTGAGTGACAAAACCGTTTAATGCTTTATGACCATTTTTTAAATATCTCTTATACACACTACATGCATTTGCATTTACCATAAGGCGTCCATCAGGACAAGAAAGATTAGAAATACCACAGTGAGTAGACAAAAGAAAAAAACACACAAAGAAAGAATTATGTTTCAAGAATTTTTAGCTTTGTTCGGTTTGCTAATTGAAACGCTTAGAAGAGTAAGTGACAAAAACGTTTAATGTTTTATGGGTATTTTAAAATTTTTTTTATACACGTTACATGCTTTTGTATCTACCATAAGGCGTCCATCAGGTAAAAAAAAGATTAGAAATACCGCTGTGAGTAGACAAAGGAAAAAAACACACTGTTTGTGTGTATTTTCCTTGTCTACTCACAGAATAATATTTCAAGAATTTGAGCGCAATATTCTTGAGAGTTTCTAATCACTATTTACTTAAAATGTCCAAATTAACATAAAAATTTACTTAGTAATAATTTATATTATAAGAGCTAAATAATTGACGAAAACGAAATAAAAACTATCAAGAAAAGCAATAAAAATTTTTTACGAAATGTCTAGAAAAAGTTCTAAAAAACTTTTCTTTGTCATTTAGAGTGTATTTGTAATTATTAAAAACAATTGCAATAATATAATGAAATTTAGATTCTCTTATTAACTTAAAAGTCATGGAACGACAACTAATCTCAAAGAGATAAATATGTATCTTTATAGTAGTAAAAAATAAGAGATCCAATCAGATTGCCATAGAGTTTGTATCTCTATCAGAGCTCATATATCTGCCAAGATTGTTTCTCATAGATCAAATTAACTTGATTTAAAAGTATGAAATTCTGATACATGTCTGCCTCTACCAAGCCTTCATTGTAAGAAAGATTACATTGGTATATGGACGCATTGGACAAAATAGTTATTTGCAAATTATTTATCAGTATAATTTTTTAAATAAATTATTAATGAACTTACTTCCTCATAAAATACAATATAAATATTTCTGAATTGTAATCATATTTGAATTCTTTTGTTTATAGTACCGTATTTTCTCTGAATTTTATGAAAAATTAGCTGTTATAATTATTAAAAATGATTGATTTAAAATTGTGTTATATTTTTGTGAACTTTCCCTCATTAAGGAAAAATAATCATATATGTCAAAATACTACTACGGACGAAATTATTAAAACGTTATTTAATTGTTCATAATTTCCAAAATTTTACTTTTCTTACTCTTCTTTAAATTGTATGGTCTAATGTACTTTGTTTATAAAATCGAGTAGATTTTAAACAAATCGACATCTGAAAGTTCTATATAGAAAAAGAGAGTTATATCTCCATATATTTAAAATGGTCTTCATTATAAAACTTTATAGTTAATGAGCATTAAATATTTGCATCTAATTCGAAAAATTGCTTGTCCTTGCCTTAAAAATTCAGTACGTTGTATTACAGCTTGACATGTGCTAAGAAATCACTTATGTCTATAAATCTCTGTTTTCGATTGTCACGCAATTACAGAAATTAAGAAAGGCATCTGGACTGAAACTACTCTGCAAAAGACTCTTAAAGGCCATGGAACAAAAACTATCCTCGAGGGGATAAATATGTACCTTTATAATAGTAAACAAGTAATACAAAAAAAAAAAAAAAAAAAATTTAAGTCAATTCCTACTTTTCCCCCCTCTATTTCAGAAAAGTTCTTTACAAATAAATGAAATTTTCCTCTTACATCTGGCGCCATCTATTACTAGATACATGCAACTTAAATCTAAAAAAATTGAATTAATTAATTGAATTAATATTTGAAAAAAACTGTATTAACATCCAGTGTCATTCACTACAAGTTAAAAAAAAAAATGTATTTGAACGTGAGTGGATGAATAAAAAGTATTTTATGAACGATTGAAAATTTGAACAAGATATATATAGGGAGAGTGTGAGCTAGTAGAAGGAATTGAAAAATAACAGAAATCTAGTCAGATTGCCATAGAGTTTGCAAACATAAACATAAAGTCAAAGAGAATTCAATGGCGGACACATACAGAGAATGGTTGATAGCAGAGGCACAGAGAAAAATTTCAAGGGGGAAGTGCCAGGGCCAAAGAAAAAAAAGGGAATGACAAAAAAAAAAAAAAAAAAAAAAAAAAAAAATGGATTGATGAACAAAAGGATCTGAAGAAACTAAAGATTCCAAATTGGAAAACCAAAGCTCTGAGGCAGACGACTTTGGACTTGTGTTGTTAAGGAGACCAGGGTCCAACATGAACTAGTTAATTAGTTAGCTATGGAAATTTTCAAAGTACTCTCCCATACGTTGATTTTCCCTATAAAATAGCTAATAGAAATCTGCTGTATTAGACTGCAATTTTTGTATTATCAATAGCGGGCGTTTTATTTTGAGGCATTTTCGATTACAGTGGCAGATATGTATCAGATTTAGCGTTATTCAGGAAGCAGCAAGCAGGGAGTAGGAAGCGATGGTTATAATGTCATCTACTTTTTGTCATCAAAGCCTAAAACGAATATCGCCGAAGAAGGAAGTTTCTTTCCCTCCAAACCAAGGATGTGCTTTTCAACCTACGAATATCATTGCATATCCCCAGCATGGCTGTTTCAGTTCTGTATTAATTATTGGGTATTGAACAACACTCTTAGATGGAAATCAATTGTGATATCCAACTGACCACTCTGGTTACGGATGATTTAATTTTAAGAAAGGAAATTCATCATCATTATCGACACAACAGACCCATGATGGACCAAGGCCGTCTGGCAGATTTCGAGACAGAGATGTTTCCTTTTCATAGGGTAGGGTTGTCAGCCCTACTTCCTACAATCATGTTAGACCGGGACCTACTGTTTAAAGTGGATTCCGAACCACTACAAACAAACATGGCACTTCCGGAACTCGAACCCGAAACCTGCGGCATTGAGCGCGAGCCACTCGGCCATCAGGCCCCAAGAAAGGAAATTGTATGCTAAATTAAACTGCAGCAAGATAACAGTTAAATAAAACTGCAATTCCAGACCAAACTTTTAAAAACAATTCCAGAATAAAAAAAAGGGCATAAATAAATTTGCAAAGGGATATAAATAAAAGGCAATTATTAAAACTGGTTAGAAATAAATGCATGATAATCAAATTGTTTACTATCGCTAGTGTTTTCATTTGAAAATAAATTAACTACAACTTAGTATTTATGAAGAAAAAACTATAACATGTTTCATAAATATTTATTATAATATTAAGTAGAATGCAAAACATGTTTTTCGTCGAAATTCTCTCTTTCATTTTTTTTTTAAATGTTATTCAGAAAGAATTTTTCAATTTTGGAATATTAAATATTAATATGTTGTGATTATCTATAAATATGGAGATATAATGATTCAATAATTGTATATTAACGAATAAATCAACTTTTTATTTTTTTCCACTAGTAATAAATTCCGAATGAGAATGAAACAGTAAATAAAACCAGAAATATTTAACTTCAGATATAAAAGTCGTCCATTAGTGAAAACAATTTAAACTAAATAATAAATATAGTTTCCTGCAAAATGTTGTCTTCCAGGTAATAATTCTAGCCGGTTCTATTTCTCTTGGCGATGTAATTGACCACATTAGCCGGTATTTTTAAACATCGGTGGGTTGTATATTTCCACTTATGTACAACTTTAACAGTACACTGATGTGCAATGTGTTATGCCTTCCGGCTTAAAATTTGAATATTTATGGGAGAAAACCCTGAAATCCCTCCACCAGATAGCCCGACTATCAATCCAAAACTCTTTACACGCGTTGTCCCAAATACAATCGATTCTCCTCGTTTATGAAAGTAGTGACAGCAATGAACCCCATCAAAGGATTCAAACCTGCCCAGCAGGCGACTATCGCACACTAACACTGAGTTAAAGGTTAACAGAATTCGTTATCTTTTCCCCGATGTCTCAAATTTGCGATTACTAACTAGTCTACATTCCTTTTTTATTATATAGAAAAGTGCTTAAAACGGTAGCCATCTATTTAAAACGATTCTAGCCAGCGAAAGACGAAAAAAATCTACCCTAATATGAGCTCAATAATACAGAAGCAATTATCGTCAGTTCACAACGAACCTGCAATTTTTCATTCCTTTAAAAAATAAACGAATCCATAATTTATCATAACCCATTTCTAATAACTACATATACAAACTTTTTCTGCCATTCCTCATATGTTTTCATTTGATCCGGACAGAAAATTTATCTTGCTTAAAAACAAAATTTAAAAAAAAAAAAAATTTTTTATCCGGAAGTGTCCTAAATACATAATAAACTTCTTCCACTGCTGTTTATTGTTTCAAATATTACTGGTGGTGACCTTGACAGAGAAAAAAAAAAAAAAAAAAAAAAAAAAAAAAATGAAGATTTCTCCTCGTTTCCACTGCGCACCTCTCAATGCTTTAACTCGTCAACAATTTCTAACTTTACTGAATTTAATATTTCTGACTTACTGCTCTACTCAATAGATAAATGGAGAGTTAAATGTTTTTTTCAAAAATTGTATTTCATTATACTGCTGTTTAGTTGTCGCTTATTATTATTCTTACAGTAGAATAAAAATGCAGCACCATGTTTTACGTAATTAGCTTATTTTCAGATTGTTGAATGCCTCTTTAGATTAACACGAACTAACTGGAGATTTCGTGCATTTATTTTTTCTATCTCTCTTTCTAAATGACTAAACACCCTAATGTATGAATTACTTATATTACAACATAAATGGAAAGCAACAACTACGGATATGAATAATATAATATTCTTGCTAAAGACTTACAGAAATATATATCTATTTAAGTTATTGAATGCCAAAAATTTATGATTAAATTATTTATAAATGTGCGACAAAGCTAAAACGCAAATACAAACATTTTTCCAACTATTATTCGCGTTGTACAATGAATATGTGCATCAGTAACTTATAAGCAATAGCGATGTTAGTAAAAAAAATAAGCGCGTAACCCGCCACTTTACGATTACGAAAGGATTAATTAAATTAATAAAGTACTTAATGAATTAACTTTCACTCTTTGAAAATCAAATTTTAGATAATTATTAGACTTCAACAAACTCAAACAATTTTAATTCTTTAAATATCTGAAAGTTTTTCCCAATTTAATTTACTTACTTATTTTCTATTTTTTTCAGTAAAAATATTCTGAAAAAATGTTTTCATTTTAATTGGGAGGTCATAATTGGTATGGAAAACAAAATTTTCTATTAAAATAAATTAATAGTTTAAAAAACCAAAAAACACGCTTTTAGAGTTAATCAATCTAAAAAGTAAAAAATAATTGTTAATATAAGAATAAAATGACTGACGAGAAAATGAATGCCATTGTTCTAAAAGCGTGGGGTGCTCGATATCAATCGTTATGATTTTTCACTAGTTTCATTCCGAAATGCAGAGTTAGTTTACAAATGTTATACAAACCACCCCACGCTTTTAGAACAGTGACATTCATTTTCTCGTCAGTCATTTTATTCTCATGTTAATAATAATTTTTACTTTTTAGATTGATTAACTCTAAAAGCGTGTTTTTTAGTTTTTTTAAACTATTAGTTTATTTTTTACTTTGATTAACTCTAAAAGCATGTTTTTTAGTGTTTTTAAACTATAATATCTAAATGAGATTCCGGTACGGAGGATTGGTTCTTACAATAATTTAATTGTGAGTAAAACAAAGGCTAAATGCGAATATGTCGAGCCAGCCAGGATTCGAACAGGGAATCTCCAAACCGTAGTCAGGCGCGTTATCCATTGTCCCACGTAGGTTTGAATGTCTGTAAATGTTTCTTTGCAGCTTAAATAGTGTGTATGAGGAGAAACAGATCTCCAGGGGAAAATGATGAGCCGATCAAGATGACTTTTCAAAGGCTGTGTGTTTTAATCTCTAATCCTGGCGATCCTAATCATGATGAGATAATAAACTGACCAAAATATTTTAGTGTTGTTGGTTCTTGATAAGTCTACAACGTTTAAATTAAATCGGATCGCTTAAAGTATGGCAAACTCGAGCCCAAAAAGTCTGTTACATACATGCAAACATACAGGTCTAACTAATAAAAAAGATTACTATTACAATGTGAATATATTTCCAATTAAACGAGAAGTATAGCTTCTGGTATCTATTTGCCTACCATTTACTGCAATTGTTTGACAGCAGCAGTTTGTCAATCTGTGCATTTTTCATTGTTAAATTTTATTTATATTTTTTTAACAGTTTACCATTTCCTTTTGAAAAGTTTTTCCTAGTTCAAATCTGCCCACTATACACAAGTAGAAATACATGGTACGAAAGTCAGATAAAAATTGGAATCATATGAAATTATTTTATTTAAATTTTAGTGGAATGTATAATTTATCATTATTTTAATTTATTGTTAAAACAGAAGAAATAATGTCAAAAGATGCATTTTAATTTTTATTAAAAAAAGTGCATTTCGAATAGCTTATGTATAAAATAAGTTATTGTTCAAATTATTCTCATTGTTAATGGTTTATGAAGTCATCATTTTTTTCAAAAATAAAGTGATTAGCACCCAGCAACATCAAATGATTTTTAACTTTAAAATTATCTTGCGTTTTGTTCAATTTATTTCTTTTATGAGTTTTTTTTTTTCTTTCTTTCCTTGTTTCATTAAAAATAAAAGATATTAAATAAAAGAAAAAAAAAAAAAAAAAAAAAGAATTTTAAATTTTGTTTTTGAGAGAAATTGTTTGATATTGCTTTTTTACTGTCTTGACATTTTTTAATCCATCACTCCATGTACGATTCAAACATTGATAGCAATGTTACACAGATAAAATGCAATAAACACATCTTTCTTTAGTAGTAAACGAATTTACTTTTATTCTTGGAATTATGTTCAATTTTTACAATGACATTAAAATCACTCTTTCATATATATATTTTTTTTCATAATAGTTTTCAAAATTTTTTTTTTTTTTTTTTTAAAGGCTTTGTTCCCAACCTGTACCACAAAAACAAGGAGGTTCTAATCACTTAGTAAGGAATTTCATTTTCAATTTTAATTAAAATAAAATATTTTTAAATGTATTTCATGTAAAATTCTGGGTCTAAATCCGGCTCAGATCCCCCTGTTATACCATAGGCCAGGGTCGGCAACCTTTTTGAGTTGGAAGAGTCAAAATTTACAATTTACAAAATTTCAAAGTTTTTAAAGAGCCACAAAATTATTTCTTGCCAACAATAAATAGTACTCGCATAAATAAAGTTTTTCGATAAAAAAAGCCTAATCTATTTATTCATAAGAAAAACATCTATTTATTCATATATTAGTAGTGTTTTTCACAACAAATTAGATAATATATATGGCATTATTAGATAATTACTAATTATTTAAATAGAAAACATTACATTATTATTTAAGTAAAAATTAAACATTTACTTACAACTCTAACTTGTACTTCAATAACAAACAATTGAGCAAACAAATTGAATGGGAGCAATGGCTTTGCCATCGTTTTAGAAAGTTTGGATAAATTTGGTTCATAACTTGTTGTTTTAAGTTTCAAGCACGGCTCTAAATTTTCATTTGTTAGTTGGCTTTTACTTTACTTTTAATTATATTCATGCAAGAGAACTCTTGCACGCACGAACATGTCGATCCGAAGATAGTCAGCACTCCAAATGCCAACTTCTTCACCTCACTGTAGCAATCTGGAAGCCTATTCCATGAGTCGAATATAAGTGCCTCAACTCGCGGCATTTCTTTTAAAGCTGTCCACTTTTGTTGCATTACGTACATGCATGTTAAACGATTTTTAAATGTTTTTTTTTTTTTTTTTTTTTGGTAAAATAAATAATATTTGCGTATGGAACTAAAGAGCCGCATGTGGCTCGCGAGCCGCAGGTTGCCGACCCCTGCCATAGGCCTATTGTGCATACGTTAACATAGTAGTTTCAAGGAATATCTACATAATTCATTAATAGCTTAGTTTCCTATTTCATAAACTACCCCTCAACTCTCATTCTCCTACCTCCTGAAAATCTTTATGCAGAGATTTTACAAACATTAAAGAACGACACAGACCAGAGTATTGCACCTACTTCCTTTTTTAAATAATTCTTTTAAACAGAAGCTTTGAATGAGTGTAAAATGTACTTCAATAAATTATGGAAACATGTAATTATTTTGAGTACTAAATTTGATCAAAATTACTTTTATATTTGACTCCATTTTAATATTGCATCATTCTTTTTCATCTAGTCTCATGAGAATGATGAAACATAGTTTCTATATTTCAGATAATTTTCCACATTCATACCCAACCACAAATTTCCATCTAAAAAGAATGGTTGGAAATCCAAACAAAATATTTAATTTATGCTGTCCTAATACACATTTAAGGATCCAAGTTTGCCTAAATTAGTACAAAAAAAGAAAATTTACAAGGTGATGAGATTATTGGTGAAGCAGAAATCGATAATCATATGAATATTCATTTTCATATAGGTTCTTCTATTGATATTGGAACCCAACTAATGGAGGATACTAGTTTTGATGAATCCTAGCTTTTAATTCATGTTAATCATTCTTTTTCAATAGGAATAAATTCGTATCACAATAAATACTCATAGAATTTCAAGTCGTATCACAAGAAATACTCACTCCAAAATGCAAAAGAAAAAAATACAATACAAAGGAAAAAGTCAAAAACTCTAACCATGATTATTTCTGCTGTCTTGTGAACATTCTTGTTAACAGCATGAAAAATTGGATAAACACAGAAACATATTCATGATGAAATTCAATTCAACCTAATGCCGTACACCTCAATAATTTTGAATATAAATATAACTATCGTTCCAATGATTATATTGTAATGAATATCATGGGAAAACGACTAAATTGTACACAAGTCAAATCTTGGAACATTTCTACTCACGATAAGCTGCAAGATATGTGGCACAAATCAGCCTTTGGAAAATTAAATGCAAAAAGCATTAAAAAGGGCAATCACTTTATTTGCGACCTATGCTCTTCCACTAGCCTTTTAACTGATGGAAATTAAAAATTAAGGCATATACTGGTGAGAAGCCACATCTATATCATCATTACACTTGTTATATGTCAAGTTTTGGAACAAGTTTCATGCAATCATAAACAGTCAAATTCGCTAAATTTAATCTCTCAACAATATCATGAGTTGTTATTCGATGACTTGCATCAATCAATCCCTAAATTTTGCTTTCATCAGCTACAACTGGCCAATGTCATCTTCAACATCAAAATTGCCAAAAAGAAATTTTGCAAACCAGTTTTAAAACTGGCATTCTATTAATACATCTTTCCATATAAAATAATTTTTCCTTGCTAAAACAGAATTTTTTACCTTTTTGATAATAAAAGTAAAGTATGCCAAAACTGCTGCTTTCAACTTTCCATAATTGATAGGGCACCCCAAAAATTATTGTGCAGAATTAAACTTTTTCACAAGCAAGTTCTGCTAAATAAGCTTTCAAAATATATACTGACAATGAGGGTTAAGTATGAACTTGGCTGTTTGGCTGAAAAAAATACAATTGAGTCTTATCTTAGGAAAAGTGAAATTACTTTCTGAACAACCCAATACAACATAGAATGGTATAAAGAACACCAATTTTATAAAATATTTTCTTTTTAAAATAGTGTTGTTAATTTTTTTTTTTTTTTTTTTTTTTATCTAATTAAGCAAAATTATACCCTAAGCCAATTTGATTTTCATCAGACCCGACCACTGCGTAACTAAGGGTATTACTGAACTGGAAAAAGATACAAATTAAAAAAACATAATTATTCTTTGTCAAATTCTTTAATTATAGAATAGTTTCCCTAGGCAATCCGTTCTGCAGATTGAAACATTCAAATCAATAATCACATCAACACTAGGTGGGGTGAGCTCTTATCCAATAACAAGGAAGACAAACAGCCAATGCAAAGTTCTTTGGGTTTATCATTTCAATTTCACTCAATTTCTGCATTCACTAGCATTGGACCAACTAGTGAAGTGGCTTTTTCCTTTCCAAAAAAATGTTTGACAATAGCCAAGGCAAATTCAAAAGCTGTACCAGGACCTCGACTAGTTATTAAGTTCTCATCAATTGCCACTCGTGTTTCAATATATTTGTATTCCCCTGAAATAAATTTCAAGAAATTATTTCAATTTTGTTTGAAATGACAGCAAAAGTAAACATCTAAAAAATTTAATTTTAATTGTTAAAAAAATATTACTCAATATATTTTAAGGGAACTTTTTTTTTTTATAAATTTTGACAAAAAAAATAGACTAACAAATACTACAGAATTAAACTCAATATCCTGTCATTTAATGCTGCTTAATAAAAGTAAAATGCAGAAATATTAAACACAATCTTGCTAAATTGCACTTTTGTTTTTTAATAAGTCAACCAACAGAGCTAAATTTCAATTAAAATGTAATTTTATATGATAAAATCTAATATTTAAATTTTAGGTATATATATCAAAAATTACAATGACATTTAAATAATTATTATGAAAAGACTAAATAGACTATATTTTAAAAATTCATACACTTGATATCATTTCCATTTCAATATTTCATCAATATTTACAAAATGATTTTATTAATTTTGAGAACTGACTGAAGGCATACATAAGTTTTGAAATTGATATATATTTATTTTCAAGGTTGAAAACATTATGCATATGAACTTTCAAAAGTACTTATATAGAACAAATAGCATGATTTTTATTTTAATTAGTAAAGCTGCTGTGACATTGAAATTCAAGTGCTATTAAATGAGGTTGAAATCATGTTTAAATGTGGAAGTTAATGGTGCACATCTTGGGCATGCTTAATTTATAATGGTCTTGCAAATTTTGTATTTAGCTTTTATTACACATTCGTATTTATATATAAAGTTTAATATTATGCTGGCTTATATAGGTTACAAAGCAGAAAAATAACATTGCTGACTGGATATTTAGTTTCTAGTAGTATAAGATTTGAAAATGATAAGTTTTTACTTTTCTCCTGATACAAGTATTTCTTCCATTCATACTGCATGTTATATTTCACAAGCATAAACAAATCAAGTTAAATACTTGATAACCTTTTATCCCATCTTCTAACAACAATCAAAATATAACAGGAAATAAATTTATAAGTTAACAGATATCCACTTCTGCCAAATAAGTCAACCAATATATATATCAAACTGAATCCACTTCTGCCAAAAATTAAATAAATATTTTCTAATCTTAGTAATAAAATTAAATAAAAAGAATAAATAACCATAAAATTAAAATAAGATGTATTTCATATTATTAAATAAACAGAATTCAATAAATAAAAAAGCAAATGTTTTACATATTCATTTTCGCTTTTGCAATATTCATTTACGTTTTTCATATTTACTTAAAGTACTTTTACACTTCAAAACATTTATTAGTCAAGTGGTTTTATATTTTAAAGATGTAATGACAAAAATTTGAAAAATTATATTTAGTCATGTGTATATTAAATTCAATCAATACACGAACAAATGAATGTTAAATTATTTTAATTCATATAGAATAATTTTTTTATAAATAAATTCTTCTATGATGCATATAATTCATTTTTTTTTACAACTAGCATTGCATCATCGTAACTTTTTTTTTTTTTCTCTGCAATTTTCCTGGAATTGCAATTTAACCGTTAATTTCTATTTTATTATTAACATTAATGTAAGAGTCATAAGTAGCGACACAAAACTCAGCTAATTAATAAATGTGGAATAATTAAAAATCTACAAAAATTTTTTTAAAATTTAAATTACTTAATTTAAGTACTTTAAACAAACTAAAGTAAATTAATAAAATTTGATTTTAAATTAACAGGGTCTGGGCCTTTGTAAACTTTATAAAGAATGCATAAACACGGGCAATAGTATTGATACCCTTAAGACTTTTCATATATTTTATAAATATAGTATAGAAAAAGGAAGTTCCTAATTTTACCAGTAGATAAATCAGCTTGTTTGCAAGGATGAGAAGTAATTTGTTTTCCTGTTCCAATGGAGTGGCTTTTCAAAGCAATAGGAGCTAGAAGAAATAAGAATAATTAACTAATTATTTTTAATAAATTATTTAAAAATTTGTAAATAATTAGAATATTTAACTTTCAATATTTTAAATTACCAATAACATGAAAAAAATTTCATTTACATATAATAATAAATAAAAAAATGTTTAACTAATGCAACTTAGATATTTTATTATAGTTTATTTGATAACTTTTTATAAAAATATTACTTTGAATTTACGATTAAATTACATCTAATATTAAATAACGAGAATATACATTGTTTTCAAACACCAAAAATTCTCTTGCATTTAAACATTATGATTAGCAATGAACAAAATGGAAAAAAATTTAGAGATAATAATACTAAAGAAAATCAACAATTTTCAATTTAACTACTGCTACCAACTGATTTTCTACAATTCTCTGAAGAAATCACAGAGCCAGAAATTTTTTGAAGGATGCAAAATGTGATCATTCATCAATGATAAATGTAAAACTGAGATGTAAACTTTGAAAAATATAAACTTTGAGTAATAAAATAAATCTGAAATTTGAATTGTAATATATGAAGCATTCACTTTAAAGAATTTTTTTCTTTTTGTATGTTAACTTCTAAAGCATGATAGCCCTTTAATTTAATCTATTATGTTGACTACTGATTAATATATACATAAATTTCAGTTTACAATAAATCTTTTGAAAAAAATGATAATTTTATATAAATCCATGTTTTACTTGCAATAATTAATGAAAATAGTAAGAAAAGATCACGAAAACATTCATTCAAGCCCACAATTTAAAAATGATTATTTCTTGCACACCTTTTAATTTTCAAAAATTTATAATATTAGAAATCAAAAATACACTTTATTTAATCAACAAGATTATTTGTTTCTTATAGCCTTCAAAATATTTACAATATCCAAAATTAATTACATTTTCTGCTAATTATCTATTTATAAAACAAATTGAGATTAAATATAAAATTAATAATTACTGTTAAACTATTATTGGAAACTTCATCACATTTTCAAAACATGTGTATTTAATTAGTAGAATGTTGAACTTGTAATGAAACTTTTTTGAAGTCAAATTAATATTCTAATAAAAGCCTATGACATCTAATAATATACTAAAGCAAATTTTATTAATGTATTTTTGAATTTATGCACAAAGATTTAAATTTTATTGTTAATTTAAGGTTGTTATCTCACAACTTGCAGATAAAATAAAATAGTATGTTTTCAAAATATCAAATTTCAAAAATACTATTTAATAATGCATTATCTTTATTTACTGTCAGAACATTCATAGATCCTACTTTATTTCTGAAATGCATTTTCTTCTATGAAATTTGCATTTAAATAGAATTAAATAAAAAATAAAAATAGAGATATTTTACATAATGAATTAATGTAATTATTATTTTAATAATTAAAAATATTTAAACTTTCCAAAACAAATGTAAAATGCTTGATTTTATTTTCCAATAGTCATATGCTAAGAAAAATTTGAAAAATATTAATAAGAATTAATGAAAATATTAAATACTTTAAATAAAAATTATAGTAATAAATTTTTATAAATTGAAATCCATTTTCAATATTAATTTAAAATTTTATTGTTATAAATGCTTATATTAAATTATACAGATGAAAATATCTCTATATTGTTTTTATTATTATTATTAAACTAACAATCAAAGGAAACTGAAATTTTTCGCACACATTACTACTACATTTCAGAACTGTTTTGGAGCATTTGTTTACATTTATTTTACAAAGTTTTTAGCATTGCACTAATAAACTAATTTTTTTTACTATATAAAATACTTAATAATAATTAAGTATTTTGTAATAACTTAATAATTTTAATAATTAGATTAATTTAATAATTTTACAATTAATTTTTTTACAATATTATATTTTATTTTTATAAAAACTAATATTACAATTCATGCATTCTTAATATATTTTGAGGACGTTTTTAAAATTCTAAAACAAAGTACCAATAGGATAAAAACTTATGTATACATATATTGATGAAACTGAAAAAGCAACTTATCAATACATTTAAAGAACAAACTATTATAAACAGAAATTTTAAAAATTTATAAATATCCAATAATAAAAGAATATAATTACGATATTAACGGTACCTTCGTGACAATTGCGCCATTAAAGAGCACAGCGCCAACCACAGCTACAGATTTGGCGGTTTTTAAGTGGCGTCAATCTATTCTATTGGTTTGGTAACCTTAGTAGCTGTTAGATTAACGACACTTAAAAACTGCCAAGTCTGTCGCCAAGGTACCGTTAATACATAAGTACCAATAATTATAACAATCTAAACTATATATTGACAAGCAGATTTATACATTTAATTCATACTTACTATTTTATTTACAAGAGAATCAACATTAAATTTTATATTTAAAAAATTTTTTTTTACTCAATATTTTCTTTTTATTTATATTTATTTATTTAATATTTAACAAAACATAACAATGCACAGATATTAGAAATCTATTTTAAATTGTATATAGATATCAAAAAAAAAAATTATAAAGTATATGAAAAATACCTGCACAAATAGCAGCAATTAAACGGCCATTTTTTTCTTGTGATTGTAGCAAGCTTTTTACAAACATCACTCTAATAAAAGAAATAAAATTAGGATATAAAACCTGATGTGAGTAAGACTTATTTTTTATAAAAAATTTTAAGTATATAGCACTAAAAGAATATTAGAAATTAGTAATGATAACATATTTAGATCAGGATTAAAAATATAATTTAAAATATTACTGAATAATTATAAAATAAAAATATATTTGTTTAAACATGAGAAGTTTCTAATTTTCTATGCCTTTATTATTTAGAATTAGTACTAAAGAATTTTTATTTTATATCACATTGAAATATATAACATAAATAATCAAATTAATATTAAAAATATAATATTTATATAAAATAAATAAAAATATTTTTAAAAATTTAACAAGAATATAAAAAAAATTTTTTACTGCAAACAGAGTTAGTTATTGTTGGAAAAATAATATATGTCAATATTTCACAAAACTATCCATATAAATTTCACAAGATTTTCATTATGCATAACAAAAAAATAATTACTTCAGCTAAATTTTCAGCTCCTTTAAGCCCTCCAGGTAAAATGACAGCATCATAACTCTGTTTCACAGCATCTTGTAAACTAACATCAGGTACAATGACAACATCTCTACTACATTTTATTGGATTTGAATCCTGCAGACCAGCTATTGTAACTTTCATCTATTGAATGGAAAAAAAACCCCATTAATATTTAAAATATATATATATTTAAATATTAATGGGGTTTTTTTCCATTCAATTGTATTCATTGTGTATATATATATAAAGTTTTGAAAAAATCAAATTGAAAATGTTTTATATAAAACAATATCGCTTTTTTTTACCTTCTTTTTAGACTTATATCCAAAATGAGAATATCCAGTAAAGATCCCTTGATTTGTCTTCTTTTCATGTTTTTTTTTATTTATTTATTTACTTCTGTACCATTAATACATATTATACATTGTAAATTTATTTATGCCAAGTATGCACATGATTAAAATTCCATGACTAATAAAATTTCATGGCAGTCACAATGTACATTACCGGTGTGCAATAGGCATATCTCTTTAAGCCCTAGAACATACAATCATATGCGTTAGACATTAACTGAAATTTAAGCTTTTGACATAATCGTATGCAATAAATATTGGAATTCAACAATCGTGCTGGTTTACAGAAACTATATTGTATCCTTTTTAGTCAACTGACGGTGCTTTCAGACTATTTTTGAGTAATAGTCTTCAAATAAAGCATTATTTACAAGTATAAGCAAAACAGCTCAACAATTTATCTGTCGTAGTTGTAGAATTTTCAATGTATAAATAAGTGAAATATAAGACAAAATATAACTAATACACTATTTTGTTCTTAAGAAGTTATATTTCTTTAAACGTATGATCATGCTACTTCAGCATTAGGTTCGAAGTTTGTTACCTTAAAGATAAGTTTTTTTTTCCCAAGAAAATTTTCTTTTCTCTGGTGGTGCATTCAAGAGTTATCTAAGAAACAACAGCCATAGCCAATTAGAAATTTTCAATGAGGAATACTTTTTTTCCTAAAAGACGGGGAAGAGGGAGAATTAGTGTTTGGTAAAAATGGATTGTGGAACATGTTTAGAACATTTTGCAAAATAGCAACAAAGTTATTATAACATGGAATTGTTGTGGTACTGAACCAAAAGAAAGTTCTGGACAAAAACAAATGTGAATATATTATGCTACCACATCATTCTGTGATAAAATTCAATAAGTATATGGGCGATAGACATTTATGATCGGCAAATGGAATGCTAAAGGACATGGTTTAATAATAATTTCCCTCATAAATTTTTTTTTCTTCCAAATTTTAAAATTGGAGAAAACTTATTTTGAAGAATCAATGCATTCTCTATTGAAGGCAATAAACTGTAGCAATGCCAGTATCATTAATCTATAATTTATTTAGTATCTTCAAAAATCCTAAAAACAGTGCTATACTTTAACAATAAGTATGAACTTAATTGCACTGTTTGTTGCATTTATACAAAAATTATTTTTGCTAATATTGACTCAAAAAACACAATTGAAACTTTCATTAGCACTTTGTGTCATAGTGACGTTTATTTAATAGCATTTAATCATATAACTTCATACAAATGGAATTACGAAAATTAATAATCTTTTGAAGGAGACCAGCATTCAAATCTTTATTTCACTCTCAGCCAGAGCTTATTGATATTTATACCAGCTGATGAACCTACAAAACTCTGGCCGTCCATTGGAATAACGTTACTGAATCAGCAATGAACAAAAACTGCAATTGTTTTTATATTGCACTGTGAAAACAAATACATATCTTATATTCCTTTCCTTATTGCTTTTTAAATGTAGGAATAAATTTAAAAAAAAAAAAACAAATAAAAAACCAAGACAATTCAACAGCACTTTAAGCAAAATGTAAACAACCGTTTAAAGGAACTAGTTGTTTCCAAAATTTTTATTTAAATACACTAAAATAGTAACTTGTGCAATGAGAAAAATCTTTAATCTCCCAAATAGATAATAAATAATAATAAAAAAGAAATCTAACTTCCGGTTTGTTCATTGGTCTTGAACCACACTTGTGGTTTGAAGAAAGTGTTACAAGTTAATATTAAACACACTATAATTTGGCTTCAATTTGTCATAGAGTAAAAACAAAGACAGTTTTACAAAGCAGAATAGCTGGGCTTTAATTCAAAAGAATAAAAATTGGTAAAAAAAAAAATCACTTTTTAAATGCAGTCTTATGTCTTAATCTTGAAAAATATCTTGTACACTAAACAAAAATTTCAAAATTGTCTAAGAAAATTATACTCATTAACAATCAATACTCTTTAATGGACAAAGAAAAACAAAACATAACCATTCTTGGACCTATTATTGCTTATGCATGCTCAGTTTAAGCCTATGCTGCAAAATCTAACTTTCAAGTTCTGGATATCAAATTTCAATTATATGTCAAAGCACAAATGCTAAATTCATGCAAAATTCAGAAGTACTCAATATCATCAACCTCCCATAGCTTAAAGAATTTGCTAAAAAATGTAAATTAAATTTTTCAGTAATGCAAAAGACTACACAAATTCTACCAAGAAATTGTTTAAAAATCTTCTGATCATTTTAAAAGTTCATCTAAGAGATTTTTTTACATAATTTTTAGTGTTTTTTGGCTTTCTTTGTAAATTTATATTTGTAATTTGTCAAATTTTATTTCTGAACATTAACAAAGGTTGTTAATTGTTTGTTGTTGCTCACATAAAAGATGAAGTCTGTTCAAGAATAGAGAGCACCAAAAACAATCAATAAATATCCAGTGATTTATATAACCCCAATTGTTATTTCATGAATAAGCAAACAAAAATGTCAATACAACATTTAAATTGGATGACTTCAAAATTTTTATAATGATTTTTCTTTCCTGCAAAAGTTAGCACAATTAGGTTTAATATGATATAGGGGGTGAGGAACAAATTTTTGTGAAAATTCTTTTAAAAAAATGGAGTTTAGAAAAAAAAAATAAACGGTTTACCATATGTGGCGCTATAAGCACATATTTATGAATGGCTTTCCCTTAAACGAAAAGATATATATTTTTTAATATAATTTAATGTCTGTAGTTGAATTCTGACTTCATCAATTTTAATTTTCTCAGAATTAGTTCCAATTGCAAGTTTTATATACAAAAAGAAATCAAATGCTTCTACCCAAATAATAACACAAAATGTAACTACTTTTTCTCATATCGGTCATAAAATTTAATGTTAAAAATCAACAATTAAACTACAGTAGCTGTAAGTCTTATAAATATATATATATATATATATATAAGTATATATTACATATAAAATGACACCATAATTTTTTTAAAGAAAAATGTAACTCAAAACTATTCACAATATCGAAGTTAACAAAACATACCACTGTTGTTATTATTACCCATACATTTGTTTACGAAGTGTGTACAAACTGAACTTACACCAGCTCGTCGCAGAACATCAGCTGATATAACAGCTTCCATTTCTTCAGCTCCTTCGGAAAGGATTAATAAAGCTGTTTTTGACATATTGAAGGTTGAAAATTTAAATTGCGACGAAATTAACAGCCGGTTTAAGTTAAGTTTCGGAATTTGCAACCACCATAGACCATTCATTTCATTTCAGTTTAACTCGATCAAATCCGAAACAACATTTTTATTTATTTATTTATTTATTTCCAAAGGCAAGATAAAATGACAAAGTCTTACGAGATCAAAACAGTGTAAAACATGCGCAAGAAAAAGTAAAACAAACATATAGTATTAATTTTAACAAAGTGTAGAAAAACTACTGTACAGCCTCTAACATTTCAAAATTTGAATTTCTAAATTATAGAACATTACGGCAACAGTTCGTATTTCCTCTGAGTGTATTGCTCTTCTAGAAATTGCAAGTATACTTTTATTAATTTCTTACTGTTAATAGTAAATACATGTTTATATATTTTTCCTTATCAAAATTTTTAAAGCAATTTCTACATTTATACGTATTTATGGTATTGATTAACAAATAAAATAACAAATTTTAGTAAGTTTAAGGTACGCAATACATTATTTATAAACTAGTAATTTAAATCACTTTTTTTATTTTAACAATACAAGTTACCATGTTTTATAATAATATTCAGAAATTCATGTAGGTTTACCAAGAAATTTTAGAACGAGTATTATTACGAACTATGTAGATTGTTTATATAATTTAAAATTAATGATGGTGATGTATTTTCGTTTCTGTAAACTGTCATTAAATCATTAAAAATTTTAATTCTTCCTTTTAGAATTGTTTTCATTGTGTGTATGAAAATACAAAATAATACCTATTGTTAGATTTTTTATATGAAAATATTTATTTTACTATTGGATGATGTAGTATAATCATATTGTTATGATGTCATCTTAGTCATAGCCTGAATCATTTTTGATGAAATGAATTCTATAAATCCCAATTCACAAAATCTTTTGTATAAGCACTACTATATTATAAAGATTAAATATTGTTTTTGTTCAGAGTTTGTTATACATTTTATAAATGATGGGAAATGTATAGGTTTCTTTTATTGTAATTTATATGTGAAAACAATTTTTTTTTTTTTTTCTAATTAAGTACTATTATTTATTTCTATTATTAACAACAAAGTTGTATCAAGGTTAAAGTCATTGTCAGCAATACAGGATTTATAATCAATTTATATTAACATAAATAATTCTACCCATGTTATAAATAATCCACATCCTTTAACATTTCAAAGTTTGATTTCCAAAATTTAGGAATACTTTAGAATTTCTAAATTTTTAGAAATACGATTGATATTCCATTTAATAAAAACAAATAAATGAAAGTTTGTAAGATAACATTGTTTATTTCAGATTATAGTTTAATGAATGTGTATGGCGATATTGTAAAATTATCCTACCATAGATTTAGTTTGATTTTTAAAATTCATTTTTCAATTTAAAAAATGCATAACAGTCAAGATTTAGCTTTCAAAGGAATGCAACATAGGTTTTGTTTTTTAATTTGGGTAATATTCATATAAATAGATCCACATCTTAGAAAGTGAAATCTTGTTGATATTAAAAGAAACTAATAATTTTATTAATATTTTAGAATAAATTTATAATTTTTTAACATGTTGAAAAAAAATGAAATAGATTAATAAATTATAAGATTTTTAAAAAAAATGTTTACAGTAGCTTCTTTTTTTAATGTGTATTAAAATATTTGTGTACTTCTTTTGGGAAAGTCAGCAAATTAAGATTTAAAATGAAGTTTTAGGATTTTTCATTTTAATGTAAGTAAAAATTAATTTAGTGCTGTAATGAACAATAAGGATACACTGCTATATTTGTTATCTTGTTAATTAAAATCATATATTACTTTCCAGTCCTTTATTTTGTAATTCTATTTATTGCTGCTTAAGTAGTATTAAAACTATGTAAAGTTGTTACATTAGGTTTTTCTCTGAACATATGCAATATAATAAGTTTATTGTATAAACATTTTTAAATCTATGATATATATGTTGTTATACATATGAATTTAAGTTATTTGTTATATTTCTGAATATTACTTAATTAGAATTTAAAATCAATTGTATTACAATTAAACAGAATATATATGTGTGTTATGACATTTTAAATTGTAAAAGTTTCTGTTTCCATTTTCTATAATCATGTATTTTTTTGGTTCATATATAATTTAGAATGTTTAAATGTATGTTTATATTGCTTATGAAGCATGGAGATTAACTATATTTTGTGTAATTTAAAATTTTTATCTATTTTACAATAATTTCAGATTTAAAATGTTGGAAGTGACAGTGAAAACTCTTGATTCACAGAATCATTCTTTTTCTGTTAATGATGAAGTAAGTGTTTTATTTTATTTTTCTGTAATATTTTCTATTGAATCAAGCTTTTTATGCTTCAATATAGAGTGCATAATTATAATAAGCTTAAGCGAGAAATTAAATATTTAATTGCATTTAATTTAAAAATAATTTGATTTTAAATTTAGATTTTAAATTCCTTTTCCTTCCTTAGATTTTAAATTAAATCAGAATTATATGTTTAAGTAAAAGGATTAGAATTAAGTATTTTTATTATAGACATAATCTAAATCAGACTTAATTATAATAATTTATAAACATAGTTACTTTTTGAAAAATTAAAAATTTGAGAAACAATATGAATGAAATCTTAAATTTGTGTATGAATATGGATAAATCACAATAATAATGTAAATATTTTAAGTTTTCTCTTTCATGTATATATTTAAAAATTGAAATATTCTTCAGCAAATTCTCTAAACTTTCATGTGTTATTATTCTGATAAGATAGTTGTTTTAAGTAAATCTTATCAGTTAATTGAATGTACTAATTAATATTTTTTAATTAAGATAGTTGCTCTAATTCTTGGTTTAGAAAAAGCTTTTGAAATTTAAAGATGATTTTTTTATAAAGTAAACATTCATTGCTGTGTTTTTTTCTTAGGTGTTAAATTTCTGCAAATCAGATGATTTCCCACTTAAATAGTCTTTATTATTTTTCCTTTTATTTTTATTAACACTTTTAGGATATGCCTATAAATTTTTAATTGTAAAGTATTATATTCTAACAAAAAATAAAGTACCAATGAAATGTTTTCACTTCATTACAATTTTTTTGAAATAAATTTTGTTTCCATTGTTAACAATTTTACTTATTTTATTAAACTTAATAAATTGAATTTTTATATATTGTGAATGATATATAATGTTTTGCTTTAAAATTACAGTTCTTTCTGTTTAACTGTGTCCTTTTTTTTTTTTTTACAGTCATTTATAAATTTTTTTAATACAAAAGGTTGAATCTATAATCTATTATTTATGTCTAATAAAAAGATATGAAATCAGTATTTAAATTTATTCACTCTTTCTAATTGATCTTTAAAATTATGAAAGTATGCTCATATTTATGTTGAATTGCAATGCATAGAATGAAAATAATGTCTATATATAATTGTCTTGTTTCTACTTAAACAATTGCAATTACAATAACAATGCTTATTTATAATCTTGCATTCTTTTCCTCTTTAGATTACTGTAAAAGAATTTAAAGATGAAATTGCTCCTGTATTGGTAATTATTATTTTCTGCTTTGTTAAATGGAAGTTATGGTATTCATAGTTTCAAAACATATTTATGAAATCTGATCAACTTAACATCACAGCCTTCAGTCATATCTTAAATTGCTAAATTGTTGTACAATGAATATATAAATTGTTGTGCAATAGTTTATTGATTAAACATGTAATAAATGCCAACTCTGTTTTCTTATTTTGAAAATATGGCTTTAAAATTAATTTTGCTAACATGTAACTGTGTTGAAAAAATTGTAAGTTTTTTATATTATTTTTATTTTAAATTCCATCATCCTTAATTAGTATAAAAATTTGTGTAGCAATTAAAGAAATTTTTCAATGAAAAGTAACAATTCAGTATGTGCCATATTTTTTAATCTTTAAAATTAATTTGTTTTAGGTAAGTATGTAAAACTTGACTTGGTGCAAAGGAAAAAGTTAGGCATTAAAAAATCTCATTGTATATTATCGTTACTTTTTCTAGTATATGATTTCTTTTCATATTTATATTCAAAAATAATTATTTTCCCTTGCTAATGAAGTACATGTAATCCTGTAATAGTTATTAAAAAAATTACAAAATGTTAAATGTGGACATCATAGATCTTGAATAGATGTTTCTTGTTTAAACTAAATGCTTCTTACTTGTAGAATATAACAGCTGACAAGCAAAGATTAATATTTTGTGGAAAAGTTTTAAAAGATGACAAAAAACTCAGTGAATATGGTAAGCATTCAAACTATTTCTTAAAATTATTTTTCTATTTAATACAACTTTTTTTTTTTTTAGTACTTTTAAGTAAATATACTTTTTTTTTTTTCTAAATATATTTCATTTATCTTCATTTAAGAGAGTTAATGCAGGTGAATAAAATATTCATTGTTTGCTGAAAAAAAAAAAAAAAAAAAAAAAATTCTGTAGTTTTGTAGATAAAAACTTATAATATGTTTATACATTATAAATTTTAATAAGATATTTTTTAACATATACTATTGTAGTATGTTTTTTCATTAAGAACTGATATAGTCTTATTTCTTGGAAAAAGTAAATTGTTAGAAAATTATTCATTACAATTCTATAGACACAATATGTTTATCATTTTCATCTTTAAACAAGTAATTTGTTTAGTTGATAGGAAAATTAACTGGAAGTCATTCATAAATAAATATGAATCTTACTTTTTTTAACACACATCTAAGCTCCCCCTCCTTCAATTTCTTTTTATGAAATTTGTAACAGTCTACAAGGTAATGTATTAAAAATTAATATTTGTCTTATTAAAAGTGGTTTCTTGTGCAGTTCTGTAATTATTGTTTTTTGTCTAATTTATTATATTAATTTAATTTAACTGATTAATTTATATTAATTTTTCTGAAGTCAAAAATTTTCCAACAAGAAATCTAAAGTATTATGTCACATGAATATTCCTATATGTATAAATGCATGATTAAAAGTGGGGGGAGAATCAAATGATAAATTTTTGTTAAAAACTGATTACATTTCAAAATAGCAGTTGCTTAATAATGATATATATTAAAATATTTAAGTTATTCTTTTAAAAGGAAAAATCGAAGTTCATTAAAAAATAATTGCGATTTATAAGGTTTGGTAAGAGTTTTTCATCATTGTTTTTAAATTTAATTTTGCATCTGAAATTGAAAATATATATATAAATATATATATATATATATACTTTTACAGAAATTGTATCTATACTATGATTTTATACCTATACTATACTTGTACTATATTTTTACAGATTTTAAATTAATTCTCTACTGATAACTAAAAGTTTTGGATAATTTTTATTAATGTAAAATTTTACTTCCACATTTATGTTAAACATATTGATAATCTATGCTTGTTTATATGTTGCCAGACAATTAACAAATATTGGGAATGTACAAAGTGTCATGAGGCCAAACTTTTTAAAACTTTCCTGACAAAAGCACAAAAATAAGTAAAATACACACTATTATAAATATAACAATAAATAAACACTTGTTATAATATTAACCAAGTTGCCTTCGAAAAATAATAATTTGATGTTTTTTTAAGTCTTCATAAATTTTACTTAAATTTAATTGATAGGTATTCATCATATCTGTTGCAACATCCAAATTAAAATGTTGGAATTATTTGTTTTTTCACATGGGAACATAAAATTTTAATCCTTTCGTCTAGTATATTATAATAAATCTAAGAGATTGCAAAGTGCTGCATATTATTTGAAAACAGGCCCTTGCTGATCTAGAACTACTCCTAAAGAATATCAAATGATAATGTTGAAAGCATTTGTTGTTTTATCGCAAATATACAAATCATCCTCTAATTCTAATAATGTATTGTTACTTTCATTTATTAAAGTTTATGAAAGAAGATTTTGTAAAGATACAATATAAGTAAAGCTCAAAATGTAAAATTAAAAATAACTGCATATTATTCATAACTTCTTTTAAAAAGAAACAGATTTATTTTGTAATAAATATCTAAACAAGTATAGTTATCATATAAAGTAGATTTTGCATTTTCTTACTAGATAAATTAAAATATGTTGTGAAAATGTCATATAAATTAATTAACTTTAATTCAACCTTTTCCCTCTTAGTTATTTGAAAACTTTAAAACCGTCAATAGAAAGTAACTTTTGACTAACATTTTTCAGATGTGAATGGTAAGGTAATTCATGTTGTTCAGAGCCTACCACCTTCTCAAGGAAACAATTCATCTTCAAATGGTCCCTCTGCAAATTCCACTAATAATGGAGGCTCTCGAAATCGAGATGCTGCTGGATTTTTACTTGGTGCATTCACAATTCCACAAGACCTTGTAGATCCTACACAAGTTCAGGTAAATTCCTTTTTCTCTTAAAACTTTAAAAATATTTTTGTTTCTTATGATAATAATGGCACCCTTTGCTGTTATATATTGAAATAGTAATTTTATATTCAGTTGTTTTACACTACAAGTCTGTTTTGTTTTTATACTAACAATTAAATGTAGTTAAAATGTTAATTATGAACAGTTTATGGTACAGTACATTTATCTATTTATTAAACTACAAAATATGTTGTATTTATTGCCTAGTAATTTTGTAATAATTTCTGGTATGAAAAATTCTATTAAAAAAATTTTTTTTTTTCGTTCGCAACATGTAGCTACATTTTTGTTGAAAATTATTTAGAATTAATATACCTTTTGAAATCAATTTTGTAATGGAAAGTATAAGAATATTTCTCTAGGTGCTCTGTAATTGACACTACCTTTGCTTTGTAGCTAAAATTTCATGTTTTCGTTAGAGAAAAAATTTTATTACAAAATAAAACATTTAAAAGCTAGCTTCAGAGATTACTTAATAATCAAAAAAATTTAAGTGCTAAGAATTTTTAGATATCAATTTTTATTTTTAATTATATATTCATCTTAATTTATTTGCTGCTACATCTATTATCATTTACTGACATATTAAGAATGTCAGCACACATTTATAGAAATGATTGGCAATAGGCATTACAATATAATATTTTCTACTAATATTTTGCACCTTGTAAATCATTTTTTTTAAGTTGGAATTTGTAAAATAGATCAGGAATTGTTGCTCACAACACAACCACCAATGATGTATGAATAATTTTTATGTGTCCTTTGCTAATAACAAGGAAGTCTAATGTTAGCAATCATTTGAAATCATTTTATTAATTTTTTAACAGCTTAAATGCATATTCTATCACAAATTCCTCATTTTTATGATAATATGTGTTTTAATAGATTTCAGTTATGAACAAATAAAAATTAAGTCTTTATTTAAAAGAATAAATTATATCTATGAAATTTTACATTAATTGAAACATTCGATATGTTTAATTTAATGACTTATTTATTTAAAAGTCTGCAACATTACATATTTATGAATAATACAGTCTAAAATGATTACAATATTTAAAAGTCACAATTGCTGTTATTGTTAAGCTTTTTCATATTTATCAACTTATATATAAGACCATTTTTTCATAAAATGTCTTGCATTTATTTACATTGCGTGAACATTGTTTATATTGTGCTTTACGTGATCTTTGACTGTGCAAAAAAAAATACAATCAGTTTTTTTATTCCTAATGAATCAAAACATTATATAAAAACTTTTTATAATGATATTTAAAATTATAAATTAAACTCCAAACTATTGCAGAAAAAGGGGAAGTTATGAAATAATATCATTTGCTGCAATCAATCATGTCATGAGCATCAATAAAAGTTTGAAATCATGTTTATTTATTTTGAATTTTTATTTTTTCTTTTATTTATAGTTTATGGTTGTGAAACTTAAAATATACTAAAATTTTCTTGTTTTAAAAATAAGAGCTTTTACTGAAAGTTAAGAGCATAATTTATATTATTGCTATTTAATATAATAAAATTCTATAATTCTTCTTGTAGAATATTGTTCAAGATGTGGTTTCTGGAATGGGAGAGATTGGAAGAAATGCAACAGTCATGTCTCGAGCATCGGTAAAAAAAAAAAATCGATTTTTTTTTTTTTTTATTTATTTATTTATAAAATGTAATTCTAAAAATACTTTATGGTATGGTTGCATAATAATACAAATCATATATGAAAAGTTTGTTTAATAATTAAATCATGATCTAATTAGGCACAAGTATACAAGTAAGTTTCATTAGTATTTCTGTACCATAATTGTAGCACATTTGTCCATAGACAATCTAACAAATATTAAATGGCAAAGGCAAACTTTTTTTTTAATTAGATAGTTTATCTTTTCCTTTCTCTTTTGGGAGTACAAAATTCAATGCATGGATATGAAAATTTGAAATATAAACTGAGACTCAGTGTGTTGAAAATGTTAGGCAGTAATGTACTATAAATTAACACGAGGAGAAAGAAATAACTGTAACTCTTATTTTTCGTAGTTGAGCACATTATTTGGTTTAATAATTTTTTGACTGCCAAGCAATCATATCAATTAAGCTTGATTTCTCACTACCTTTATAATTGAAAATTTAAAATATTTTAAATGATTACAAATTGGTTATTTTAACAAATATTTCCTTCAAATATATATAATATACGTGTGCAGTACTATGTGTTTTTCAAATTTTTATAGGATGATGGATCTGTTGATGTTCACATAAATTTAGGAAGGGTGCCTGTTTCTGTTCCTATGCAGAGTGAAGCCCAAATTCGAATGAATCGAGTTCGTAACATGTTGTCACGAGCTGATATATTATTGGTGTCCCTTGAGGTGAATGGAGTACTATTTTTCTCTTTTTTTTAATAAAATTTTAACAAAATTATCCTCATTAATTATTTTTAAATGTGTGTTCTTGTATAAAAAATGCAGTTCAATCTAATAATCTACTTTTTTTATTAAGATCTAAGTTAATAAATTTGTCCTGGAGCCTCCTGCGTACCCTTTTAAAAAGAATGCTTTGTTGTACACTCATTTGCAAAAACCAAAAGCACTAAGTAAAAATAATTGATTTCATTGTAATTAAACATGCATTGAGTCTGTAGGAATCATGAATTGTATATTGAATTTTCAAATAAATGATTTATGAAATCTTCCCTCTTTGAATACATCAATGTATGGAATGATAAGATCCTAATCTCATCTGGGATAAAACTCATCTTATCTCATCCTGCTTCTGCTGGACATTCTTCAATTGTTGCTCTAGATTCTGTCCGTATCTTACTTTTAAATTTCCTGTATATGTTCAATTGGCAAAAATTTTGGTGATCTTATTAGGAAAATAGCATCAAGATGTTCCTTAAATTAATATACAAGATGTTAATATTCTTTAGTGGAGAAAATGTAGTCATTTGTATACTTATTATAAAGGAATCTACCAAAGAAATTTGGAGATCAAATTATTTTTAGGCAAAGCTTTGTGTTTTAGATTTCATTTCATTATTGTGTAATGTTATTTTTCAATTACATTCATTTGTACTTAAGTAATCCTCTCCTTTCTCACCTCTCAAAAAATTTTACTTGAGTGTTTTCTAGTATATTTATTTTGAATATTTTTGTGTTGCAGGATAATATTAATTTTTTAATTTATGTTCTTGGTCTTACTTTTTACTTCTCTGTGGGTGTCTAATACTTTATACAAATAATGCATGTTTGCTGAATTACATTAAACTACTACATTTGCAATCTTTTGCAGGATGGTGCCAATGCTAGTCCTGAAGCTGTTGCAGATTCATCATCTCAAACAGAAACTGAAAATGATGAAGCACCCAGTAGTAGCAATGACACTGAGAGTTTAAATTCCAGCACACCAAATGAAATTCCAAATAACTCTGGGACCAGTACTTCTGAAGAATCAACCCCTAATGAAACAACAGAAATCAATGCACAAATCACATCTGAGGTTAGTTCATTTGATTAAATTTTCTTTTTGCATGTTCATTTTTTCCCCCAAAGGTAACGATTTATGCTTTGATGTAAAATCCACATACCCTTTCTCATAACCTTTATAATATAATAGTTTTAATTTCCAATTGTCTGTAAAGAAATTTTTAAATCAATGTTTTACTGATTAGGTATTAAGTAAAGATTTATCAGGAAGTTGTAATATTTGAAAGACATGAGAGATAGTATTCTTTTTTCATGAGAAAAATGTTTTATTTCACGATTGAGATAATAAACTGTCCATTTAAAAAATATTAACAATGAAATAACAGCTGAGCGCTAATAATATTCTTGTGCAATATGGTTTAACTTAGTGATAACTCATTTTTTTTTTTTTTTTTTAAGTCAATTCTTTTCCTTTAGTATTACAATTTTGAATATTAAAAAAATATAATTAGTATTGTGCTTTTTAAATACAACTTTGTTATGAAACAGTTAATAAATTATTTTTACTCCAAGTTATTGCATCACTCACTTTTGTTTTTTTTCCTCACAAAAAATAATTATTTTATTATTTTAATTTGTGAGTTTATATAAGTATAAAATTATATTACAAGCCGCTGAATATTTGGAAGGAGTGGCAAAATGCATATAAAAATCTAACATTTCAGATAAAATCAAAATTTTAGAAACTTTCATTATAATAAGAATATTTTTTTTTTATAATAACAATTTTGTATTTTTTACTAGCCTTACTTAAACTTGTATTATTTTAATGTAATTTATTGACTAGAGACTGAATGAAATCAAATTGTAATATTGGAATATATGAAGATATTCTAATTTATAAAATAATATCCTACAGTAAACCATATTATTTTATACAGTACGTTAAAAAAAAAAATTATGTAATCAGTTTAGATTATTTTACAATCGGGTAAACATTTTATCAGCATAATTCTTTAAAAGTTACTATATCTATGGTAAAATAAACTGTTGAAAGAAAAGTTTTAAAAATGGCTTTGTTTTTCATAAGAATTAGATTCCGACGTATTCTAAAAATAATTTAATTATTACAGCTAAATTAATGTTTAATTACTGATTATATTTAAAATTGAAAATAGATGTACAAAAGTACAAACTTTTGTATATTAGCTAATAATGTAATTTATAATAAAATATGTTTCATATAATAATCTTTCTGTGAAATGTCTTTTAAAATATAATTTTATTTTTCAGATAAATTTACCAGAATCCTCAGTAGGATCAGGTGGCTTTCGATTTGAAGGACTTGCACATGCTGCTCAGGCAGCTATTTCTGCTGCATTTGCAACAGCAGCTGCTGCAGCTAGAGTTGCAGCCACTACTGACACTCCTCCAACATCAACTACTGGTAAGTTTCTTAACAGGATGGCCACTCAACCAGATAAAAGTCAGGGGATTCGATAAAAGAGGAGGGAATTTTTGAAAAAAGATGAAAAAAAAAAATTGAGGAAAGGAAAACTGGAAAATTAAATTTTAAATGGAAATATTTCAAAGCCAAATTATAGAGATCCAGAGCCATCACCACATATACATAAAAAAATAAATTTGTTTATGCATAAAAATATATAATCTGGTTCATTTCATTGGTCCTATGTTTTTGTTGTTGTGACTAATACTCAGAGTCCAGCAGCACAAGATGAACACCTCATGAGTAGGGAAAGGGGGCAGCTTCTATTGTGATGAAGCACTCATATGTAAAAGTCATACTTAGATCCGAGTCGCTGAAGAAGGGCAGTAATTTCTGGAGGACTTTTAGTTGTAACTACCTTTCATTTGCATAACGTGTGGGAGAAAAACTCGGAAAACCTCCCACTGGATAATCTGACTAACGAAGCAAGATGCTGAACATCACAAATGCCATCAATCTCCTCATTTTTGAAACTGTGTCTACAACAATGCTACTAGCAGATTGAACCTCAGCCTAATGCTCACCAATGGATCATGTTACCACTGAGTGAGCCACATGAGTTGATCTTATTTTTTAAAATACAAGACTCTAAAATTCCTGAGTATAATCACAGAAATTTGAGGTTAATTTTTTTTTTTTTTTTTGGTGTATTCATTGTAGGTAAAATAGGATGGACCCAAGTCGTCATTCAAGTAACATTACCCTTTACAGCTCCGACTCAGAAATATTTTTTAATTTTGTTGATTACTGTAGTCCGTATAACAATTTTAATATGAATCCTCTGACTGAGTTTTAACTGTTGGGTGTTTTAAATAGAAATTCGATTATAACAACCCTGTATATTTATAAAATGCTTATTTACATCAAGAGGAATAACAAAAGTTGATTGTTGTAATACAAAAAAAAAAAAAACCAGAACCATGCAGCAATTGATATGCAAACATGATCATTTGTTGGACTTTTTGCAATGTCAGAATTTAGAGAAATAAAACAACATTGAACAGTAAAATAGGTTATTAAAGGATGTAGTTGCCTTTTACAGTTACATAATGAGCATTTTTAGGAGAAATTTAGAATTAGTCTCTAAATCTTTTGTACTAGATCTTGCTTTCAGTCTCCCCACAATTTGACACCTCATTCTATCACTTAAATTTTGGTGATTGCTCATTTTTTTTCCAATTGTTTTTAAATTTCTGAATCTTGTATAAAAATCCATGAATTTCATAGTGGTGTACAAATGACAGAAAGGCAAAAATAGCCATATGATCTTAAGTCTGTCCCTCTATATGTATGACTTATAAGAATATGTAATTGACACTAGAGATTTGCAACTTTGTTTGGAAGTATTGCCTTTCATTCAGTGATTTTCAAGAAAGTCAACTTGCAAATGCTCTCAATTTTGAACATTAACGTGATATAAAATTCTAAAGGCAGTTTTATAAAGAATTCTGGATATTATAATCAGTATTATTTTTGCTTAATTGCTAATTAAATTAACTAGCCAAATCATTCTTCCCACCTTTAATATAAATGTAGGTATGAATAACTAATTTACATCAAGATAATGCAATTTTAAATGTATATTTAAAATAAATCATATTCTTTATTTAGTGCATATTTATGTTTGTTTATTTGGTTACCTTTTAATCCTTGTGACTTTTTTTTTCCCCCTTCAAATCGTCCAAAATTTTAATTTGTTATTTATTCCTAATTGATTGTATAATAAATTTTTAAAAGGTAGCTTATTTTTCATGAATAATATAAATCAAGTTTTTTTTTTTTTTTATAACTTAGTAATAAGTGAGCTGTTAGCAAGCTTTTATTTTAGAATATCTTTCACTTAAATTATTTTGTTGATCATAAATGAAATTAAAAGTATTTGTATGTTAGGTACTACACCCCCTTCTGATTCAGAACCAATGGATACTACTACTGAAAATGAGATACGAGATTTCTTGTCTTCCATCAATATCCATCCAGATCCATCTGTTATAGCCATGGATACTCTTCCATCAGATTCTGAACCAGTTACTCAAGAACAGGCTCAACGAGAGACTGAAACAGGCCTTACACATCATCCTGATTGTCCTCTTTCATCCTCAAGAACATCACCTGCAAATGAATCTACTTCTCCTTCTCCTTCACGACCTACTCCTACGTAAGTTAGAATTCTGATACCTTCTCTTGCATGTCAATGTTTTTATTTTTATCTAGAAGAATTGGGATATTTTATAAGTTTCTGGAAGACAATCTTTTCTGATTCAGGGAAACATGATTTAAAAAAAAAATTCTTATTTTTGATTGTGTTGTTTTATTAATCAATTTTAATTATCAATAGGCATTAATGTATAATATTTTTATGTAACTCATGTATAAAAATTTTGCAATTAATAAAGGCTTAATTTTCTGATAGCATTTTCTCATTTTCCTAGTAATACCATTTTTTAATTAAATATTCACTGACAAAAAAATTTGTCTTGATCTATATGTTTTTGAAGTTGGCACATATGCTTTTTCTTATTGAATCTATATTTGTGCTTATTACTCTTTTATAAAAATTTAAAAAATATTATAATTTCAAATGCTAAAAATAAAAAAAAATATCATATGGTGGAGGTAAGTAAAATGAGTAGAGTATTTAGAGGTAAAGTAAGAATAAGTAAGCTTAAAATACATTACAGGTATCCATGCTATTATCAATATCCAATATCTAGTTTCTTAACTGTTATTCATAGAAATATAGTCCTAGTTTTTATATATTGTTATAGTGATATTTTTAAAATTAAGAAGTAGTTAAAATCTATAAATTTATTTTTAATTAAATTTTAAAACTTAAAAGTTTTTGTATAATCCCTCATTTTGTAAAAGTTTTTCTTACAATTGCTATTTAGCTAGCTTGCTAAAAAATTTTAAAAAATCAATATTGAAAAAAATTAGTTATAATAATATAAAAAAACTTTGATTTAGAATTGAAATGCATTAAAACTTTACAAACAAATGGAGCTACTTTGTCCCTAGAGGTCTCAACTAGTATGGTTAACACATATTTATACAATTATTACTAAAAATTTCTTAATACCTTAATGTTTTAAGTAGTAATAAATACATTTTGTTAACATTTAAAAAATGTAAGAATATAATTGAAGTTTTTTCCTCGTTTATTTCAACAAAAAATTATATTTATATGTTTGCTATTCTTGTCAGAATAATGAAATCAGTTTTCATTGAAAAATTATATTGTAAAAAGCTTTTTCCAGTTTCATCTATGGAAGGATGTTAGATATCTGCTTACTTATATGGATTTCAATAAGTTAATAATGAAATATTTTAAGTATAACTTCTCAGGTTATGATTTAATTTGTTTCTTTTTGCAGCCAACAACCCAGTGTACAGACAGTGGCAAATCTTTTAGATGAAGTTATCCGTATCAATACAAGACTTCAACCATGTCTAGAAAGATGCAGAGATTTAATCAGAAGCGATCCTACTTTAACCGGAAGGGTAAAATAAAATTCCATTGTATTTAAAATAATTTATGAATTTTACGTATTTTTATATTATAGATCATTAAAACAGAAATGTGTTACATATATCTTCTTAGGTTTTATTATTCTAGACTTTGTAAATATTGTTAGTTTGGAAATAAATAATTGCTTTATAAAAATTTTTCAGCTACTTAGTGATGCTCATCGTTTGTTCAGTCGTGTTTCTCAACTTTTGCACTTCTTAAGTCATGCCTATCACTCTTTAAGTGACCTGCATATCAATTTCAGTCAACCTCCTCCTCGTAGCCCACGAGTTCGTATCATTTCATCAACACAAAACCCAGCATTATTCCAGGGATTACCAATGCAGGTAAGCTTACACAGCAGGTTTTAATTTTCTTTTTTGACTATCATGGTTAAATTTAGTATGTTTTTCCTGCATTATATTAAAAAAAAAAAAAACTGCATCCTTGCATATTTTTCCTTCATTCTGTATATTAATGATTTCAGGCTCAAATAAATATAACTTCTACTAGTGGATTTTCTCCTAGTACAAATCAGAGCACTACTACTACTGCAAATAATACTAGCAGCAGTGATGCCTCACGAAATTCTACTGAAGTAAGTTTTACTATTGCTCTTTTACAAACTTCAATTATTTTAGATATCAGTTTTTCTTGTTCTTGTTTTAAAAGAACTTTGTCTAGCAGGAAAGGAGAATGAGATTTTTTTTTTTATTTTAAGCTAGGTTTTGTTGTTCTATATATAATTTGTGCAAAAAAAAAAAAAAATAGATGTATAAGTAAAGTTTAACTTACTTTTTCAGAATAATGGAGCTAGACCTGTTCCTGCTCCTAGAGTTAATCAGCCTAGCAGCAGTAGTCCTCTCCTTGTCCAGAGAACTCATAACCCTTTTGTGTTTATGGAAGTGTCCCCAACATCTGTAACCATTGATAGAATTACATCTATGATTACCACTACTCCTGTTAGTAGCTCTTCCAATGTGCCTCCCACTACTTCTGATGCTGCTCAACAATCAGGTGTACAGACTACAACTACTACAACTAATGCATCAACTACTCCTACTACTACAACTAATGCATCAACTACTCCTACTACTACAACTAATGCATCAACTACTCCCAGAGGTAAGGATCATTTAAGATTTCAGTTATAAGTTACAGTTATATTTTTAAACTATATTTTGGTTTTGATTTTTAAAAAATTAGCATTATCAAGTGTACTTCAGTTATTTAATATTATATATTTTTAAAGATGCATTTTCTGTTTTTGAAAAAATTTAATGTAGATACATAGTAGTAATAAATTTAAATTACTATGCTTGATTCAAAGTTATTTTTGATTACTTTAAAAGCATTGTATTATTGTAGCTAAATGATGGGGTGGGAATCTATTACTACTCATTTGCTTACTATAATTAAATTTTCTTCTGTGTCACAAATTATGAAATATTTTCATTTCTTTCAGATACTCCTACTCCTTCACAGAGTGACGGAACTCCAACTCCTAACAATCAAAACAGTTCACCACAACGTTCTACACCCAATGCAACTTCAGGTCAAGAACCTCCTCAAATCAACATACCCATCCGCAATTTAATTCCGGTACCATTGTCATCAATGGGAAGTGTGCATGCTTTTGACTCTGCACTACCTTGCCATTCCGTGTGGGCCTTAGAACCATCTCGACGTCGACATAATGCTGGAAATGCCAGAAATCCAGCCAATTCTTCTGTAAGTCATTTTATTCTTTGTCTTTTTTTTAAGTTTTTACTTAAAAAAAAAAAAGAAGATCAATGCAAAGACAAAATGAAGTTACATACATAAAATTTATCTTCATTGCAGGAAGGTTTTGCAACATAACATACTAGCATAAACAGTTGTATCAAAAATTTCATGAGCATGCAGTAATGTGTTTTTATGTCTTTTCAACTGAATGTCAAAAAAAATGCATGACTGATAGTTTTTGCCTTTTAGTAATTAAAGACACATAAACAGGGTGGCTACAAAACTGAAAAATCAGGGACTTTTTATCAAGCTGGAAAAGTCAGGAAAATTTGTAAAAATATCTAAAAATTAGGTAAAATTATCGCAGCAAGAGCATTTCGTGCCGGACATGCTCATAATTGGCAGCTTTGTAACCAAATATGCATGGTGACTTGAATCGTTACTCATTTTACTGCAACCTTACATCTCAATTTTTTATGAGGAGTGTACAGTTATGTGTCTTTTAATTGTGCTATGTGCTTGAGTCAATTTAGAAAATTAAGGATATGTTTTTAATACTTTTATTAATTATTAATATTTCATTATTAATAATTATTTGTTGTGAATTAAGCTTAAATTCATTCAAATTAAATTTCACAATCCTTAATATCTTCATTGATTGGTATTTGTTATTTATGTATTTAACTTACTAAAAATTAAGTCTAATGAATTATTATTTGTATATTTGTTTTAAATGTATTAAGCCTAAATCATTTAATCAAGTATTAATTACTAATTCTGCTCTTCAATTAGGCTTCTGTTAAGAGTAATTGTCAAAATTTGGAGGATTACTGTAATACTGTTTTAATTAATTTTTAGGAGGTTCATTCTGTTTATTTAAAATTGAATTTCATAGAAATATTTTTTTTTTTCTTTTGTATTAAATAACTAGTAAAAGTGTTTCTAATAGTGTATATTGTGCACTTACAATAATACTCAGTAGGGAGGAAGTCATAAGTAAGCTGATGTAAGTTTAGTCTGGGAAATTTTTCACAGTTCCTGTAATCACGCTAATATAAGAAGTAAGACTATTTAGGACAAATAAATATATATTCTTGTCAGTTTATATATTTAAAAGATAATAAGAATGTTATATGATATCTGAAAAATGAAATATATAAATGCTTTTGGATATTATCAATGTTAATAGTTGATTCATTTGGAATTCGTCACATAATTCAATAAACAATCTAGAGTTAATACTTTGAAAGAAAACTTCACTTTTATTATGTCCATCAAGTTATAAACATCAATTGAGAAACAATTAAACCACATTGAAATTAACTTCCATAATTTAAAAGTTTCTGATCCATGTAGAATTTATATAGATATTATAAGTGAACTCTCTTATTTCCTAACTATTGCACATAAATATAAGAATTAGATAAATGTTTTAGCTTTTTTCTAATTTGGTATTTTATGTATGTATTAAAAAATTATTTTTGTTCTTATTTTTGATGATGAAAACTCGTTTAGATTGATAGTAATGTTTGGTTTTTTCCCATGTGGTAGTTGTGGTATCTGATTATTACCTCTTTTTGTGGCTATAATTTCGTGATGTGATACTTTGAAACAATCCTTACAAAAATGTCTTATTTTTTGAAATAGATAAAAATAGTGTATGGTATATTATAATATATTGTCTTTGCTCCAATATTGATGAAGGTGGGTGATTATTTTTTACCATTGCACTAATAAAAGTGTTATTTCAACATTCAATAATTGAATATTTAATATCCCTTTTGTTTGTTTTTATGAGAATGCATCCACACATTTCATTTATAAGTGAATGCATTTTGCATTTTATTTATAAGTGATTTGTAGGTATTAGATAAATTATCTTTTCAGTACCGATCATAAACTGAAATAAAAAGTATTTTCAGCAGAACACTGTGACACCTAATGCCCCAGGGCAACCAGAAGATCAAGTACAAAATGTCATTAGTAATATTATGATGTCTTTATTAAATCATGGACCCACAGCAGGTAATTGGTTTAAAACTTCCTTTCTTGACATAAGAGAATAATAAAGTTTTAATGTATCATAAATAATCTGTAATCAAATTATATATTTTAGGTGGCCCGATTCCTTCATTGTCTGTGTTCTCATCTCGTGCTAATAACTCAAGATCTAATTCTAGAAGCCAGCCAAATCAAAATAATTCAAGGGTATGTACAAAGACCAGAATGGTTCTTCCTTGTTTTGTATAAAAGCTGATGCCGTAAAATGCTCATTGCTTCCCGGAGTGGGTGTTATCCATTTTATTTATATCATAACAATGTAGGTTATAAGAGTCAAGAGAGGCAGTTCTTGGCTAGCATAATTAGGAATATGCTGTAAGACATTATTAATAGAAGAAACTAAAAAAAAATTGCATATAATTATGTTTTAAGACACTTTACATTTAGGGTTTTTTTTTTGGGGGGGAGTCCTCCTGAATTAAAAAAATATATATCCAAATGATATAAATGTTTAGTAAAATACTTCTTTTGTTCAAGTATCTCAAGAATTAGAATGTGTATTGTTGAAATTAAAATGGCTGTATTGGATGCATATTTCTATGGGGAAAATACTTAACATATAAAACTGATCATATAAAAATAAATTAAAATTACTGAAAAAAAAATTTATTTTTCATACTCCAAGTTTGCAAAACTATGAATTCACATCAAAAACATTTGAATAGAAAGTTGTTGAGATTATAATGATATAGCTTTCTATAATTTTGAGTTAGACAGCTTTTTTGTTGTTTTTGGATAGACTTTTTATTGATAAAAATCATGCTTTTTTTGATATTGCAATAGACAATTTGTAAACAAGGTTATGATATATCTTCTAAAACAGAAATTTATTTATTATGAGAGGACAACTTATTAAGATTTTATTTATCTACAAAAACATCTTTACAAGATTACAAATAATGCCTATTCTTTATAGTATAGTATTCAGTATAGACCTTTTGAAGAAAAAATTTTAGTATAACCCCTTTTGATTTTGTTATAACCTCTTTTGATTTCAAATGTAGAACCTTTTAGAAAAAATGTCATTTAAGTCATAAAATTTCTTAGTTCATAAGAAAGTTTACTGTATCTGAAATTTATTTGTGCAATTTTTTTACAGGGTGAAAAGAATTGCAACCATGCAAAGGCGCTTTCAGATATATGAACCTATGACTTATGATGAAACCGTGGATTTGTTTTATGTGAGTATCTAAGTACTCCCTAAGTCCTTCATACTTAGTTTCATACCTTTGCAATTCAATTAATAATTTAATGTAACAAAATAGGATGCTGTTCTTTCCTAAACTTCTCCTTAATAAATAAAACATGTAAATTTGATGTTATTAAGCATTTATACTAAACAAAAAAAAAATTTATATATATATATACTCACACATTATATGTAGATAATTAGCAACGTTTTTACTAATTATGGTGTTTATTAAAAGTTTTTTTTTTGACATCGATTTCTATATAATTTCAGACTGGCAAATTTTACACTCATAATTCATTCAGTTGGCAATGCAATATCATGGCAAAAATAAATTTAATAGATAATTTTGAATTTTAAAGAACCCTAAGATTTTGCCTTTGTTGTTGTTGCTAATAGGGTAGTTTTGTGCAAAATATTGTTTCTACATTTTTAATTTTGTTCTAGGTTTCTGACTAGTTTTTAAATTTCATTTTAACTTCGGTTTTAATGGGTTCAGATTTTAAGCATCTTAGAAGTGCAATCAGATTTCGGGAATGTTATTTGTTTGAAGGAAATTTTTGTGGAACTACCAATACTTTTCGATTAGCATGATTCTATATTGCTTCAAATATGAATGCTGCCAGTTATAATGTAGCAAAAAAAAAGGGTAAAAAGTTTCAAATGCTTATCTCGATTGCTTTACATTTTGCCTGATGGAAACTGCCACTAATGGGAAAAATATTAATGTTTTGTATTAAAAACATTATTCAGCCATTAGTTAGTATTATTTACATTTTTAAAATACAGTGTGTTCTTATTTTTTCCCCTCACTGAGGTTAATATTTCAGTATAGTTTGTTAGAATAAGAAAAATACCTTGAATAGAAACTGGATTGGAAGAAGGTAAAAATAAATAAATTTGAATATAAGAAAAAAATACAAAATATAAAAGAAAAGAGATATTATAATATAGCAAATGTATAATATAAGTTTATGTTACTCTTTGCAAAAGTTAAATCACTAGAAAAACTTCAGATAAATGTTCATTCAGAACTCAGGAGATTTTTTTTTTTTTTTAACACAACCTAAACTTAATAAACATCACAACTTTAAGAATGTCTTTTTGATATTCTGCATAAAACTGCCTTCAAATTTTACTGAAATTCAAGGTAAAAGTTATTATGAGAATTTGAAAGAATGGGACTAGAAAATAGACTTCCATTAGGTTTGGTAAATACTAAAACCTTAGTATTTACTAGGGATCCACTTTAAAATAGAATAGCTGGATAATACAAAAGTATTTTTGAAAATCTATCAAAACTAATGATTTAATAAAAGCGGTGAGCGTATGAGCACACTGTTTAACTGAAGGTGCATGAAATCAATGTGAATTGTTAATCAGTAATGATTCATACATTTTATTGAGAATAAAAATAAGAACCATAATTTTGTAAATAATAACAGATTTTTGGAAGTTTTTTGTTGAAAAATTATTTAATTGAATAATAAAATTGATATATAATCATTATTAAAAATTTTATAAATAAGCTTTTATTTAAATTGCATATAAATAAAAAGAAAAGATAATTTATAATATGGTTTAATGAAATGATATATTATTAAAACCATAAACCATTCTCTTTAAATTCTTCAAAAACCTTTTTATAAGAATTTAAATGAAATTGAATACTGACTAAATTTGTTATATTTCCCATAGTTATAATAAAAATCTGGCTTATATCTGGTTATTTGTTTAATAAACTAAATAACCACCACAAGAGAAAAGGAAACCCTTTTTATGGGAATGCTTAACTTTTTGGAATTTTCTTAGTGAGTACACGAACATAAGTTTCATTAATTTAGGAATACATCAACCAAATAGAACAATCTGATAATATTTTGATAAGTAATCAATGATATAACTTTCGAAAGGTTCATAGATTAAATCATTTCATAAATAGAAGTCTGAATAATTACTGGTATATTTTTACAAATGGGCATCCATTCTTTTGTTATTCAGGATAAATTGTAAATGAATTTTATAAAGAGTAATTTTTTATTTTCTTGTTTCCATTAAGCAATATAATAATCATTTTATTTATGAAATTTGTAAAAAAAAAAACTGCCAACAGTTAAACAAAAATTAATATTTTGCCATTTGTTTTTCTGAGTAGCCCCTTTCTTAATATAGTTCTGCTGATTAAAGTGGGCATTTTGGGAGACATAATAAAAAGATCAATATACTGAAAGAATGATTTTCTGAAGATTGTGTAATTTCTTTTTCCCTGCAAATGGGTGTAATGTAATAGCTACTCCTTTATTACTTGAAAAATCATTTCAGTCCCATTTTATTGCATAATATCAACAGCCTTGCTATTCTGTAGTAATATAGTTAATTTTAAACCTATATAAATAATCTTCATATGTTAATTGGAAGGACATTTTGATTCATTAAAAAGCAGAATTCAAATCAGTTTTTCCCCCTCCACTTATGTAACTCTTTTGAGAAAAATTGTAACTAAGAAATTTATTTATTGGTAATTTTAAACGTTTGTATATTATCAACTGAATACTGGAAAACAAAATTCATTTTTGTCTTCATATAAAGTGACATATCTCTTAAAAAAAAAGATTTAGTAAACTTTTCCTTTATGTTTAGAAATATTATCTATCTATATTATGTTTAGATATATTTTTAATATTTTTTATTTTTTTTTTTAATACTGTTATTATTATTATTAGGGATTGGAAGCTTATAATATGAAAATTGCTGAATTTTTTCCTGATGTTGATTTTGAAGCAAAAGGTAAGTTTTCCTTCTTATTTTGAAAAAAATGAGGATGGAATTAATCATATATCGGTTTTGTTTGTGAATATGCTGGGTAATATCTTTTTAAGACCACGTGCCAAGATATAAAGTTCATTTAATTGCATCATTTTGTTTTTAAAGTATTGAGAGCTCAACCTCAATTTCCCATTTTAAGGTCTTTGGTGATTTGATTTCTTAACTATTTTCAAAAATTAGATTAAAAAATATTTCTTAGTTTTCAAAACCATTTCTCAATCTTGTTAAATCTTTTCTTTCATTAGTTGTGGTTGATTGGCATCCCTATGCCATCTTCATGTTTTATGCTTAACTATTTAGATTATATGATGTATACTTTGTAACATACAGCAAAAATTAAGTCTGTGATACCAGCCAGTCTTGAATTTAAATCATGACACACCTATAGGCCAAAAAATGGGATTACTCCTAAATTCTTTTTGTGAGCACATACATATGGAAAATGGAATAGATAAGAGCAAGTACAAGAATGTCAAATTATGGAAGTATGCTCGAAGGGCTCTAAACGTTAAAAAAATTATGGTGTAAAAAAAAAGTTTTTTGTTAAAAATTTCCTAAAATTTCAAATGGGAAAATTAATCAGGATAATTATAAGTTATGAAAGTTAAATTATACAGTTCTGTTTATATACAAAAAAAAAAAAAAAAAAAAAAGAATTTATTAATTTACAATTAAATTAATTTTTGAGAAACTGAAATAATTTGAAAATTATTAATAGATAATTTAAATAAACATTAATCAATAAAACATGCAAACCTACTCAGGGATTTACTTTAATGTATAATAAATATTAAAAATTACACTTAAGAATTGTGGTTTGTTACAATTTTTATATTTGTAAAATAAGGTAATTTTCTTGAGATATATAATAGTATTTTATTATTATTAGTATATTCCAAAAAATTTTTCAGGTACATTTGGAAAGATCTTGAAATTTTTTGCTGAAGAATTAACTATAAGAGATATTATTCATATTGCATATGGAAAGTATGAATGTTTAAACAAACTTAGAGTACCAATTCAAAGGTTTTTTGAGGACAACATTCTTTGTGATGGTTCTGATGATGATGCTATTGAGAACATTATTGGAAAAATTACACATGAAATTCTAGAAGAAATTAAACCATTCACAGTATGTTAATTTTATTCTTAAAGTTAGTGGCTGATTACAAATGTTGAATTTTAAGCAATTTATATGCATAAATATTTAATTAATTTCTTCTTTTCTCTTTAATAATTAAATTTGCTTTATTGTATAATGTTGTTTATGCAAAGGGAGTTTATTTTTAATCCATATATGCTAATTAAAAACATTCCCTGATATATAAAATTATTTATCAGGATTGTATATTCCAAGATCATTTTCCTACAATGCCTTTTGAATATATAAATAAAAATAAGGTACATGTTGTAAAGAAATGTTGAATGTGTTGCAAACCTTGGGGTCAGTATTGTATCGTAAAGCTGGATATTAGCTATATATAAGACATCACTGACTACTAAAAGGATATTGTAATGTTTGGTTGGCTACAATGTTTGCCGAAACTACACCTTTCTTCGGTATGTCAACATCTATTGCAAGTACAGTGCATAAGCAATGTACTCTGTCTGGAACAAAATACCTGATGATGCAGTGTCAATCAAAACATGATCTCTTTATTTTTGACATTTGAGGCCCATAGCTATTTCTAATTACTTCGAAAGCAAAAACCTATTATTTCAGGTCAGTGCTCGGCCAGGATGTCTATTTCCAAATGCATGTTGTGCCGAATGCTATAGCATAATGACTCATTGCAAACCAAAAGCAAGAGACTACGATAGGAACAAAAGGAATATTAAACAATCTATAATTTATCTGCAATAGGATAGAATAATTATTCTAAAACAATAAACAACTGTAATAACAATCCTATTGTTATTGCAGTTGCTTATTATTGTTACTTATTATGTGGTAAATCGATTTTATGTGAAAATAATAGACTTTAAAAAGTAATACATTTAGGCATTTACGTCATGAAGGTAAATTATGACGAGTTTGACATAAAACTTTGCGACATTGATAAGAAATTTTGCTAGAATTTTTACTAGTACTAATGTATCTAATTTGTAATTTCACTAAAACATGAAAAAATTTGTATTCTGTGCCAAAATGGATAATAGATAAAAAAAAAATAATAATTTTACATTCTAAAAGGGCTATAAATTTAAAATATACTATGAAAAATATCTTATTTTAAAATTCGAGTTATCCCACTGCATTATATTACTTTTAATTCTAAATTCTTAAAAATTCATTTCTTTTAAATGGAGACCCTAGTTCAGTTCTTGATTTTATTTTGTGTATAGTATAAAAATTTAATGTAACAATTTATAAGACTTCCTTTTGTGTGTATTAATGTAGAAAATTCTAATGACTTTTTAGAAGTTTGCTCATCATTAATTTAATTTCTAATTAATCTTGTTTATTGTTTAGAATTTACTACTTTTCTTGCTTAATAGCATAATAATTTCTAACTTTGGTTGTGAAAGTGATGAAAATAAATTGTAATTATTGTTTAATTTTAAAATTTATATATATTATATTAAAATTGTTGGTATTAATTTAGCACTAAAATATCAGATATATAAGTTGATATTGATTGTTAAATTCTGTATAAATTATAAACATATATATTTATCTTAATTTAGCAAACATTTCTGGTAAATGGATAGATTAAATTAAAAGTAAATAATCACTTATGAACAGATGCATTAAATTAAAATATTGTCAAATTTCCAGGTTTCAGTAAATGAAATTTTATTACTTTTTTTCTTGTTTCAACATATCCAATTACATTTTTGATATGTTGCTTTTAGAATAATGTAAAACTTCTTCATGAGGAAGTCAATTTCGTAGGAGAACTTTTTATATTCATTGAAAATGGCATTCGCGATCTACTTCCAATTCTGTTGAACAAATCAGGTATTTATTTTCCTCATCTATTAGAAAACTATTTATAATTTATTAACTATTATTATTTTTAATATTATTATCTATTTATTATTTTTGAAACATAAAAAAAATTAAATTGAAAACTTTCATCACTAAATTGAATATTTAATTTCAGTGCCTGCCGATGTCTCCTATGGGGATCATTTGATTGCAGCACTTCAAGAAATTTCTCGTGAATTCTTAATTGTAAATGAAAAATGTTCTCATAATGCTAACATGGTTTTAGAAAGAATGCTTCGAGAACATTGTGTAAGTATCTTATACTTGAAAAATGTAGAAAAAGCTTCATAATTGTTTTAAACTACAAGTAATTTTTCACAGTTTCATTACTTCCATTAAATATATTTTTATTTAATTTAAAATAATAGAAAATGTATAAATGCAATGATAATTACAAAAAGTATAAGAAAGGGAAGTTAAAAGAGAAAAGTACTACTGCAAAACTTTTTTTCATATTTGAATTAAATATGTAAAGAACATTAGTGTTGAAAATTTATTATTTCTAATATTTCCTCTTAAATTTTACATTTCAGTATTAAATTTCTATAATAATAGAATATATTTGATTATTAAACAACTATTATATATCTCCTGTTTATATTGAAAAGAAATCTAATTTATAAAAATGTTGTAGATAACATAAAAAAAGTGTAGAACTTCAAAAAATTAATCAAGATATATGATTTTTTTTTTTTTTTATTGTGCTCTTACAATCTGCAATTTTTTGTTTAACATAAATTTACAGTCATTTAATAACTGCAATTGTAAACTTGTACCAAAGGCTTCTTTTCATTTTTAAGAACATATTTAATGTCATATTAATATGTAGGCATAAAAAAAAATCCAGGTGAGAAAAAAAAACATTTTCTAAAATATTACTTCTGAAATAATAAAATAAAATTTGTTTGAGAAAACAAAAATTAATTTTAATTATGTTAGAATACTTCTATCCACTTGCACATATTGGTTATGATGGAAGTTATTTTGCAAAAGTAGGGCTATTCTTCATTTGTATTACTTATTTGTCATTTTCATTACTTGTATCAATGTTTCATTTTATTTTTAAAAAGAATTGTGTATTCACCTTCTAAAGCTCTATTTATTTTCGAGGAATTTTTTATTGAAAATTTCATGAATTTACAGTCTCTGATCTATTTTAGGAAATCTGAATTTTTTTAGTAAATAATCCATTTAATATGACATTTGTATCTTAATAGATTGCGACTTCATTAAAGTGAAGTTTTTCTTATAGATAATTTTCTTATACCTAAATAAAAGAAAATTGTTAATTAATGTATTCAATGAAAATGCATACCTGATATTTTTATTTATTTAGTAATAACCCCTTTTGTTCTTTATTAAATTAGTTTCTATTTAAATTATTTTATTATATAATACTTTTTTGCATTGAATTTTGAAACTTTCATTACATAGCCTTTATGGGAAGAAAATTTTATTGTATTTATTTAATAAAATATTTACTATTTGAATCTTGATCCAATTCATTTCTTTGTGTAGGAATTGGTAATTCGGGCCTCACGAGTAAATAGGCCATCTCATGATGCTCTTTGTTCATGGATATTGACTACAATAAGGACTTTCATAAGAACCTTCATGCCTAACTTGACATCTGATGGTCAAATTGCTGCTAGTAACAATACCAGTGCCTCTAAAAAGAAAATTAATATAGCCAAACCTAATTCATCTGAATCTGCTAGACCTAGAACTAATGTAATTATATTTACATTTTTAATTTCTGAAATTTGCATTATTTTATTAGACATATTTAAAAATTTTAATAGTATTTTTGGTTGTTCTTTTAAAGGCAAATTTATAATTTGTGGAGATGGGTTTGTCCCATTATTTCTAAATTTAAATGTGTAATTCAGAAAATTTCAGTAGTACCAACATCTTCATCTATAGAATCTGAGTTTTTGTATTTGTGCTATTCAATTTAAATTACCCTGTATTATGAATAGTTAAATCTAAATAACATTTATATTGCTGCATTTTTAAATTGCAACTAGTCAACGATTGAAGAATTTTCTGTAATCTAAATCAAAACTGAGTCTTGAAAATGAAATATATTGCCAATGATTTTTATTGTAATCAATAATATTAAATTCTTTTGCATAAAATAGTATAGCCATTTATATGTTAATTTCATTATATGTTCAAAAATGTTTAAATTCATTGGAACCAACAGTTATTTTACTTTTTTAAAGTAATTTAAAAATGAGCACATATAAATATACATTTAAGATTATTTAATTGAGGATCTTAAAAGTTTTTATATTATTGTATTTAATTTTTTAATCTAATAAAAATATGTAACTTAATTGTATATTTAATAAGGATTAATACTTGCAATTATCATACCTTATTGTTTTATATATCCTGATTATATCTTATATAAAATTTTATGTATTGTTTTATTAATTAGTTTTGACTCTTTTAATTTAACAAATAATATGCCATAAAATGCATGTTTTTAATTGATCGAATCGGAAGCTGTGCATTTAAAAAAATCATTTCAACCATGTACAATTATGTAATTTAAAAAAATTTAATTACTGAAAAAAAAATTAACTGAAATTTTATAAAAATTTCCAAAATATTTTTAAATTGCTTACTTAAAATCAAACTTGCAGCTTTAGATGTCTAATGCAGTAAGTGTTTTCTTTGTCAACTATATCCATTATTTTCTTCGACAAAATTGGAAAAAGAAAAATTATATTTCTAATTTTAAAAAAAATTCTTTGTTAAAATCTAAATCCTCTTTTTATTTTCCTACCAGTTATAATCTAGATCAAGTTAAAAATGAAATTTACGTTCTTAAAAAAAAAAAAAAAAGGAAAGAAAGAAATAATATTTAAAATAGCATTGGTTGGAGTGGGTAAATTGTAGTTCTTTTATCCATCAATTACTATAAGCAAGACTTATTGTTTTAATTATCTCTTTTTGTTTGTATATGCAGACAAGGTTTTTGTGCAATGCGAAGACGAAATTTCGTGGAGGCCCTAGGAGTAAATGAAGCTTTGGCCAGTGGGTTGTCTGCAAACAGACCTGCGCCAACTTTTGCTACATTTGCTCGTATTGCAGAACAGACATCTGCTCTTCTCAGAAACAATACACGCTCCAGTGATAACCATCGCAACATTGCAGAAGTGGTTTTGGGTTCAGATTCTTGGCATAATTCAGTTCCAAGGGTGTGTAATATTTTATGTATTTAAATTTTCAAATTAATTTAACAAATAAAAATTAATTATTGATGGGTAAAAAAATTTTATTATAAATGTTAAATTAGTGAAAACAGTTTCAAGATTGAATAATACTTTTTTTAACATGCTTCTGAACAATTAATAAAGAAACCAATATAATTGAATGAATTGCCAATTGAACTAACATAATATAGTATATAAGCATAATATTAGTGAAAGCTGTTTTATTTATGTAATATTCAGAAAACATTAAAATGAATGCAGAAAGATTTTTAATATTTTGGAAAGTATGTTAAATTGATGTAAATACTGAGTAATATAATTATAAGAAATGCTATATATGTATTGTAATATATTTTTATTCTAGGACTGGGTTCCTATAATAGCAAGAGATGTTCAACGTCAAAGAAGACAGGCTACTCAAGCACCATTAAGTAATGCTTATTTAAGCGGTATGCCATCAAAAAGAAGGAAGGTAGGCATATATATTTAATTTTGTATTTTGAAAATCTTTAATTTATAAATAATAAAGTTTCATCTAAATTATCAATCTAACATCACTACTGTAGTTATGCGATGTGATGTATTAATCTATTCTATAAACCTTTGATCATTTTATTAATATAAAAAGTAGTGTAATATCAATATAAAAATATATTCATGATTAATTTTATCTGCGTAAGATATTAGCTTAAATTTGAAAGAAATACTCAGTATATTTAAAACAAAAAATAGTTGATTTACATTTATCATTTGAACTGCTATTTTGTTAAATATAATTAAAATTATTCAACATATATAAGATAAATTAATCTAATCTGATTCTATTTGAAAAATTACTTCACCTATCTCTAACTAAAATCAAATGAAATTTTTCTTTTTCTCTAGATCATGACAAATGGTAATCCAACATTGCTGGAGCCTTCAAATAGTGCATTGTCAGAAATGCTTCTTCAGGCTATGTCCAGTGCTAATGTGAAACCAATAGAAAATATAGATGAATTAAAAAAAGATATATTGGAAAATTCAACTCTTCAGACATCATTTAATAAGCACATGAAGAATGTAATTCAGGATAGACTGCAATGTGATCTTGATTATTGCTCTGAGCGATTCCCCAATTCAGAAAAATATTTTAAATAGACTTTTTATTGAATTAACTGTTACTTTTTCTCTGTATTGTACATGGTGTCTCAAAACTAGAGATCTGGTAACTTAATAGGGCTTATAATATTAAAATGTGATTGCCTTTTTTTCTACTTTTTTTTTTTTGCTCTTTACAAGATGTAAAATTTTTATTTAATGTGAACACCAATCTAGAAGTTTTTATTTTTGGGGTCACACTGCTGTAATTTTTCATATCCTAATTACATTAGATTGTAGCATATTGTGGTTATTGTGAATTTTTATTGATATGTAACTGTGTGATCAGTTGATGTAATCGCAATATCTTGTAATCAGTTGAAATTTTGGATATCAGTAAAAAATTATTAGTCTATTAATTTTAGTACTTCTTTCTTATTTATTACACTTTGTAAAATATTTTTCCTCATGTATTAAAAACTGCATAAATTATTTTTTGATGATTTTTAGAATAAATGCTTATTGATCTGTCCAAAGAATATGAAAACATTATTTAATAAAATATAATTTTATTAAATTTTTATATAATGAGTTATGGTTTATTAAAGCACAGTTACCTGCATACAATCTGTGGACAATAATTTCTTAAAATATCAGTTCCATAAATTTCCACCAAAAAATTTTTCTTTTCAACAAAACTTTGTCTAAGAGAAAAACATCTGCTTAACATAAAAAATATAACAATCGTGGTCAATGGAAGGGAATAGAATTTTTAAAAATTACGACAAAATGCCATGTATATTGATGTTGTGTACAAGATAAATATTGAAATTGTGTATGCAAGTGAATGAAAAAAGATCTGAATGAATTAAAAGCACTTCACAGAAGGCCAAATTAATTAACTATCGTAATAATCAAGAGTTTTTGTAAATAGGATTATTATAAATTGTCAGAAAACTATATATTTTTGTTTCCACTATCAAACATTTAGAATGTAATTTTTTTATGATTTGTAGCTACGAAAGCACTTTCCAAAACTGAGAAATTCTTTACATTGTGGAAATAAAAACAGCTTCAAAGAAAAAATGTAAATCATCTATGGACCAAAATTATGTCTGTGGATTATAGGAAGTGTAATTAAAAATTATTAATATGGAATGAAGGTGATAAGATTCACTTAATTAAAGTAAATCTTATCATTTTCATATTAGTGTTCTAATTATACTTTTTTTTTTTTACAGCATATATTTCAATTGCTTTCCTTTTTTTTTTTTTTTTTTCTGGATCAGTGTAGTTTTAATAAAAGAAAAACTACACAATGTGATCCTGGTTTTCTTATAATTAATTACATGCCACAATTTTTAGTTGAAGTTGCAAACTTTTAAAAAGTGATAAAATGTGTTCTTTCCTGGCAATGTATAATAGTAAACTATGGAACTACACATCAAATAAAAAGCATTTTTAATTTACTTGCTTTCAGCAATTTCTTATAATACTCTTCCAATGTTAGTGATACATGTCTGTGGGTGTTATGATTGTCATATACTTTGAAAATGTCAAATATCTCTTAAACAATTACCATAATTAACAAAATTCTTATAAAAATCGCAACAAACTGATGCAGTGGTACCTTGTGAACTGTCATTAGAAGAGCAGACAATTTTTTTTTTTTTTATGACTTCAGAACTCATAAAATTAAAATATCATTTAATAAATCCATCATAGTGCTGCAACAACATCATAGCTATAAAAGTAAATTGCAGAATTTAGACATGGATATAATACTAAATTGTCATAAGGATTTTCTTAGCAAGATATTGTTGTACAGATGGGAAATATAATGACAGTGATGTAAAGAAATACTGACAAATTAACATGTCATGCTTTGTGACAAATGTTTAACTTAGACTATAATGATAGACGAATACTAACTGAACATTTTTTGTACAAATAATTGTTTGTTATAAATTGAATAATATCTAAAACCTTCTCAACACAAAAATATTAACATAGTATGATGGTTTGACAAACCAAGTTTCATTTAGCAATACTTTAAAAGTTTACTATTTTTGAAATCCTTGAAAATATACAGAACAACTGGTAATTGGTTTCACTTATGTGGTAAGGAAAATCTGCATGTAAAATTAGAATGACTGTCCAAAGGTAAACATTTTCTGCACCTTAACCAAATCCATTGAGTTAGGGCATTCCTTATTTACGGAGACAATTACAGGGTTTATGCAGTGGATGTTGGTATCCCCACCTTCCTATAGGCCATTTAGAAGCAAGGCAGCCAGATGTCTGAATATTTCAAGACATATAATCTTTATGTTATGGAAATGATTTCGTAACTGTGGATCTGTTGAAGGTCATAAACGAATGACATTTTTTTTATGATAGTTACATAGATATTTTACATCAGTAATAATTGCAGAGTGTTAAAATTAAACTTGCAGTTAAATATAAGTTTATTAATATTCAAGATATTGTCAATTATTATCAGAAACAAGACAGAAATTAAGGTGTACAAAAAAAAATTCATTCCAAAATTAAATGAATCAAAGGTATGAAAAAAATTTGACGAGCAGTATGAAAAGTGTATAAACAAAATGAAAACAAGATTGGTGGATTTAAATATTTCCTTAAAAACCCTTTTTCAAAATATATTTGAAGTGATTAAACATAAATTTATTTTACAATACTATTTAAGGATTTTATGTAGTTTTTTTTTTTTCACAGCTTCTTGAATGTGTTTTTTGTTAGATGTTTAACAATATCTTATATAATTTTGTAAATATTCAATGACACTCATAAATCTGGGTGGAATTCAAAGAACTTTTGGTAGCTATAACTACAAAATTTCATTTATGATTATATACTTATGATCATTATCAGGAGAGTAGATTAAATTTATAAAAATAATACAACTTTGAGTACTTGTACTAAAATTTTGGAGCAGTATGTCAACGAACTAATATTGAACATAATTACTGTCTTGAATATTGAACAAATTTTCCATCCATTTACTGCTAAGCAATTACTAGACTATTCCACTGCCATACTTTATAATGGGTTGCAAGTTATTTGGATTCAATTCCTTGCTAACCTTCCTGCATACATAGACTTTGCTATATGAACAAAGGAAATTAAATTTTATTTCACTAACCTCTGCATCACTTATTTCCAAAACCTTTTTTTTTTATTTTGCTACATCTATATATTGTTTTTTTTTCCTTCCAGTATAAATAAATGGTTAATTTCTAAGTTTTGACCATCATATCCATATAAAGAATATTTTTTTCCCCAATATTTTAAGCCTCTTTACACTTTGGGAGAGTAATTAAAGAGGTTTTCTGTCATTTTATTGAAAAGTCCATATTCATCAAGGAAAATATTCTTATTCGCTTTTTTTTTTTTTAATTTAAGTTTTCTTGTGCTATCATAATTTGCATTGTTGTAAATGGTCTGTTAACAATATGCATTTTTTCCAGTAAATGTTTTTTTTTTTATAATGAAAAAAATCATAAATCTTTTCTATTCTATTGATATATATGCACATTTTATTTATCAACGTTTTACATCTCTAATGTATTAATGTTTCAAGTTTTCCTTACACTTAAGATGCCAAGCTTTTATACATGTCTCCGTATCTTGCATATAAACAAAAAATGCTATGTGTTTTACAATACATGAATTAACATCCAAAATTGTATTCGTGCATCTATAAACTAAAGACAATAATAAATATGGATTTCTAATAAGAAAGCACTTTAGAATAAAAAAATAAGTATAGAGTAAATTATCTGTTTACAAATATGCATTCTACTTAATTTGACATATCTGTCTCATAAATATCAGAATAGTGTGTCATTATATTTAAATTAAATACCTAGTAATTTCATCACATATTATTTAGCAAATGAATACTACATGTTGCATTAATAACAAAAAGTTTATTAAACAAAATTTTTATCAATAAAATAAAAACAATGTCTGAGTGATCATACACTAAAATTTTCTTTAATTTGAAGATAATTACTTTTATGCAATAATAAAATATTAAATAAAAATTCAAATTAACAACATTTGAAAAATGGCAATATAATCCAAGACTCTCAAAAATCAAATAATTTTTTTCACATTTTATTTGACTCAAAATATTATTCCTGACAAAACATCTTTACAGCTTTAAACTTTGAATTTAAAAGACCATCTTATATAATTAAGTTAAGATCATTTACAGAAAAAAGTAATAAATATTGTTCTCCTCTGAGTAATGAATGTCTATCATATATTAATTGTACTCTTGAAATTTAACTTTGGCTTTTTTTCATGCTTAAAACTTCTAGATGTAGATCCAACAGATTTGTAACCTATTGCAGATTGTTTAGTCTTCCTCCTTGCTAGCGACATGTTGAAATATACTTAAAATGATCAAAACAACAAAAGAAGCAAACATAATATAAAAATATATAACAAAAAAAAACTAGAAACTTTAAGTAATATTGATTACCAGAAAAAGTATATATGTATATATATAATGCAGAATCTTTTATGTAAATATACAAGTGTTTAAAAATAAATATTAGAAATTTTTTTCTAATATCTATAAAAGAAATGCATGAAAATATACTATTAATTCATTTAATTATAAACTTAACTCTTGTTTAAGTTTATTTTTACATTTGTTTACATTTATTCTTTGTGTTTTCACACAAATAAAAAAAATTATCAAAGAATTTTTATATTGGTAGACAGAAATTATAGAGTGAAAATTCAATTTTTTGAATAAAATTTTCAAAATATTGCCTAGTTCATTAGACTAAAAAACAAAATTCATTGGAAAATAAAGAGTAATTTACTATTCCTAAAATTGATAAAAAGAACAGTAATACCTGCTACAAACAAATTTAAATGCATATGAAAATTATGAAGCTTTGGATCTCATTTGATTACTTCTATCTCCACGACAAGATGGACAGTACCACTTTCCTTTAGGTTTGGTAGTGAGCCCAACACATGAGAAATGAAACCATTCACGGTCACAGCCATCATTGTCACATCCAATCATTTCACCGAAGGAAACTTGGTCACAGAGGCAATAGGTTGGCTCATTAGGATCAATAGGTGGATCGATGGAGGTTGTATCATGTTCTTTTTCAGTTTTTCCTTTCCTTTTCTTCTTTTTCTTATTTTTGGTTGTGGTGGGTGCTGGTGTTTCTTTCTCGTGTCTTTCATGCCCAGAATCATCGCGCAATGCTACATCTACATGACGTTGCCGGCGAGATCGCTTAGTAGGCCTTTCAGGTTGCTCAACTTTGCTATTGTCATTTTGAGTTTCATTTTCTCTCCTTAGATCTTTGGATGAAAAAAAGAAAAAAATTTTAATCATGACAAATATATTTCAATAATAAATTTTAGATATAGACTTCAAGAACAGAAATTGCTCATATGCTTTTTTTTATCCTAAGACCAATAGAAGAAAAAAATTGAGAAGTACTGCATACTAACTCATTTTTTGATGTACTAACATTTATCTAAGCATGAAAATGACAGTATATTTGCATGACTGAAAGAGATAATGGAAAACATGTTTCAATAAATATTAAAAAAACTGTGCATGCCTTTATTCTGAGAATAATGTATATAACATTAAATGTTCGCCTATGGTCAAAATGTCTGAAATAAAAACCTAATATTAAAAAGTTTTAAGATTAAAAATTCCCCATTTAAGAACATATGTTATTTTCTGAAAAGTTAGAAATTTTTCTTTAACAATTTTATTCTCTTAAAAATAGAATGTTATAAATTCTTTGACAGCAAGCGAGCTAAATAGTAAGCATTTTTGAGTTCTCAAATTCTTTACTTTTATGTTTTTCCTCTATCTACCTTTAATTGTCCTTTAAATTTTCTTTTTTTTTTTTAAACTTAATTGCAATTTAAATGTTAAAAGATACAAAAAAAAAAAAAAAAAAATTTCATTGAGTACAAAATTTCTTCATTTTATATATTCAAGATTTTTTTCTCACCTAGTTTTTTTCTATCTATTTCTAGTTGCCTTGATTTGTTATCAATTATGTCTTGAATTACTTGTACAATTTGTAATTTTTGGTCTCCTAGATCTTGAGAATGAATAAGGGCTCTCTGAATTTGTAATAAGGTTCTTTTTCTACTTACGGAATCTAAACTTTTTTCTTTTAAAGCATTTTCAAAATTGTCAATTTCTTGAAGAATTTCTGAAAAAAATTCCAATTAATTAATAATACAAAATTTTTCACATAAATCATATATTTCAAACTTTATGATGAAATATATTATATATTGATAAATTATATTATCATAGATATGCCAGTCACCTGTGATTTAGCAAATTCTTGCATAATTTTTCCTTCCTTCTATACATTAAAATAAAGATTTTCTAATAAAATTTATCTTCAATATAAAGAATTCAAAGCTAACAGTTCATTCTAATAAAGAAAAATGTAATGTAACAATATATTGAATGTTATGAGCTTATATATTTATTATGTGTTTATGTATTGGATGCCATGTGCTTATATATAAAAATGTTATATTTAAACATGTGTGTCATCTGTTTGGTTGTTAAAAAAATGAATAAACTGTTTATCAGTAAAACATAGCACAATTTTTTTTTTCACATCAATGGAAGATTTTATTGTGATTAACATGAAAATAAACAAAAATTGTTTTTTTTTTTTTTAATTTTCGGGGTGTCTACAATGTTTGATGTTGTAACGAGAATAGTCACCCTTTGACGATTTCTAATTTGGTGTGAAAATGAGGGGTATCAAACATTAGACAATCCTATAAATTTCTGTGGAAATATTAGCTTTTTCCAGTACACAGGTAATCCAACAATTTTATTACTTTTCATAAAAACTACAGAAAATCTATAATAGTTTGCACTTGAGTTATTAAATTAAATTTAATAAAATACTATAAGACAAAATAGTAAATACGTTACATATATGTAAAAACGTTAATTTCAAAATAAGAAATAAGTCATATTGCTTTGCTTATTAGCAGTAAATTTAAATTATTATTTTTTACAATTATAAGATGCTATGAGCTTTTCATTTTTTTTTTCTGTGTCTTTTTTTTAATACGCTTTTATTAGCTTCACCTGTATGTATGTTTGTATGTAACTGACTCTTTGGGCTCGATTTTGGGACTGATGGCGCCATCTACTGGTGAATCAGTCAACTGATCAAAATCTATCTATTTTGTATAATTATTTTGTTTAATCTTAATTCCTTTTGTTTTATTTTACTTTTATCTTAAAATTCTCATTTTATCTTTAACCTTTTTATTTTTGGGCATCGTCAACGGACTCTTAATTGTACCGATAACTGTAGCTTTTTCGATCTCCTGCTTTAATTGTTCTCATGCAGGAAATGTTTTTCCTAAATTTTAAATTCATTTATTTATTTTTAATTATTTCTATTCATTAATTTAAGAAACTACAATTTATGCTAATGTTTCAATTAATTTAAGATGTGGAGGTTTTGTGATTCTTAAAACCACCAAGGAACTTCGTAACCGGTACGTCCGTTGCCCAGCTTTCTTTCACCCCGGGTAGAAATTCAGTAATATCCGCGATCGAATTGCGCTCTTCCTATTGGCCGAAAATTTCGGGTAGCAAATGATAAATGATTTGTATTGAAACTAAAAAATGAAAAATAAATTATAGTTTAAAAAAACTAAAAAAAACATGCTTTTAGAGTTAATCAGACTAAAAAAAGTAAAAAATAAATTAATAGCTTAAAAAAACTAAAAAATACGCTTTAAGAGTTAATCTATCGAAAAAGTAAAAAATAATTGTTAATAGTTGTTAATAATTGCTCGATATCAATGGTTATAATTTTTCACTAGTTTCATTCCGAAATACAGAGTTAGTTTAAAAATGTCATACAAAGCACCCCACGCTTTTAAAACAGTGACATTCATTTTCTCGTCAGTCATTTTATTCTTATGTTAACAATTATTTTTTACTTTTTAGATAGATTAACTCTTAAAGCATATTTTTTAGTTTTTTAAACTATTAATTTATTTTTTATCAAATGTAAACAATTTTTTTTAATGGATTGAAACACTTTTTTTTTTTTTTTTTTTTGGCAACAAAATGAAGTACTTGTAAACTGTGCATATTATTGTAATTGAGCTGTCTCATTTATAATCAAACCAAAACAAAATGTTTTACTACAACAATCATACCATCCTTTACTGAATAAGCTTTCTTTTAAAAATGCCCTAATAAAGAGTAGCATTAGTAAATAACTGTCTTGATCAAGTAAAGTTAGTTGTTTTGCAAAAAAGTGGAATACCAAAAATAATTGTAAAATGATGAGTGAAACATTTAGCTTCCATATAATTTATTGAATTAGTAGCATATTACAATACACACAAATTCTGTTCTTAACAAATCCTGTATTGTTTCTCTAAAAAATGTATTCTGTAGAGGTTTGGTAACCTCTCTGCTACCTGCAAAGAACGGTGCCCTCTCTGTTGCCGACTGCTTCCTCTATCTAACTCCATCCCCTCAGTCTCAGCCATAGATGAAATTTATCAAAAGCTACAACATTTTAATCATCCAGTCTTCAAACACATTTAATATTATTATTTTCATTTTGTAATATTGCAAACAAAACTTCTGATCTTCAGATTTAATAGCATACTCTACCTAGTCATCCAATAATTTCAATGTATAATCAGAATCATGCAATACAGTAATCCTTAATCTTTTCCTGTATGTTTTGTTTTTACTGTTTAAAACTATTGCCCATTTATTATTTAATTCAATTAAATGCTATAAATATTCACAAAAGAAATAATTTCAATGTGATTTTGGCATAACTACGGGTTTTGGACATTAGGTAAATTTTTTTCAAAAAAGAAAGAAAAAATGTACTTTTGCCTTATATGCAGCAGCTTAAGGTTCAAAAATATATAATACCTCTGTTTAAGAAAAGAAATGCATATGAATTTTCCTTTTGTAAAATTAAAATTATTTTAAAACTTACACTTAATGAAAATATAAACCTTATATTTCTATCTTCCAAAAACACAGGAGGCCTATCTCACAAAAACAGATCATCAACACTATCCTATACCTACCTTTCCATAGTGTCAAAACAACAAGGTAGATCGATAACTTCATGAAGTTCTTGTCAAACACTATTAAAACTAAACAAAGTGTAATACAAACCATTTAACTGTATCACCTTTTTCAAATCCTGAGGTATGTAATTATGTTTTCATGAACACCTTTAAGTGACTTATGAAAAATTACATCACTGCCTATATTGTAAATATTGATAGTCTACATTAATAATACACAATTCTTTATTACTCACTCAAAGATTGGTTAGAACAAACCTTCATTAAAAGTACGCCCTCTGAATCACAGAAAAATCTTTTCTGGTTTACAATTCAACTGTCTTCCAAACAATCTTGCTGAAATTCTTTTTGACCCACATTTATTTATTTTGAAGTTTTTTTATGTTCCTTTTCTAACTCATAACTTTTAAAAACCCTAGTAATTTTTTTAGAAACATGTTTTCTGCAAAATGAGCTTCAAACTATATTTCTTTTTGTGAAAAGTTAGTCATTTTCCCCATTTTATTTTTTCATGAAATGAATAAGAGTCCCATGCATATAATAGAAATTTTACTAACCATATTTTAAAGGATTTTGTTTAAATATACCAATAACCAACATTTGAATATATTATAACATTGTATCTAATTCATTGTACATGCATATTAACCAAGAATTCAATTCCTATTTGTTTTATTATATTAAAATTAAGAAAATGAAAATCGTAGCACATAGAAACAATCTTGAGATTAGTTTATGAACAAACCCTTGACAACGAGTTAATACAAACAAGCGCTAAGTATCATTAAATATATTAATTTTTTATCCAACATGTATAGATATTACTAATGTAATCTATTTTTATAATCCATCTAATTTAAATTCATTACATCACACAATCTTCAATGATTTAAAATAATTTTTCCATTTTCTTTTTACTTAGCTTTTATCTCGATTAATAAATAGATAGCCTGCAAAACATTAATAAACACATTTCCACAACATTAAAGTGGAAATTAATTAAACATTAATTTATTTTCACAGTACTTAAAAAGCAATAAAAATTAAAAAGTAAGAAAAGATTTCACCTTGATATTGCAAATCTAGTTCTCTTAGCTGTGTTAAATTCCGTTGTATTTCATCCGGTACATCATTGATAAAGTCCATGTAATCTTCAATATATATAGCAGAATAACCTGCTTCCAAAGCCCCTTGATTTAAAATTTTGTTAGAGTCTGATTCTGCTTTTTGATTGACAAACATTTTTGAATTCTCAAAGAATGACTTCCATGTAAAAATAAAAATAAAACTTTGCTTAGAAACAGCAGGATATTACTTATTACTGCAAGAATAAAATACTAAACGAACGGTTTGACCAAATGAATTCATTGTTTACAATGATTGACTGATCGTTTCACAAACGTCTATTGCCTTGTCTTGACTTGACTGAACTAGGTTTTATGATCTTTGATGCTGCTTTATCTCGATTTATCCAAATGCTGTTAAAATATTACAGATAAAAGAACTAAACTTTTATATATAAAAAGAAACTACTCTAAAATTCGAAATTCTTGATTTTTTTTATAGCCATGAATAGTCATATAGAACTGAATGTAATCATGAATTAAACCTGAATGTAATCATGTAATCATAAATAGTCATGAAAGATCATTGATTGGAGGATTCCTAATTCAATATTATTTAGATTTTGGAGGAAACTTTCAGAAAAGTTTTTGGTGTACTCGGGATGGGTTCAAGACAGAGTTTATGAATAAATTATCTCCTGTAATGAAAGGGTGCATTAGAAATTTTGGGTATTATGGAGTTTGAGAAACCTGCAGCTTCCTCAGTCTGATCATTGCAATAGTAATTCAAACGGGCGGGCGTATAGAAAAGTATTGGTATAATGATCGAGGTCTATAATAAGAGCTTGACTTTGATCGAGAGCTTTTTAGTGTGATGAATAAGAGGTGAAATTGCGTTTTTAATGTACTTGTACAAGAACTGTTATATCCAGCATGGAATGCTTAGATGCATCGATAAACCCTTTTTTTTTTTTTTTTATTCCACTTGGCATTCTCGAGAGCCTTCGGGAAGGGCGAATACAAATTCGGATTATCCCACTTGGCAGACAGCAACACCTAGACCATGGCCAAGATCCCGCTGGTCTCATGGAAGGAGGCTAAGTGGCAGCAATTTCTGTTGTGATGAAGCACCCATAGGTAGAAGTCTGACTTGATTCGATGACGCTGAAGAAAGAGGGCAATGCCTCCCAGAAAAACTCTTAGGAGGAATTACCCCGCATTTGCGTATCGTATGGGATAATCCCCGGAAAATTCCCACTAGGTAATTCGACTAACGAGGCAAGATGCTGAACATCACACACGCCATCGAGTCTCCTTATTTTTGAAACAGTGTCTACAACAAAGCCATCAGTGGATTGAACCTCCCTAATGCTCATCAGTGACGTGCGTTACCCCTGAGCCACGAATCGGGCACGTATAAAACCTTCATCATCAGAATTAACCGAATTAAAAGTTATTTCAATTAAAGTTATTAGAATCATACATTAAGTAGTTTGCTTCATTTTGATGATAATAAAACAATTTCGCAAAAAATTATTATTAATATGATTCTGTGTTTAAATCTATATTTTTTTGCAAGAAATACAAATCTTGCAGAAACATAATAAATTTCAAATTAATTAAATTTCAATTACTTATTAAAATCATAAAAAAAAATAAAATATTTAAAAAATATGTGCTTCACACATCAAAATCACCAATTTAACAGAACACCAACAATTAAAAGAAATAAACGATGTGGATATTTATTGCTTATATTCACTAATTATTAAAGATTGAACCCAACTTAGTATCCAACAAAATCCTTTTTTCTTACAATTTGCACTTGAATGACCTTTCCTTTAACTACTTTTCTCTTTAATATTTCTTTTAACCTTACAGGATAATTTAGTTAATTTTTGATAATTTTATTCCTAAATTAATAAATTTAGGAATTAAATACCATCAGTGGCGAAGCGTGTATATCGCTGAAAAAAAAATTTATTTTTCATATTCTCTTTTCATTCTGGGTTCTAGTCTGAGTCAAGGAGGGAACAAAATGGAAAATGAAACATGTGAATAAATTAGTGAGAGAGAGAATTTTTTTTCTAACTCAAAAAAATGAATGAAATTATTTATAAATGACTTTCTGCAATATAGTGAAAAAAAGTTGGAATTGACTTAAAAAAAACTTTTTTTTTTTATATTACTTGTTTATACTGAACTCCAAATTCACATTAGTCACTATTGGTATATTACGTCATTCTTTTTCCACGGAAACGCCTCCAATTCCACTCATTCTGCAACAATTAGTTGGGGTACTTTCAAATCCTTCTGTTTTAATAAATGCTCTTCAAAATCAACCAGTCAATAACATTCAATTGATCGACCAATAATTCTATCTTATGTGTGACATGGAACTCCAATAGTCTTAAAGGAAAAATTAATGAATTACAAAATTTTATATCTGAAAATAAACCTCATGTAATTGCTCTCCAAGAAACACATCTTCGGCCAGGCGATTCCTTCAAAATTCCAAATTATATCATATATCGCTCCGACCGTCTTACCCACAGAGGAGGAGGCACGGCTATCTGCATTCATAAAAATATTAATCATGATTAAATTCATTTTACTACAACCAGCTTTGAAAACTCTGCTATCGTTATTAATCTCAAGAATAACCTAAAAATTACTGTTGCTAGCATTTATCGCCCTCCAATTGGTAGATTCCTCACCCAAGAACTTGATACAATAGCGAACCCCAATCAACAAGTACTTCTACTTGGTGACTTCAATTCCAAGCACCCTGCATGGAATAATGGATGCAGCAACATAAATGGTTCTATTCTCTTCGATTGGACAAATCTTAATGCATTCAATGTTATTGCTCCTAATGATCCCACATATTTCTGCCTTCACAATCCTTGCAATAGTACTTTGACATCGCAATTCTTAAAAATTTAAACGCCTGGCCTGCTTCTTCTATCAACGATCTTTCCAGTGATCATAACATTGTGATAGTTGAAGTCTCTCATAATTCATTTACGCCCTTCCTCAATAGCATAATCACAACTACCAATTGGAATATTTTTACTAAAATTCTCTCTCAAAGCATTCCTGGTAATCCAGTCATCTCCAATATTCAAGATATTGACAAAATAATTGATAAATTTAACTATGCTGTTACTTCTGCTATCAACCTTGCTAGCAAATCTAAAGAACTCAGTACACCACACCAAAAACTTCCTACTGAAATCACCTCTAAAATTGCGGAAAAAAACAGAATTCGTAAATTATGGCAAGATACCAGGTTTCCTCCGTTCAAGCAATCCGTCAACAAGCTTCAAAAAGAAATAAAGCAAATGATTCACAAATTAAAAATGACAGATGGAATGAATTTTTATTAGGCCTAAATCCAGAAGATAATTCTCTTCAAAATTAACAAACATTTTACCAAAAATATCCCAAAATTCCTCCACTGGTTGGATCCACAGGTCTTATATTCTCATATTCTGATAAAGCAAACTCTTTTGCTGAAAACCTTGAACTCTCCTTTCAAGAAAACACTGAACCTTGCGATTACTCTCAAATTGAGCATGTTGAAGATGTAGTAACTTCCTTTCTAGCTGATCATCAAAATTATTATAACAATATTTTTTTTCTCCATCTGACATAGTTAACTTAATCAAGAATCTCAACATTCGGAAATCTTCTGACCTGACAACATTCCAAATAAAGCCTTAATGTGTCTCCCCCTTAATGTCATTACTCATCTTGCAAAAATCTACAACAGCATTACTAGATATCACTACTTCCCTGCTATCTGAAAAAGCAAATATCATCATGTTCCCTAAACCTGGCCAAGATAGGGAAATTTCCTCAAAATTATCGGCCCATCAGCTGTGTACGAAAACTTCACGAAAAACTCTTAGTGAGACATATTACTTCTTTTTGCGATAAAAATTCCATAATTCCAGCAGAACAATTTGGATTCCGTCAACATCACTCAACTTATCATCAACTTCTACGTGTCACCAATATCATCACTGAAGGATATAACTATAAATTTTTATAGGAGGTGTCTTTCTAGATGTCAAAAAGCTTTCGATCGACTGTGGCACTATGGACTGATCTACAAATTGATCAAACTTCAATTTCCAACTTTGATCACATTTATCATTACAAATTATCTTAAAAATAGAACCTTTCAAGTTCGACTTCATAAGGAATTCTCCAAAATCGGTCGTATTTGTGCTGGTACACCTCAAGGAAGCGTGCTAAGTCCTATTCTCTACAATATCTTTACCTACGACTTTCCTCAGTGCACTAACATTTCCACTTGCCTATTTGCTGACGATTCTGCTGCTCTTGCCCAAGGTGCTTCTATTCTTTATGTCATCAATACTCTTTAAAATTTTCTGAATATCCAAGAGGATTGGCTAACTAAATGGCGCATCGCAATTAATGTCTCTAAATCTCAAGCTATCATTTTCCGAAAAGGACACGCCAGACAACCATATATTAATCTCTCCCTTTTTGATCAACAAATTGAATGGGCGACTAATATTAAATATCTCGGCTTAATTATAGAGAATAAACTTACGTTTCGAGCTCATATTCAAAAATCAAAGAAAAATGTTGGAAAAAATTTTATCTCACTCTACCACTCATTAATAAATTTTCTAAATTAACTTTGTCAAACAAACTTCTTCTCTACAAACAAGTTCTCAGGCCTATCCTTACCTATGCTGCCCCAATCTGGGGTCTAGCTGCACAATCTAACAAGAAATCTGTACAAATTATTCAAAACAAACTTCTTCGTATTATCACTGGTGCACCCTGGTTTGTGCGCAACTCTACAATTCATCAAGATTTAAAAATTGATTCTATTGACAACTATATTACTAAACTTTCTAGAAATTTCTTCAATACCATTGCTACTCACGAAAATCCTCTCATCAAGGCACAAACTATATTTACGCAATTGAATGGAAAATACAAGTATCCTTTCTCTACTTCTAAATGGAATCGAAGCCTCAAACCGCCATAATTTCCTGCTCACTTATCGCTTTTTTTGATATTTTACTTCAACTCATATTTACTGATCATAAATTTCTTGTTACGTTTCCATCACCGATGATTTACATTTTTCTTACTTTCTTCTTTTTTTCTCTCAAATCATACGATTACTATTATCTATTTATCATGACTTTTCCTTCCTACTGCCTTCACATACCATTGAGTAGATGAACGCTTCGCGTTCAGGCACTCGACATCTTTATTCAACAATGATGAGATATTTTACTTCAACGCCTATTTACTGATCATAAATTTCTTGTTACGTTTCCATCACCGATGATTTACGTTTTTCTTACTTTCTTCTTTTTTTCTCTCAAATCATACGATTACTATTATCTATTTATCATGACTTTTCCTTCCTACTGCCTTCACATACCATTGAGTAGATGAACGCTTCGCGTTCAGGCACTCGACATCTTTATTCAACAATGATGAGATATTTTACTTCAACGCCTATTTACTGATCATAAATTTCTTGTTACGTTTCCATCACCGATGATTTACGTTTTTCACTTTCTTCTTTTTCTCTCAAATCATACGATTACTATTATTATCTATTTATCATGACTTTTCTTTCCTACTGCCTTCACATGCCATTGAGTAGATGAACGCTTCGCGTTCAGGCACTCGATATCTTTATTCAACAATGATGACGTCATTCTTTAGTTACATTCATCAGTAGCCCTAGTGTGAACAACTTTTTGTTAAAATTATTCAAATAAACATATCTTGGTATCAAAAATAGCTAAATAATAGTGTTTTAAACATAATTTTATATAAAATTTGGATGATATAATTTTCTTTTATTAGCGATTTTATACTTTCATAAATGGTAAATTATGAATGAAAATTTATTATTATTTAAAATGTCTTTTATATTGATTAATTCAAAAAATAGATTGTTTACAGAGAAATTTAATTTGTAAAAGATAATTTTAAAAATATATATATTACTGTTGTATTCGTAAGTTTTCAAATAAAACTTCATAGAGGGCGCTATTTCTTGTAAAAAATTTTTCTACTGAACTCCGATAGCTAAATTAAGCGTGTCTTAAAAAGCGGTATAGCTTTTATATTTTCTTCATCAGGAAATAATAGTAATTTAAATTAAATACAATGGTAAGTATAACTGATATATTTAATCACATTATCTGAAAATAAAAAAAATATATTGTTATGTTCCCAATTTTGATTCTTTACCGAAATTTATCTTACTTTTATTGTGTCCACGTGTTGAATTCTTGGTATACCATTTCGTTTTCAATCAAAAATCTTATCAGATTGTTAGATTTCTTTGTACAATTTTATGTTTTGCAACACTAAAATCACTTAAAATTGTATATTTTTTCTTGATGCTTAATATCTTAATATCCGTGTTAATGCTAGGCCTATTATACTTCCCAAATATATTTAGTATAAATGATGTATTTTGCTATAATATTTTGTTAGTAACTTACCTAGAATCAAATTCTTATGATTAAGCAGTATTATAAAAATTATATATTAAGTATTATATTAAAAAAAAAAAGTAAAAATAATAATTGTGTTTTGACAAATTTGCTGTAGGAATAAATGTAATGTTTTTCTCAATAAAAACTTAATTTTGTTTTACAGGGTAGTGTATTGGAATTAATCACCCTATTTTTGTTTGTGTAATTCTTTAAGGGGAGTTGTTTTGAGTTGCTAAATTAAAATTAACCCTAGAAACCCAGATAATATATTTTAATGTATAACGAGTATTTTCAGTAAATTGTACAGGTTCAAAATTGTGCATTGTTTATGTATTTGATTATGATTAAAGGACTAATAATGATCATATCAAGAATTAATTTTAATATTGAGACACTTAATTAAGAATATTCATTTTTACTAATTATTTTTGACAGGCAAAACGTACCAAGAAGGTCGGAGTTGTAGGAAAGTATGGTACTCGTTATGGTGCCTCTTTGAGGAAAATGGTGAAAAAGATGGAAATCACACAGCACGGCAAATATACTTGTGTATTTTGCGGCAAAGTAAGTATGAATCGTATTAATCTTTAAATTTGGCTTTCTTCCTACACCATTCAGAATGCTTAAATTGTTATAATTTTGATGAAAATTAGCATTTTTACTAATTCTTAAATTTAATTCAGTCGTTAGAACTTCAAAAGGTTAGAAGTAAAAAAAAAAAAAAAAAAAGATGGCGAGCAATGGAACATCGCTTGAGATTGTAATCTGGAAGTTTTTACAAATACAGGTCTTGTTATATTTTGAGCAAACTGATTATTCTGAGCTTGGCTCTTTCCTTATCAAAAAAACTACAGTAAGGATGTGAATGTCCAGGTTTATAAATATGCAAGGAGATTTCTTTTAATTATGGTTTTTTTTTTTTTTTTTTTTTTTTTTCATATTACAAAATATTGGTTAGGAAAATGTAAAATAGTAATGACATTAAAAGTATGTATATTGATTTTTGATGTCATTACTATATACATATTACTTATAGCTTTCAATGACTCCAATATAGTTATGTGAAGTCGAAAGAGCCAAGTACATAATTAAATTTGGGTTAGGACCTTATAATAACATATTTAAGGACAATTTTTTAAGCAAGTCATTGTATACCTCAAACTTCACAAGTAAGTAAAAACAACAGATGAATATATATAATATAAATTTTAAAAAATTTGAAAATGAGTTTACTTGTGACTTTTCGGCTATGTAACTATCAATATCATTTTAGAGAGCTTGCTAGTTTTATTTAAACCCTGGAAAAAAAGGAATTGCAAGCTTTTTGGCCTAGTTGTTTGTTAACAGCATTAGCCATTTTGTGATATTCCAGCTTTACCTGTAAAATATAATAAAAAGATGTGTTTAAGAAATTTAATTGATAGAAATTCTAGAAAAAGATAATTTTTAATTGCAAAATACAAACGTGAACTTGAGGATAACTAGGTTAGGGACGAAAAAAGAATCTTTTTAAATACTTGATAAAATCAATACATTTAAGGATAATTTGAAATTAGGTACATTTAAGAAAAGTTGTTTAAATAAAATAAAAAAGTAAAAATTGTACTTCTGTCTGTAATCCTTGTTGTGTTTTCTTGTTTACGCCAGCATTATGATCGATTTCTATTATATGTATGAACAAGCATAGAAACCTGTGAAAATGTGTTTTTCCTGCAAAAATTTTAATATCATTGCTTTCCATAGTACAACTAGTTCAAAATAAACAGTAAATGAAACGTACCCATTGTATATCAGTAGAAACTAAATAGTAAATAAATAATTGTAATATATTGTCTATTAAAAGTGAACATAGCTTCTTAATTTTCGTTTTATAGTTGAGTATGGGTTTAAATATAAAATAATCTTTACATGCTAATGAAATTTTATTCAAGCTCTAAGCAGACCGCATATGTTTGCAAAGATTTTGTGAGTAGTTTTTATAGAAAAGAGGAACTGGAAAGAAAAAAAAAAAAAAACGTCAAAATATTTGACAAATGAAAATAATTTGCCTAGTCATTACAAAAATGCATGTTTCATCAATTGAATCTGTTTATGCATTGTGCCATTGTAAATGTAACTTCAATAACTTCCATTGTAAATATAACTTCAAGTTCTATAAATAAATATAAGTTCATCATAAAATGATTTTTGTAAATAGACTGCTAATAATTGAATACATCACTTTAGAAATCATAATAAAGTAAAAAATGTAGGCTTGCATTTTGTGTAATAAAGATGCAGTGCTAAGGAATGTATTGCTCCAATATTGATATTCCTTTCCTTTTATGGATTTCTAATTGAACCCCCAAAAAAAAATTTTTAAATCTTGGCCTCAAAATATACTATTGATAATTTTTGTGTATTTCAAGGATATTTAAAAATGTTCAATATTTTTAGATTCTGTTATCGCAAGCTATTATGAGTTTTAGGTTGTTTACACAGATAGTTATGAATAATTTTATAATTATTTAAATTTTTATTGGTTAAAGAAATATTTGATATTTTTTATTGTTTCATATAAAAGTGTAATTTATCTTAATTGGTGTGTTTAAATTTTAGGAGACTATGAAAAGGACATGTGTTGGAATTTGGAAATGTAAGGCCTGTCAAAAGACTGTTGCAGGTGGTGCATATGTTTACAGGTATATATTTCTGAAATGTTTTTTCTTCCTTTTTAGACCCTAAATTAGTCATTTTTTATATATATATATATATATTATATTTTTTTATTATATATATATATATATATATATAGTTTAACACTCATTACTGACCTAAAAAAAAAATTGCATCATTGCTGTTCTCGTATCTGTTCTTTATAAGAACAAAAATTTACTGACATCGATACTCCTGCTAGATAGATAGGTGCAGGAGGCAGCCTACCTTACTAGGGATGGACTTGCAGTTCACTTAAAAAAATATTGCCCTGTATCTCAATACGAGGTTAATAATAGATTATTAAATAAGCTTAAAAAAAAAAAAAAAATTGATAGTCTCAAAGGTTTTATGAGCAACATATTTTGAATATTAACTGCGTTAAAGTTTTTGGCACATTTATGGTTCATACTTTTTTATTACATTTATTCTTATTCTTGTAAATCAGTATAGCCTTTTTTTTTTCATTTTAACTTTTTTTTTTATATATATATATTTAAAAGTTTCTACAATGAAAATATTAGTTATATATATTAAACAAATTAAAATCTTGAGATGCCAACTGCTATGGATTAGTTATTACAGAAAATAACAATCGACTTATTGAGGAGGGGGGGACAATGCTTCTACAAAAATTTAAAAAAAAATAGTTTGTCTTACTTTTCCAACTTTGCTTGGATACTGGAAAAATAATGTTAATGAAAATTTTATACATGATTCTTATTCTGTGTGCATAAGCATTTTTATGATAAATATTTGGATTTTTTTTTTATTTATACTATCACTGGATATACTTCATTCTTAAATGCTATGATGTATTTTTTTTTTTTTTTTTTTTCCTAATCTTGTATGTGTATACTAATAGTTTAAATTCTTAAATTATCCTTAAATAAAGACTTTTTTTTTTTTCTGTGTTACTTGATAATATAAATTGTAACTGTAGTTGGGAATATGAATTTGTGGTAATTTGAGTTTTAATTTGTTTGTTAAGTAGTATTAATTAATTATACTAATATTACATTAATAACTACAGAAATTTTGTAGGTGTTACTGAAAATTTTCGTTTGATGTTGGCGCCTCTGTACAAGTTGAATTTTGTTTAACTTGTACGATAATTATATTTTTAATATTCATTAATAATCTTATTAATAAAATTTAATTATTAATCTTTTCTTTTCTCAGTACAACTGCTGCAGCCACAGTAAGAAGTGCTGTCAGACGTCTTCGTGAAATGAAGGAACAATAAAAATATTGTTTAGAAAATAAAGCCTTTTTTATTTATTTTGATTAGTATTGCTTATTCTCGAATGTAATTTTCTTTCATTCATACATTAATGGAAAATAAAGTACTATTATAAAATACATATACACTTTTAAAATATGCTTCATTTTATTATTCATTATCATTATCATTAGATATGTTTTTAAAGGTAAGAATAATATTTTTACTTGAACCCAGATTCATGCATTTGCCAACATGGCGAGAAGTTGGTCTATAATATGAACAAAACTAAAAAGAATATAAAATTTTTATTTTAATTTATTAAATGAATTGCGAGACTGTACATAATAAACAATGCTGTATTTAAAGAAGTTTATAGTGATGTGACATATCCTCATTGTAATTAATTAAATATGAAGAATAGATTAAAATTTCTAGTAGGAATTTAAATCTTATTAAATGTCTCGAAATTACATGTATGTGAATAAGAAAAGACATTAGATTTGAATTTAAGAGGAGTACTGTGCATAATATGGGACATGTTCGAGTAGCTAAACAATTCTATTAAATTAATATTCAAGTACTTTAAACTGATGTAGAAAGATGGCAAGAAAATAGGATTAATTAAAGGAAGAATGTAAAAAAAACTTTCATGAATTACTCAAGTTCAAAAAAGGTGTATATTGTTTTATAGCTTTCCCTCAAATTTTGTGTTGACAAGAAAAAAATTGTTGTTCCTTTTTGTGTTGACAAGAAAAAATTCAAATGTATTGGGGTTCGTATTGTAGGAAAAAACATTAGTTCTAATGAAAAACTGAAATCAAAAACATTTAATGTGTGTACATCACTTGAATAAATGTCTGTGTTTTAATGCCAATATCACTTCATTGTAATCTCAATCTATTTTGCAGTTTAAAAGTAAACATGATTGGAGAATAGAAATATTAGTTCTAATCAAGATTGGAACAACAAAGAATGTCCTTTATATTATTTCCTCATTTAATTATTAGGTCCTTATCTTGATTACACACGTTGTGTGGTAGTTCACATGTATACATTAATTTGTTTAAATGTATATTAAATTTTGATAACTTTTAATGAAAAAAATAATTGCAATTTAAAGTAAAATTAGAAATTTACTTTATTATTAGATTCTTTTTAAGAATTACTTCATCATTCTCGGAAGTAAATTATTTATATAAGTAAGTCCTTCAACTTGAATTGAATGATATTTTATTTTTTTAAAAAATTAAATATTTTTTAGCATATTTTGTTTCGGAACATTTCAATACATATTTTTTTTTTTTTTCAAGCCATAGTGGTATAAAATGATATGGAAAATAAATTGTAACAACATTAATATTTCTATTCATTTTTTTAATGTATTATAACATTATATGCATAATATATATTGTATGATGCATTACAGTTTTTTATTTAATTTAAAAATAACTACAGTTTATTCATAATTTTTGGATAAAAAAATAAGTTGTTGGAAATATTCTATAGTTTTTAAGAAATGCACATGAGCAAATTGTACATTATATATAAAAGCGATATTTTAAAAAAATCTTAATTGCCAATATTACTATAATGTAATTTAGCAGTTTTTAATCTGATTATTGTTGTATATTTGCATTTACATAACAGTAATCTCGCTTAATAATACATATAAAAATACTGAAAAGAGAAGAAATTACAAGAAAAAAAAAAATTATTAATGTATTGATTTAATGATTTATTAATTTATTGTAAAGAAAATGAAAATCGGAACTACAAACTTCGTCTTGCATGAATTTGAAAATAAACTGATTACTGGCATATTATATACTTAATTACTCGTAAATATGGGTATCCACCCCCATTATGCTTTTGACAATTTTTACTGTCAAATTAACAATCTTTTCATTCATCAATCTTAATAGAACATTCTTGCCAATTAATGACGGCAATCCTTGTAATGTCTATTTCATGATTGTTGTGTGGGGATAGATTTTCTTTATTGAAAGAACAGCAAATACGAAATAACTGAAAAAGCAGTTTTATATTGCTACAAAATTAAATAAAATATGTAAATAGTTCAACTTGAGTTTCAATGATAACAGGAATATCTAGTGTGTAGGAGAATTCAAATTCGAGTCCGTTGCAGTCACTACATTCTGGAATGAAGAATTTCTATGATAATTAAAGGCATTGTGTATTAGCGTCTCCCATTAACAGATAGGTTGTCTGGTGGGAGTTTTATGGATTTTCTCCCATAAGAAACGCAAATTCATGACACGCCTAAAGTCATGTTTTCCTCTCATCACTAGTCAGGCAAGTAGTGGCATATATAAGTGGGACACGAGGCTCAGTGATGATGTGCAGCAAAGAGAATGTAAATAATTGTTTATTTTTAAAAAATTAATTAACTGGTAATTTTTATAATTATTCATTCTTCGATTTATGTAAAATGATTTGGTTTTGAAAAAATATGTCATATATAAATAAAAATAGTAGCAATTTAGATATTGATCAAACTACTCGACGAATGTGAAACAGCTATTATTAGCCAAACAAATGAGAAATTTCTCCATCATTAGGGAATTTAATAGATGGTTTTCACAGAGGAAATGGTAGTTGTATCTGTTTTTGTGCAACGAACTTAGCATTTTTTAATTCTTTGATCTTTTAGCAATTAATCTGTCCATAATGCTTATGTTGATCATTTATTTGCTCATGTTTTTTTTTTTTCAACTTTTGCTTTTTAACGTTAATTTCTTTTATTTTGCTGATCATAAAGAAATCATATGAAACTGGATATACTAACATCATAATTTTATTGCGTCATTTCTACTGTGTTAAAAGACTATTAATTTTTCATCACATTGTTGTAAGTTCTTATTCAGTAAAATATTTCTGAAATATTCTTATTTTATCTTCCCGCGATCAATTTCCGTATCGAAGCCCTAAGAAATCGAATACTCTAGAAGCTTTTGATCGGTAGATTAAGAGGGAGAGTTCTGCTTTTATTAAAATTAATTTTTCGAAATCATTGATGGCATAGCCGGAAAAGAAAAGTTTTTAAACGGACATTGTGTTTTAAATTTTATGAGTAATTTTTTGTGAATTAAAATTTGTGTAATTGAGCTCGGGATCTATCAACGCACACCCGCTTAGGTACAGCTACAATGGAGGAGGGCTGAAGTTCAAAACCATGTTGAATGCTTTTAGAAACGAGTAGACTCGATGATGATTTTGATAGTGTATAACATTGACAGTAACCCTGCCTGGAGGGAACTTTCCACGTTTTCTCCCATACGACAAGCAAATACGGGTTAGTTATTCCTAAAAAAAACCCTCCCGGTAGGTAATGCCCTCTCTTCATCGTATGTTCTTGGCATACTTAAATGAAACACCAGACCTACTGATGTCCTCAAAAGAAAAAAAAAAAAATATTGATTGATGGTTACTGCACAAAAATACGCATGAACGATTCTGTTAGTGTAGTGAACTGTAATTAGTGTTGCCATAAACGAATGCACTCGTTGAATATTTGGTTGGTGGTGTTCATGTTGCACATCAAAGGGTATCATATTCACCTATGAGGACAACAAACTTTTCACCAATGACAGATGAAGGAAAGGCATTGCCTTCCGAAAAAGATTTTTGTAGAAGCACTTTTGTGCCGTTCTCGTATTTTTACGTTTCATGTCGGGGAAAAAAACCCCGGAAAATTCTTACCAGACACTTAAACCGTCGATGCGAGACACTTGTCATAATTCTACCGAGTCCTTTTGTTCCTAAAAGCAATTATTACAATAGACACCTTCAGGTGATTCGAATCTGAATCCGCCTGCATGCTAGGTGTATCGATTACCATTGGCACATAAATAAGGCTCCCAATGGAGAGAAGGACACAATATTTCGTATTAATAGTTGAAGTTTTCTAGGTTTTCTCCATTACATCATGCGAGTAAAAAGGCATTTATCCTTGTAAGTCCTTATAAAAAGCATTATTTTCTTTAATTCTATTCTAAGAAATGATGTTAACACATTGAAGTAAGATCGATCATCATAAAAAGTATCAACGATACAGTCAAATCAACTGGATCTAATATTACATATTCTTTACGGTGGAGGAATTAGCATATTTATGCTTCAAAATTCACAAAATGTTGCAAAATCACTGTGTGACATCATTTGCCAATAGAAAATCCAAAAATTCTGGAAAAATATATTTTTTTGTAGTATTTCATGACTAAATTAAAGTTTTAAAATTCTAATTGTATCCAAAAAAAAAAATAATTATAATAATTAAGATATCCATTATTCTATTATTTGATAAATAAAGTATTCGTCTTCATTGGCGCAACAACCTCATGGTGGTCCAAGGTCGTCTACACGCTAGCAGATAAAGAAAGTATTATGAAAGAAAATTGCATCAGATAAAAAGCAATTAGTAATATAAATTGTTTCAACAAAAGTCAACTACAAAAATATTATTTAATAAGGACATTTGTTGATATTTATTTATATCCTATGAAATGATACTGATCATCTTGTATAACACGTAATTAAAGAAGAAATTACATTTAAAATTTTACCAATAAATTTTTGAATAAAATTAGCTTCAAAATAAATTTTATTTATTTATTATTTTCACCTTTATTATTTAATTGGCACTGTGGAAATTCGGCAAGAAGTTTATAAGTCTTTTATATCGTTCCTCCAGATTATTTTAAATTATTTTCGTGAATGACTGTAGAAGAAAATATTAACAATAATAAAGCACAACTTTTGTTTAAAAAAACAAAATTTATAAATATATTTTTATATAATAGCTAGGATTAAAAAATATAAAAACAATAACAGCCATGACGGTTATGAATAAGCTTATTTCATTTATCTAATACAACATACGATATTTTATCAAGCATAAACTACGACTTCTTTGAAAGCTTTATATGGATAAGAGTTTCTCAAACTTTTCAACTTGAATCCTTTCACTCAAGCCAAAATTTTGCATGGTTGTAGCATTTTTTTTTTTTCTCACTAAAAAGTTGTGGCATTTCATTCTCAGGAGAGAGGAATGTACGTTATTTGAAAAATATATAATAAACCCATCACTCAAATTTGACAGCAGACGAGCTTTATTGTGGATATTTATATTACATGCAATTAGTGTTTTGTACTAATGAGAATAACCTGTCACTCATATCTGATAGTAGATATTCGGTATCGTGTATAATGAGACTCGTGAAATTAGCGAATGCCTGTGAGACCTTTACAGGTCGAAACAACTATAGACTGAATATGATATACTAGGAGTTGTTCCATCGTGATTGATGATAGACCACGAGCTTAGAAATGTCTACTCAATAAGAAATGAGGGAAACTGAATCCCCCTCCCCCACTTGACTGATTCTCTTTGTTCGATAGCTCGGTCACAAAAATAAACTCAAGTAAAATCTTCGACACAGACACGAAGAAATGAATGGACTGTATAAATTACCAACATTACCTACCGAACTCATGGTAGAATACAGCCAACGATTCGTGGAAATCCATTGTATCACTCTATCTCAATGTTCAACTAATCCGTCTCCGGGAGACTGGACCAAAATGTTCGATAGCTAACTAACACGAAAATAAACTCAACTAATCTTCGACACAGACACGAAGAAATGAATGGACTGTATAAATTTATTAATCTTCTTTATTTAGGCAGCCATCAAGCTCGAAGATGGACTGCCACATGCAACCTTTCTCGTTGGTTACACTTATTGAACTCTTTTACTTATGCAGCCATCAAGCTCGAAGATGCACTGAAGATGCACTCATTTGCCATCAACGAAGAACTGCCACACAACCTTCTCTTTGGTCGCTGAGTTTCAACTCTTTTATTTATGCAGCCATCAAGCTCGAAGATGCGCTGCCACACAATTCTTTGGTCGCTGAGTTTCAACTCCCTTCTCACATTCTTTCTCTCTCTCCCCGTCAGCTCACCCCCCCTGCCAGACACCCCCACAGACAGGATGTTTTTCTGGACATAGGGCGTTGACCTCCCTATACAGGGGAACCTGGGTTTCGACGTAACACTCTTAAAAGGGTGATTTTTGGTGAAGAAGTGACAGAGTTCTGCGACGAGTCGACCAGAAGGTTTGTTTTCTTTGAAGTGACTAAATAGGCCTGAGTTTTCCGCCTATTTTCAAAGTGAGCCCTTTGTGGTTTCGTAAATCCCGCCATTTAATAGTTAAGGTCTGCCGCAGACCAGTTGTTTATATTCGCCGTGTAGTCTCGAGAACTCTGAAATCTTCGTCCTTGGAGTGAACTGCACTTGTGTATCTAATTTATATCCTTAATTTTCATTTTTTGCAAATAGAATTCTGTATATTATATATATATATACCTATGAACCTGAAAGTTCTTGAAACCATTATAAATCTAGTATAGGCCGAGACGTTGCATGGCTAAAACTTTCGTGATTGAAAAAATAACCTATTCAGGATTGATAAATAACCTAATCTAAAAAATAATGAATAATACCATCTTGAAAACCACAAATTTATTTAAAAACCATTGGAAAAAAATCCAACAGTATCTGATTTCTGATAAATTAATAAAATAATTTTTTGTAATATCTGAATAGTCCTTTTGAGAACCACAAACATCTGCCATGTTGTAATAAGTTTTGATAACCTGATAATAATTAATATCTTTGCAAAGGTTTGAAAACAGACAACGATTATTAAAGGATCGGGATTTTATTAAATGTATGATTATGGTCGAGATCGTTGAGCATCTAGTTAATTTCTAGTTACTGCATTTAGGGTTCCAAAATATAATAATGGTACCCTATATGTAGTCGCGACCCATATTTTGAAAAACCCTGACATATACTTGGGATTCTGGACGTTTTCTGTTCCGCGAACTTATGTACCGCCAAAAAAGGCCACGGTCTTCTTTTACCAGTAAAAATGAAGGTCACAGAACTCTTCCTCATAATAACATTTTTAAATGCACAAAATGAAACTAAAATAATTCAGTTATATTAAAAGCAATACACAAAATATTTTTGCTTTCTTTGGGTACATTAAGTAGTAATAAAATATATTACAAAACAAAGTATTTTTCAAATTTTATTAAAAAATTTGATACTGCAAATACTGATACAGTATAACCTTGAATGAAGCTGTTATGTGATAGAAAAATCTGTTATTTATATTGATAATTATCGATTTATTTATTATTCACATAGTTTATTGTGCAAATTGATATGAATATGTTAGATTTAGTTAGTAGGAAGATAACAGTCTGGTTTATGTTTGTCGCTCTATGGTTATTTTGTGCACACTTTGGGCTAATTAGACAGTGACCTACAGTTTAAAGTGAATTCCGAACCACTCACAAACATCCATGCCGCCGCCTGGATTTGAACCTGAAGCCTGTGGTACCAAGGGCCAGAGTGCTAGCCATTTGCCATGAGGCCGCAAGAGGATAGAAGGAAAATATTTATTTTTCATCAAAATTCAAGGACGTCCAAAGAACTTCTTAAAATCGAATAATTACTATTGCTAGATATAAAAATCTAAAATAAATTTGGTAAAAAAAAAAAAAAAAAACCGGTGTAGGGTTGTTAGCCCTATGTGCAACACTTAACAATCATATTGGACCAGAACCTGCGGAATTTGAACCATTATAAACATCCACGGCACCGTCGTTACTCGACCCCGAAACCTGTATCACCGAGCTCCAGATCTTCGACATCTTCTAAAAATTATGTCTAGTAAACTATAAAACTTATTTGTACAATTTATACAGGAATAATATACATTAAAAATTAAAAAAAAAAAAAAATAGAAGAATTCGAATCTTGAAGTATATTTTCCATCTTTTTAAAAATTTTGAATCGAATAAATTTTAATTACATGAAAACACTAAAAATAAATCATAGTAAATTAAAAGAATTCTGCTAATTTTATTTATTTTTTTTTTTTTTTTTTCTCAGATACATTAAATAGTAATAAAATACATTATAAGACAATGCATTTTTCAAATTTTATTAGTAAAAATATGACACTGCTAATACAGATACTGTATAACCCTGAACGAAACTGTTATGTGATAGGAAAAAAAATCTTATTTTTATTGATAATCATCGATTTAATCATCATTAACATAATTCGTTGCACAAATTTATATGAATACTCTAGATTTAGGTAGTAGAAAGATAAAAAGGAAAATATTTTTCATCAATGTTCAAGGCGTCCAAAGGACTTTTTAAAATCGACTGGAAAAAAAAAAAAAAAAAACAGTAATAATAATTGCTAGATATAAAAAAACATCTAAAATAAATCTATAAACATCTAATTACTCTTCTACTTCTTCTTCATTGGCCTGACAGCCCCATGCTGGGCCAAGGCCGTCTGCTTATTGGTAGATATTAAAACAGGAGATATTTTCTTTTTTACGGGGTAGGGTTGTCAGCCTTAGAGTTGTCAGGCCCAACGCTCAACAACCGTAATAGACCGGGACATACGGTTTAAAGTGGATACCGAACTTCTACAAATATTCATTGTACCGCCGGGGCTCGAACCCGAAACCTATAGCACTGAGCGCCAGAGATCTTCTACATCTTTTAAATTATATCTAGTAAACTGTAAAATTTATTTATACACTTTACCTTCATTATCATCAGTGGCGCAACAGCACCATGATGACCGAAGGTCTTCTGCCTACTGGCAGATTTCGCGACAGGAGATGTTTTCTTTTAGGGGGTAGGGTTGTCAGGCCTACGCCCAATGCTCTATGGTCATATTAGATCGAGACCTACGGTTTAAAGTGGATTCGAACCACTACAAAGATCCATGGCACCGCCAGGATTTGAACACGAAACCTGTGGCTTCGAGCGCTAGTCACTCGGCCATCAGGCCCCTTATACACTTTATACAGAAAATATATAGATTAGGATTAAAAAAAAAAAAAATAGAATTCGAATCTTGAAGTAAATTTTCCATCATTTTAAAATTTTTGAACCGAATTAATTTGAATTACATGAAAATACTAAAAAATAAACAATTTTACATTAAAACAGTTCTGCTAATTTTAATTTCAAAAGATTGGTTAATTTGATTTTTGAGTAAAGAAGAAGAAGAAAAAAGAAAATATTTCAAAGAGTTTTTAATAAGCCCTAATGGAAAATGCGCTGTGCTGGGATAAATGTAATTTGCCAGAATTGTGAGAATCGATTCGAAGGATCAATCAATGCCATTCCGAATTAAACTGCTTAGGAGTGGTATTAGCTGGAGCGAAATTAGCCCCAAGAAGTAGCGAATTATTCGGACGATAAGGATGCTTCAACAACAACGATTCTCAAACTTTAAATGTAATGGCTAACAAGACACAAAAAATGCTGCCTCTTTTTTTTTTTCCTTTTCGTCATGTGATCCCACAAATTCATTTTTCTTTAATAAACCAGTTTCAATTTTAATATTTTAATTAGTTTTTGTTTTGAATTAAGGGACTATATAAATAGCATTTTCATTAAAAATTAGAGAATTAGGCTTAAAATATAAAAGCACTCATTATTTAATATATGAATTAAAATGAAATGGGGCCTAATGTCCTTGTGACCGGTGCTCGGTGCCTGAGTTTCGGGTTCGAGTCCAAAAGCTGGAGCGAAATTAGCCCCAAGAAGTAGCGAATTATTCGAACCGATAAGGACAAACGCCGATGCTTCACAACGAAGATGCTCAAACTTTAAATCTAATGACTAACAAGACACAAAAATGCTGCCTCTTTTTTTTTCCTTTTTCGTCATCGGTGCTATGGATGTTTGTAGTGGTTCGGAATCCACTTTAAACCTTATGTTCAAGCCTGTAGAGAGACTGACTGTAGAGAGTTGGGCATAGGGCTGACAACCCTACCCTGAAAAAAAAATATATTTCCTGTCTCGAAATGTGCCAGAAGGTAGAAGGACTTGGCCCATTTTGGGATTTTTGTGCTAATAATGATGATGATGATTAAAATAAAATAGTCTATCCGACAGAAATACATTTACAATTTAAATATATATATATATATGAACACATTTTCTAACATCAGAATTATTATTTGCTTCAGAATGTCAAGTAATCTAAATCACTCGCCATTTACAGGACAGCAGAAATACAGCCTACTTAAAGTTTTCTAGGATGCAGGACAGATGCTCCGACTAGACAGCATATAATTATTTCACACAATAACAGCAATTAAGAATTTAAAGAACGTCAAATTACAAAATTTTAGCAATTAAAATATAAATATAATAAGTATTCATTAAAAAAATTACGATTGGTGTTTGATAATTATATAATTCTACTAATATTTTGACATTAACTGTTTTTTAATTTTTTTAATTGTTGTTGCATCAGGCCTGTAATCTAAATCACTGCCATTTACACAGCAGAAATACAGCCTACTTAAAAGACTACAGGCCCCAGATGCTCCGACTAGACAGCCCTGGGCCGTACGAATTTGGTATATTTCGTCAGCATATAATTATTTAACACAACTAATCAGGTCAATTAAGAACTTTAAAGAACGTCAAATTACAAAATTTTAGCAATTAAAATATAAATATAAGTATTCATTAAAAAAAATTACGATTGGTGTTTGGATAATTATATAATTCTACTAATATTTTGACATTAACTGTTTTTTAATTCTTTAATTGTTGTTGCATCAGAAGGTCAGGTAATTTTATCTAAATCATTCGCCATTTACAAGACAGCAGAAATGTAGCACATTTAAAGTTTCCCAGGATGCACTACGGAGCCTGACCAGATGCTCACACTAGACAGCCCTATTCCCTACAAATTTGGTATATTTCTTCAGCATGTAATTATTTAACTCAACAAATCAGGTAAATTAAGAAGTTTAAAAGAACGCCTAATTACAAAATTTTAACAATTAAGATAAAAATATAATAAGTATTCATAAAAAAAAAATTACGATTGGTATTTGGGTAATTATATAATTCCATTAATATTTTGGCATTAATTGTTTTCTTAATTTTTAATTCTTTAATTATTGTTGCTTCAGAATGTCAGGTAATTTTTATCTAAATAATTCCCCACTTACAGGGACAGCAGAAGTGTAATACAGTAGAACCTGTTTAAGTCGAACCTCGACAAATCGAAAACCTCCACAACTGGAAAAATTTTTTTGTTCCTTCCCTTCAAGCCCCAAAACCTCCATTACTCGAAATTTCAACCTTCTATAAGTCGAAATAATGAGTCCATCCCCACAAGCTATTTTGGTATATATTTTCCCTCCGTAACTCGAAAAAAAAAAAAAAAATTGCACCTCTGTATCTCGTACATTAGCAATGTTTGGTTTTACAACCTTTACAACTCGATCATTTGAAACTAATTACCTTTATAGCTGGAAGAAAAATAAGTTACCGACTTTAAGGATTTGTCGACAATGTACATCATTGTTTCTTAAAAAACAATGTATGAGTGAGTATAGAGTAAATAGAATACCCAATTCTATGAAATAGCAACTCGGAAGAAAAAGAATTTTCTGCTCTTTATAGCTTAGATAATGCTATAGATAGAGAACGATCGAATTGTTTAAAGCAAAAAAAAAAAAAATAAATAAATAAATAATAATAACAGACTTTTTTTAATACATAATATTTTTAATTTTAAGGTTGTTTCGAAATCATTTTGATTTTTTATTGTAGAACATAATGTAATTTTTAAGTTGCAAATAAACATGTTTACTCCATCTGTAACTTGAATTTTTATTTATTTCACCTCTCTAACTCAAAATAAGTTAGAAAGAATCCTCTAAGTCGAATCCGTTAGCCGAAATCCTCCATAAGTCGAAAACTCTATAACTCGAATTATTTTGCGTCTCCCTTGAAGTTCGACTTACAGAGGTTCTACTGTATATTTCAAGTTTTCCAGGATGCACGACGGAGCTTGACCAGATGCTCAAACTAGACAGTACGAATTTGGTATATTTTTTTCAGCATATAATTATTTAACACAACAAATCACGTAAATTAAGGACACCTAATTACAAAATTTTAACAATTAAAATAAAAATATAATAAGTATTCATAAAAATATTACGATTACTTAATTATATACTTAAATATATAATTCGATTAATATTTTGAAATTAACTGTGTTTTTTTTTATTTTAATTCTTTAATTTTCGCCTTTTACGAAAATCGTTAAGCGCAGATGTTTATTATCAACCAGCTGTCGGCAGATTTTATTTGTGCCCAAAACTTTTCAAATTATTCAAGGTGATACTACAAATCGCGATACAACTGTGGCTGTTCAAATTAATGACTCTTGCTTTATTTGGTTAAAAATAAAATTAAAAAAGCAGTTAAGTGCGTTAAACTGGTTTTAAAATTAAAAAAAAAAAGAAAGAAAGACTTTTTGGAATTAGTTGTCATGTTATCATTAAACTTGGGAGAATAAAACTAGTAGCATTTGTAGAAGTAAAACTAGTTTTTATCAGTAAATTTTAAAAACTTGAAGATAACTAAGGGTATTTTAAATAATCTGTTTTTTTTTTTTTTCTTTTTTTCTTTTCTTTTTTTTTTTTTTTTTTTTTTTTTTTTTTTTGCAAATAATTTCAAAAACGAATTCTTCCTATCATTTAATTCCAGAAGAACTTTTCGAATATTTTACCGTGAATTAAATTTTTCATTAAGTTTTCTCAGAACAGTTACAGTTAAAGAAAATGAAAAAGAAAAAAATAATTTGATTACAATTTATTTAAAAACAGTTTTAAAAAAATGAAACAACAGTTCTTACGTCATAAGATTAATTATTTTTTTGATCTTGATTAATCATTTTTTTTTTTTTTTTTTTTTTATTCTTAAGAATAAATATTCGACACCTTGAAGGACAATAGTGTTTTGCTCCAAAAACAAATCTTTTAATTACAAAACACAAATATCTTAAACAATAGAAATATATAAAATCAAACGTTAGGATAAAAAAGAACACAAAAACAATTCTTACTTGTTTTAATATAGAACAAAATTTAATTAAAATAAATAGAAAAATTCGTTCCAATAAAATTGTTATGCATCTATTTCAAACAAATTTGCACTTTATATATATATATACTCTAAAATGATTCTGGAATACTGTCATTTAAATTGTATTAATGTTGATGAGTAAATAAAACAAAGCAAAAACTAATAACATTTTCATCATTCATAATGATATCAACAATGACGACAATTTTCTATACGATTATTAAAATAAATTATTGATTAAAATCAGATTTATGATGACAATTTTCTGTACAATTATTACAAAATGAATTATTGATTAAATTCAAGCCAGTTTTTCTACAGGCTGGGAAATAAATCTCCCAAAAGAAAATAGATTAATTCGAATTTCATGCAGTTCACCACAAAAACCAGTATTTAATAGCTAGTCTACAACCAAATTCGACTTCTGTTAACATTGTTCCGGATATAGCCTGAAGTCAGTGACCTGGGCTTTTTGCTCACAAAGCTTCAAAGCTGTCCCGAAAAGTTTCAATAAATAATTTTAAAATAATCATTCTGAAATATTTAGTTAAATTATTTCTAGGAATGAGAATGTATTGAATTTTTTTTTTGTTCTTATAAAATTTATATGTAGGTTTAAATTAATATAGGTTTTTTAAAGAAATTTAAAAATATTAATTCAATTTTCTTGAAAAAATCGTCTTTTATAATGTATTTTATTTTGTTGTAACAAAATTATAAATAAAAATACAAATGAAGAATTACTGTTACATAATATTTAATCTTTATAATCTAGAATTATACTTAATAATGATTTATGACTTGATTTGAAGGCTTTAACTTTTATACTTACTGTTAGATTGTTTTACTTAATTTCTAATTGATGTATCGAAATAAAGATTGTTATTAATAAAAAAATAAGAGCAACTTGTATTGTAGACAAAAATTTTCGTAAATGGAAAAAAAAAAAAAAGTATTAGCAATTTCTATAATATGAACTTTAACAAAAGTAAAAAAAATTTTTCTAATTTATGATTAATTTGCTCTTTTGAAAAAAAAGAATATAAAAAGTGGAAAATCTATTATACTAGTATAATTAGGGTAAATAAAATGGAAATGTACTAGCGCGTTATCCTATAAAGTTTTGAAAATTCGTTATGGCTATAAAATAATGAGGCAATTTTTTTTTTTTTTTTTTTAGATAAACCAAATCCCTACATATATGTATGTAATCCAACGAACTTTTGCAAGTAAAGTTGCTCAATGGTTATTGTAATTTAACAAACCAAAGGAAATTTACGAATTGCTTTACAGAAGCAATATTACACCAGAAAGAACGGAGAAGTTAGTGACAAAAAGCTATGAACACTTGTTAAGAAAATATTAGCAGATGGCACATTCATTAATGAGATTTCTTACCACGTTTTACCTTTTTTTCATTATTAATTAGCTACATACTATGTTACATATATATTTAATTTTCACGTATGGCATTTATGATAGAAAAACAAGTCATCCATATAGATAACTATTCTGATTAAATTTCTATCGTAAAATTTTGTTGTTGTTGTTGTATTATAAAATTGCGTTTAACATCTACTGAGAAATTTCAAGCAAATTAGTTCTAAAAAATGAATATTTGGAGTTAATTATAGTTTTCGTAGTAATTCTAGAATATTTTACCTTTGTGTGATCCTTAGTGAACAAAAATTCATCAACCTACCTACCTCGACTGTTTTAGAACATCAAAATATTTACAATGTTGGTGGTATTTTTGTTTTTCGAGTTTATTTTTTATTATTGTCAATATATCAATAGCAACTTTTTTTAGTTCGAAACTAAAATACTTAAAATAATAGTATTTACTGTAGAATTAATTAGTTTTATTTTAATGTGACTACAACTAACAAACAAGGCATTTCATTCTTTTGCTGCAAAAATAATCAATAATAATTTGAATGTCATCGGTCGTCAGTGAATGAGTAGTCTGATTCTACGGATTATTTTGTTCGTCTGATGCATAATCAGGAAGTTCTTTCTTGGAATTGTAATCCGATAGTACAGAGGGGGAAAAAAAAAAAGAAAAAATCTCTCGTCTGCATAAAAGTATGTTGTGATATCAATCCGCACGTTTGATCGCGAGTCATATTACCAATTAAAGATCAGTTTTGTGTTCAAAATTTTACTTGTTATAATGCACGTATAAATATATATATGTAAAGAACACATGAACACAAAAACCACAGAAAAACTAACAAAGGAGTGACTTAGAAGCACGACCATTTGTACGGAAAAAACAAACAAATATATATTATCAATGCAAAAGCCGGAAATGCCCCACATATTAAAAAACACAAAATGTCTTTGAAAGAAATACATCGCACATCCTTTTTCAGCATATTCGTATCCCATAGTTTAACATATTTTTTTTATAATTTTGGAATAATATGATTTAGAAAATAAAACAATTATGCGCAGTGAGTACAAAAAATATTTTGAACATTTTTTGTTTGGTATTTGATAATAAACTACGTAGAATAAAATTTAAAAAAATTAAAAATTATTTTGATTCCAATCCGTAAATAGATTATGGTGAATTAGAAATCATTTTAAAATACTAAGTTCTCTATTAACATTAACTAATAAGAAACACTTTTTCAGCCAAATAATTGCCTCAAAAAATTATAAACTTTATCTATGTGTCCTAACAACAAATATATTCGTCAACAAATATTCATTCATCAAATACTAACTCATCGTCCTCGTCATTACTAACTAATCCTCATGTAAGGATACCCAGAAAAGCATAATGAAAGAGCGATACAATGGACGATATTTAAAAGTTGTATGATTTCTTTTCCTATAAAACTAGCACAAAATAGCATAATTACCATAATTTATCATATCAGCCGCATATTATACGTTCAAAATACTTTAAAATTTCATGATGCGGATTATAAGCCACTGCGTGCAATCAGTAAACATTCTATTTTTTCCAATGTCCCATCAGTTGTCCCATTCTATTTTTTCAAATGTCCCCATAGTCAATTCTGCAAAGCCTCCACATGGCAGACCTTAGTGGAGAGAAAACTAAACTGTCTTCTCTAAATATTTAAAAAAAAAAAGACAAAATGTAATGCACGTTGTTGGATGAAAAAGATCCGAATGAAGTTATACGTATGAATTACAGACGCCTAACAGAAGGACAAATTAAAAATTAACTGTGATGCTGATGAAGATTGTTATATCTTTTAACAAATACAATCCTTAATACGGCACGATCATGGCGGTGCCGAATTAGCAATTTTGGCGGATTGTAAAAATAATTTTAACTAGAATACAAAAGATAAATCTAGATAAAAATTTAAACGATTAAGACATGTATGTATTTAATATTCTTGCGTGCATTCTGAATTTGTATAAACAAATTAAGTATCCTATATATAAATGTAGTACTTGACCCATATCAAAATTCATACATTGAACATTAATTTAATTGAACATTCTTGTATTGATGAAAAAAAAAAAAAAGCAGCACAAAAAGAAAATTAATACTGTGCAATGATAGATGAAAGAAGTTGTAACATGTTACTTTTATGTTAAAAAAATACACACTAGCCTGATATTGACTGTATGTGATATGTATGTATATATATATGTATGTATATATGTATATATATATATATATATATATATATATATATATATATATATATATATATATATATATATATTGCGCTTTGCGATCAAATACCAAGGACAACACAACAAACAACCGAATCCATACTAAAAAAATCTGAAAGTGGACGGCTCGATCAGTGCCGGATTATAGAAAGTAACGAATCATTGAATGTCGGATAAAACAATGCTTATCATAGGAAAATTACAAATCGCTAGAAAAATATCGTTTCTTTTGTTTCCATCTTAGTTCTTAAATGTGTATCTTCTTTCCATTGTTTCTCTATTTAGTGGCCAGGTGGTGACCTGAAGTATTCAGGTTCAAATCTTGGCGGTGGCATGGATGTTTGTTAGTAGTTCAGAATCCCCATTAGATTGTAGGTCCCGGTCTAATTAGCCTAAAGTGTGCAAAAATTGACTGAGAGCGACAAACCAAACCAAATCCCTATTTAAATTTATAATATGTGTTTTTTATATAGTTGAGGCAATAAAATCTCCTCTTTAAATCTCAAAAATGTTTTGTTTGCTTTATGGCATGGATATAAAAACAGAACTTGATTTGTTTGTCAAATAAAATTCGATTCGAATGCTTATTCTCTTATGTGACAAATAAAAGCTAATTGATAAATCTAAAGAAAATAATTTAACTTTTTATTTACGTAAAATTTTTTATGTGAGTAGGGAAAGTAAAGACAAATTTACAATAATCATAAACTTTTCAGTAAATATAAATAATCAAATATTCAAATTGGTAAAAGATTATTGTATTAGATGGTTTGGACATTATAAATATGATTATACAAATCCCGTTATATATATATATATATATATATATATATACAATTTATTTCTATATATATATATATATATTGTATTTGAAATATAGAAAACTAGGAAGAGAATGTCAAGTATTCGTTCTAAATAGAAAAGGCCGATTGAAATGGTCTTCCCCACCGAAGAAGAAAATGTGTTTTATTATGGTTATCTATTACATGATAGTTCTTTTTGTTGTTAGAAATGTTTTTGTTTGTTATCAATAAAAAAAAAATTCTGCAGTGAGATTAGATCAGTGGTTCTCCAAGGATGAGCCGTAGATGATTTCCTGGTGTTTTCTGTGGTACCGAGAATTATGTGTCCATATATAAAAATAAATATAGTTGCTCTTTTCTTGTCAGTTTTTCCGTTTAAAGACAGCTTTCTTTATAAACAACTTGCCTTTCTGATTACTTTTTTCTTCTTCTTTTATCAACATATGCATATCAAACAGCGCTAATGCGCCACAGAGTGTTTCCGAGAAACTAGAGCTGTAATTTCCATGATCGGCTACTTGAAGCTTTGGCGTCTATGCGATTTTTAAACGTTAAAAAATTTTTCATTGTAGACTGTGAGACTCCGTCGTCTGTAAGTAGTACTCTGTAGAGTTGATCATTTAATATTAACTCAAGAAGAACCAGTTATTATGGATTAAATATCAAAGGTATTGAATTGTCTTTTGAAACCATTTGGACTCCTATAAAAGGAGAATGCGGGTCAATATTTATAATAGCTTTAAAATTCTTACTATAATTTTCAATGTCATATTAATGCGAATTAGGATTTTCTGCCCTCATCACTATGAAATGTAAAAAAAAGAGAGAGAGAGAATTTGCAATATATTGACGAGGAAATGAGAATTTGTCTTTCAACTATTACCAAACATTTTTTTTTTTTTTTTTTTGTTCTAATGCAGCTGGCAAGCACTTAGACAGCTTGGACGCCTTAAGGCAAGCGCTGCACAGATATTACGCACTTTGCATTACCCAGGGGGCGTGTAACTTGAAAATAAGCCACGGACGTGGAGTAACAATACCCCCGCAACGCTTCTATTAGGACCGGGACCTACGGTTTAAAGTGGATTCCGTACCACTACAAACATCCATGGCCCCGCCGGGACTCGAACCCGAAACCTGTGTTGCCGAGCGCCAGAGCGCTAGCCACTCGGCCATTCAGGCCCATCTATGATCAAACATCGAAGAAATAGTTATGATACTTCAGGTTCGAGTTTCTCATAAACATAAGAATAAATAAAATCGGGGTGTGTTTCATTTTATTTTTTGTATGCCATTATTTTTTTCTGTAATATTTGAATAACTGTTATAACTTATTTCTTAGAAATTTATATATAGTGCAGTTACAATTATTTGAAGGATTTTAAATGAGCCCCGAATTCAAAAAGTTTGAGAAACACTGGATTAGACAAATGAGAATGAAATTTACCAATTGCACCTATCGATTAAAAAATAAAACTATAAGCACCTTCCATTTGTATGATGCTTTCTTATTATTCACTTAAGTTATCTGTGAATATCAAAATATTTCTTTTGTCTATTTAAAATCTCCACTATCTACTATTAAAATATTAAAAACAATTAAAGAATTAATCTTTAATGCAACGAACATCCAGCAAACCACAATTTCTTTATGGCGGGAAGCACGACATCGAATGAGAAAAGAACTATGGGATAAATACTATTGGATAGAAGAAAAGAATCAAATTGATCTGTGAATGCTATTTAGTGATTAGCACATAAAAATATGAATGCAAACTGAGTCGTATACCTTGACGTATGAATCTAATCTATCGAATTATTCAATGCTCCCACTTCGATACGTGATTTTTATTATAAGGAAAATTAATTAATTTCTAATTGCATCAAAATAAAGTATGTACGGTAGAGGTGTTTAAGGAAATTAATTTTAAATTATGATTCAGTTAGATGCATTTTTTTTCCGTTAGTGCGAGTTCAAAAATATTGAGAACAGTAAAATTCAAAATGGAAGTTTAGTTTGCATTCGGATTTCGAGGGGTTTGGGGTTTGGTTTGTCGCTCTGCGGTCATCTTGTGCACACTTTAGGCTAAACAGACCGGGACCTACAATTTAAAAAGTGGATTCCGAACCACTACAAACATCCATGGCATCGGCGGGACTCGAACCCGATCGGATTTCGAGGAGAGAGGTTGGAGGTGCTGAGTGAACGCGAAGGCGTGATGACACAGCAGTTTTGAATGGTTTAAGAGATGGTTTTTGAGAATGGTTTAAGTCATTGATAATATTCATCGTTGCTATTTTGGGCTGAAGTTAATTGATATGATAATTGAGTATCAATTGATATGCTGTCGAATTTTGAGGTTTGTGATGAAATTTTCTTATTGTAGAATTGATTGTAAATATTCATCGTTGATATTTTGGGCTAAGGTTAATTAATATGGTAATTGAGCATCAATTGATATGTTGTCGAACTTTGAGGTTTGTGCTGAAGTTTTTGATTATTGAATTGATTGTAAATTTCATCGCTTCAGTTTGGCTAGGATGAGTTCAGATTGCAATTAAGTATGAATAAATATATTGTTTGAATTTTAACATTTGTGTTGAAATTTCTTTAGTAAGTATTTCAAACTTAAATCATAAAATTAACATATTTTAAGACTGTCATAGACAAAAGAGTATTGTAAACAGTACACACATATTTTAAATGCATGATTTATTATATCTTTTATCAACATAATAAGAAAAAAAGAGCCCATAATACATTGTGCTTGCCAATAGTAGCTAAATCATCATCATCATCATTGGCGCAACAGCCCCATGGTAGGCCAAGGTTCTCTGTCTGCTGGCAGATTTCAAGACAGGAGATGTTCTTTTTTACGGTGTAGGATTGTCAGCTCTGCGCCAAACTCTCTACAGTCGTATTAGACCAGGACCTACTTTTAAAGTGGATTCCGAACCACTACAAACATTCATGGCACTGCCGGGACTCGAACCTTGTGGCATCGAGAGCTAGTCACTTGGCCATCAGGCCTCAGTAACTAAATCAATAAAGCTAATTAGAGAAGAAAAAAAAATTAAATAAAATTTGTAAAGGACTCTAGTATACGCAGGAAATTTACCATAGTGGATTTTTAAATTACTGGATATGGTGATATTCAATACTCTGTACAAATAAATTGCACATCGGATTTATATAAACTAACTATTTATATATGTTTTATTTTATATAAACTATTTATTCAACTGTATGCACAAAATAATAGTGAAGTTGAAGTGTATAATCTGTAAAATGTGAATAAAAATTCTTTTTTAAATAATAAAATTGTATGATTATAAATGATAACTAATTTTAGACAATATACAAATGCTGCATATATTTATATCCATATCTATCTAACTACACTCATATATATATATATATATGTATTTCAGAAAATCATTACATATATAGTTTTTACTTTTTCCATTAAAGTTATTTGTATAGGTACAAATAATTTGATAAAATGCAAAATATTGCTTTTAAAAATTTTCCAGGTAATTCCAAAAACTTTATAGTGACATATTACTAAACTAGATGGGAATTCAATAACATAATGGTATTTCTAGAAATTTCTAGCTTCTTCCAGAAATTCAGTTATATTTGTCTGAAGATTAAACAACATAAGAATGGTCTTTCAAAGATAGAGAGAAAAAATTTTTAGGGGACTTATACATAAAGGGGTAAATTTTTAGCATAACATTCTTTCGTTGTTTTTCATTTGATTTGTTATCATTCGTTACTGATAAAGCGGATTTGTAGTATATTCAGCGTTACTCAGAGTGCACAGTGAGAAGGGGTATCTGCACTACATCCAAAATAAAGGTGATGGGACTACGCCAATAATATCGCTCTGATGATTGTATTTTGTTACTAAATCACAAATTTGTTTCCCATTTTTAAGTGGCTCTATAAAAAACATATATATGGACATTAACACATAATCTCTTTTTTTTTTTAGTAACCATAATCCAATTCTCGTAAACATTGTAACTAATCAAAACATGATTGTTTTTATTTCAAATAAGTGATTAGCTAATTAATTAATTATAATTATTTTAATAACTAATTTAAAATAATTATTTAATTAATTAATTATAATATTTAATATTATTATTAATTAATTATATTAATAATTGTTTTTATATTAAATAAGTGATTTAGCTGTCCTGCGTACCTACACATATAAAAAAAAACATTTGTGTTAGTGTGTATGTCTATATTTCACAAAATTTAAAAACGTTATTATTAAGATTATAAATTAATTTTTTTTTCCCTCTGAATTCTTTATACTATAACTTAAGAGCAAATCGTGACCAACCTGCTGCCAATCATAAAACATAAATTGTTTAATACTGCAGCGATAAACAAATATACAAAATAATAATAATAATAATAGTGGAATTAATAAATGAGAGTGCCATATGTGACTAAAATTTACATGAATAATTTCTAATATTGCATTTTATTAATATTTTTTTTTATATTTTCTTTTACCATCTATAAAAATAAAATCTACAATTGATAAAATATACTCGTTTAAATGTATCTGTAGTTTACAAACGAGTCATATAATGAAACTGACAAAACTTAAATTGAAATAATTTAATTATTTACTCTAACCAGGCTATACGGATAATAGAAAGTGAAACTAATTTTTTTCAATGTTACTAATATTACAAAGTAATTACCATCAAATTTTAATTTTAGTTATTTCTTTAAAATTAAACAAACATTATTTGAAATCTCTGAATTTATAGGTGTATTTTATACAAAAATTTTTGTAAATTTTTTTCCTCAAATGTTTCACATTCCCTTATCTAAACCTTTCTTCCTTTTAAAAAAGTAATTTGATAAAAATGAGCGACTTATTATCTTCATGAGAAAAATAAAAATAAATTATTATCTAATATTACGTCAATATTGCTCAATCCGTAACAGTAAATATTATCTAAAAAGTTCGTTGATAGCACATTTTTTTGGAGGTTTTTCACTGTAATTTTCAATATGTTTTGTAGTTGAAAAATATAATAACATTTTCCCTTTGATTCTCATTATCATTAGTCATTTTCTTTTAATTTAACAAATCTTATTAATAATACAAATAACATGTACTATTTTTATTTACATATAATATGTTATTTACATATAATAATGTTATTTATATTATAATGACATGTAATATTTATAAAAACAAGTGCATTCTGTTATAACTCGAAATATGATTACATTTATTTTAGTTAATATTTTAAAATAAATCATTTTTTAATCAATCAGTTATTAATAATCACCACTAAATGTAAATTTTTAAATTAATTTTTAATTTAAATTTTAGATTTAAATTTTTTTATAACTACAACGGTACCAACAATAATTCAATAAAAGTGAATTTAATTTTCAAGGAAAATAATGTTAATTGTGCATTAAATACCATTCTTAAAATTAAAAAAGGGCAAATTCTGGCATTTTTTTGGTATGTTATGTCACAATGCCATCATTCCTTAGTAGTGTAAAAGTGATAAGATGCTAAAAATATGTATATTTTTAGAGTTTATTTTATTTTTTTTTACACATACACACACACAAAGAATTATTTTTTAATTTAGAAATTATTTAAGTACAAAAGAGCAAATCTTGTTTTATTAGATATAAATAATATTATATTGTATGTTATCAAAATAGTTCAAATCATTTTGAAGTATATATAAACAAAGTTTAGATATAATTAATTTATTTATATCTAATTTCAAAACATTTAAAATGATATCATATTCCATCTTTGACTTTAAACATAAAATCATTTTAAAATTAATTTTTGCATTTAGATAATTATAACTATTTTTTAATAAATAACAGTGACCTAAATTTCTTAGAAAACAAATGAAGTCAAATATAAGTAAAAAAAAAAAAAAAAAAAAGAAATTTTAATGAAGTTAAAAAATAATTAAAAAATATTTTAATAATTAAATTTTTTGAAATTTCAATATATTCTAAAAAATCATAGTTGTGATTTGTAATTTCAAAATTTAATGTGATAAATGTCTATATCAGAAAATACACTTTTTAAAAGAGATGTTGAATTTTATAAAAGAAAAAAAAATTAAAACGTTTAATTTTTAATTAAAACAAAACAAAAATCATCGTATTCAAAATTTTAATAAACTTTTTAATTTTTTTAAAATTCCATTTTTAATTGCTAATTTTATGTGTTTAATAAAAACTCTATTATTTTAAAATTTTCATGGCCATTTTTTAAAAAAATATATTAATTAAATTTCTGAAATAATTATTACTGATTGCACCAGTATATCTCGTCTAACACCTAATTTAAATGATACCTTACGTTGTCATTAAAAAAAATATATATCAACAGATCAATGTTAGAGACTTATTGGGAAAGTCCACATGCAACGCAGACAACCTCCCCTTAAAAGCAGACATGATTTGATGGAGGCAAAATTTATTAAATCTACTCTCTGGTTTGCGGCTAAGCAGAGGAGGAAGACGACTTTCTTTGATCATCCGATTTTATATTTAAGAGCAAAAATAAAAATAATTTATTGCTTGAAAGTACCGCTATCCCTTTAGCGCATATATACCGAATAACGCCATTCCACAGACAACGGTGAAAAAAAAATTTTTTTGGTGCAGAAAAGCTGTAAATGTAGTTTTTCAAAACGAAAAATAAGATTTTAAAATCTGAAATGAGAAGCCAGGTAACGCATGCGCAGTTTTTTTCTTCTCTTCCGCGGGGGAATGAGGATTACCATTTCCCATAGACGTCTTCTGTGTAAGAGTGTGTAGAGTGCTTACGTTGTATACGTTGTTGGTGTTAAAATGCCGACACCTTTAAGAAGAGATGAAGAACTATCCGAAGATCAAGAAGTTGCAGTTGATGACGAAGACGAGGATTCTTTAGCAGGTAAGTTTAGGAGATTCAGAAATTAATTTTTTTTTTATTTTCTATCGCCAAATCGGTTGTCGTTTAATCAGTGGCTCAAAGTTGTCGAATTTTTGTTTTGCATTTTTTTATTGTTTAATTGCTATTTGATGTGAATGATTTAAAATTTGTTTTATTTCTTTACATTTAAATTGATAAATTTTTATAATATTTATGTTCTGAAACTTACGATTTTTGTCTTGGAACGTTGAATTCTATTCGACACGTGAAATCAGTAGTTTGATTGTAAATCACTTGCCGGTACCCTGAAACCACATGGGTTTTGTTTTGATTGTGTCAGGAGAGTTATAATGCCTATAGAACTTATTCCTAATCATTCTAGAATTATATATACATGCCAATTTAAGCGGTAGAAAACAATAGATTTTTATGTATTACCGTAGAAGAAGGACGGGAGGATATATATTAGGATAAGTATTACTCATTAACATATTAATATGGCGTAGCTGGTTGCGTCCGGATCGAGGCTGCGAGCGAGTCCACTGTTTCTTGGACAGCCTTAAACAGGGGGAAGGAACAAGAGTATTGTAATCTTTATGGAAGACGTATCGACTCTAGGGGTCAACTTTCATATTGATTTTATTTTAATACAATGAACTAAAATAGCCAATCTTGAATTGTTACATCCTTTTTAGAAACACCTTTATAGTGGAAATCCATGTCTCAATCAAGTATTTATTTCTGATTTTGATCTCTTGTCACTATTTAATTTCCGAGAAAAATGTTTCAGGGCAAAATAAAATAGCTTCCTATTATTTCTGTGTTTGTACCATTATCGTTTGCGCAAATCGGTTGACATCAATGCGTCGTGAATCATGTTTACTCAATGGATTGCAAAATTGTATTAAATGTGCCTTAGGTGAAAATATTTTACGAAATTTTTTTTATTTAAATTTTTTTTTCAAAAGCAAAAAAAAAAAAAAAAAAAAAAGTTCTAACGATTTAAATATAAACTAAATTTTATAATAAAATAAATGTTTACTTAAATAATGGTTTAAGATAAAGTAGTTTTAATATTAATTCATAATTGTTAATTTTTCTGGTAGTTTATTATTTTTTTCCTTTCCCTATTGACTTTATTTTTATCGTATAATTTTGTCATTATGTTAAATGTATAGGAACTTTTTTTAAACAGTATTAGAAAGAATGTTATGTTATAATTTCAATAATTTTGTATTAAATAATGATTGTATTTTAAATATTACATGATTCTAAGAGATATAAAAATATTGAACAGTAGTATTTTTTTAACCCTACCTAAAAAAATTATAGTATCCTGCTGTTATTAATTAAACTGTAGAATAATACTTGTACAATTTTTGTTAGATAATTATAATGCATGAAAAATATAATGTTACATATTTTTGAATTTAAATAATTTGTATTACAAAAATACATAACCTAATTTCATTAAAAACATAAATTTTTTTTGGGAGTTAAATATGGCAAAAATTTATAATATAATAATAATCTTTCCAAAGTAATTTTTGGTTATTAGTATATTTACTTGAAAGTATGTGTTCAGGTACATAATTTTGTCTTTTTTTTTTTTATCCTCTTTGTTTCAGTATTTATGATTTTATTTCAAGTTTGTTAAAACAATTTTAAATTTAGAAAAGAAGTGCTAAGTCATTTTTCTTTAAAATGGAATGAAAGTTAAAATTTTAATTTAGAAATGTTAATTATATATTTTTTAACAGAATAATTGTTTATCAATATAATCTTTTGAGACTAATAATTTTGAAGTTAAGTTTTGCATTTAAAATGTATAATTCATTTATATTTATAAGGGATAATATATGAGCTGCTGATTATATGAGGAATTTCCATAAAATGTATGTTTAAATCAAAACATTTTGTAGTTTGACTTTGTTTGAATGTAAAACTAATTATTTTTGATGTCTTTGATTGATATTTTTATATATATTAAAAATTTTGAAGGTTTTCAAAAAGAATTTATAATGCATTATTTTATATAGACATGATAGATACGTGCACCAGTTTGTTTGAATAGCTAATTTGGAAAGTTAAGGATGAAACTTAATGCATAATTTTTAACAAATTTCATTCTTTATAACTAACACAATTGAAACTGTACATTTTAAATCATTAAGGTATGTTAAAAATAATCCTAAAATATAATGTAAAAATACATTGTCGGGTATTTTTCCTGTGTCATGCATTTTATTTTAATACAAGTTGGTATAAATTTGAATAAATTATAGAATGGCTAATTAATAGTTGTCCTGAAAATAATTTGGGTTTGAGATGTGTAATATACAAACACTACCAATTACTTTAAAGTGTTTTTTTTTTTTGTATGAATCATAACTGACCATAATCCCTATTTTAGTTTTTATAGAACAATTCAGTTCATGATTAATTTTTAAAAGTAGAACAATTTCAATATTAAAATAAACTACTATTAAATTTAAACATCACTCATTTTTTTATTAAATATTTTAAAAGTATTGAATCAAATCATATGTATATCAATATCATATTTGAAATCTATATGTAAACAGTAAGTAAATACAATTTTGTAAATACTCTATATCTTAATATATAATTATTATGGTTCCAAAATATCGAAAGTAAATTAAAAATAAAATAAATCAGTTTTTAATTTATCGTTATTTTTGTAAATACCATTTAAAAGACAAATAATATTAAATAATTTATTTCAAGATTACCCTCTGAAATTATGAGTATATTGGCAGTATAAATAAAGACATGAATTATCAAATTAATATTATTGTCCTAAGGTTAATTCCGAACAAAAAAATTTGTTAAACTAATTCTGAAAATTGAAAAAGAATAAAGGATAAATGCTGAACACGTTAAAAATTTTTTTTTTCTTTAAAAAAAAAAATAAATAGAAGTAATGTGGATAAACTAATTAACGTAAAAATGTATTTTACTTCATTAATTCATTTGTTTTTTTGTTTAGTTAATTTCATCCGGAAATTTTATTCATTTTAATTTTGCATGCCAGGCACAGAAGAAGATGATATGGAAGATGGGGAAGATGAAAATACTCTTCCCGAAGATCAAGATGATCAGGACGGAGATGAGGATGCAGCTGTTACTCCTCAGGCTGAGGAGGAAACTTCAAATGGTGCTCCTGAAGAAATAGAAGCTCCAGTTGCAGATGAAAACGATGAAGACGAAGAAGAAGAAGCTGAAGCACCTCCTAAGCCAAAGCGGGAAAAAGGCAAAAAGCGGAAAGCTAGGGGTGATAGTGAAAGAAAAAAAGGGAAAAAGAAAAAGAAGAAAAAAGCAATGTCAGACAGTGCTGAGGTATAGCATTTGCTTGTATTGTTTTTTTGTTCCTGACTATTTATTTAATTGATCCTGACTGCTTAGCTATTTTTGGGGGCAGAGTTAACTCTTGAATTGCCTTGTTTATATTGTGAATTTGTCTTTGATTATTTGCATGGTTGCAGAAATTTCTTGTATGGTTTTTAAAAACATTTATATGTAGTGTGTTTTCCCCTTGTTTAAAAATACTGTCGTGAAAATACTCAAAAAATATTACTTATTAAAAATATTTACTAGCAAAAAAAATAAGGATATTCCTGAATAAATAAAAATATCCTACTATCTGAATATGCATGTGTAGTAAAAAAAATATTACTAAATATATCTTGTAGCAAACCTGAATGCTGGAGATTTGAATAAAAGTGAATAATATTTGTGAATAAAAATAATATAATATTCCTAGGGCAGTGGGCAACAGACATTTCCTTTTTGGAATTCTGTTCAATAAAAAGTACTATTAAACCTCCATTTATTCATTAATAAATTAAACAGAGAATTTATGGGAAAAAAAGGTTGAATTAATGAAAAGAAAAGTAACATTAAATTGATTCTGCCAGCTAGATGAAAAAGAGAACGATTAAATTAGATCACAGGTAAAATATCACATGCTTATAGCTGGGGTAGGGAATTATAGAAAGGAAACTAATTCCATAGATGGTAAAATACTGTTTGAGATTTATTTATTGTTGGTGTGAAGAGCTGATGTTGGCATTTTCTTCTATTAGGTTATTTCATATGAAATGAACTTTTGAATGCCTAATTTTTAAAAGATCACAAACTCAAATTGTTTGAACAAATTTAATCAAACTATGTTCTACCTATATCAAATGTTTTTGTTTGCAAAACATTTTTTTTTATGAGAGTTTCAAAGAACATCTTTGATTTAGAGTCAATAAATTCGATGAAGACTGTTTTGGCAGTTTTTGTGATTGACAAAGTATTTATTTCTAAAAAAACAGTAGGAAAGTCAGTAGGAAAGTGAATATGGTGATTGAGGCAGAAAAATTTCAATAATTTTCTATTAAGTTTTTGGTGAACGATTTGTGAAACATAAGGTCTTGTAATTATCACGAAGGAAAATAATGCCTTTCTGATTCAATTATGGTAGTTCTGATGGCAAAAATTTCTGATGTACAATTAATTTGTAAACAGTATTACTATGCATTACTTATTTGACTTATTCCTAGGGAGCTGTAATAGACAACTCCTCTTTGATTCTTCTAAAATGCCAACATTATCTTCTTTGGATGCAAGTTTGACCTGAGTGCATGTTTAAGCCTTTTATCTGCATTCAGACATAGTGCTGAGCATTTATAATTATTGTACACTAATCATACAAAACCCACTTTTCAGTATAAATAATGATATAATTTTAAAGGAAAAATTTATTTGCCTAATACTCAGTGACGTGCAAAGTGTGTTTCAATTTTGCCTATCTGGCAATTCATGTGGAACCCATTTGTCAAATTTGTTCACCTTTCCAAGTGCTGCAATGTCTCTAGGTCTTTAAACTGTTGTTGTGCCCACTCTATCAACAACATGTTCTTCAACAGTTATTTTAGGGTTAGCTCCAACTTTTTACCTACAGAACATAATTAAAGAGCACATTTTTAGGTCTTCCATGGAGTTCATTTTCTAAGCTCATATGTCCTGATTTGAACTTTTCAAATCATTGTATGACTGTGATTACATTAACTTTATCATTCCTAAATGCATCATTAATTTTCTTGTTACTTGGGTAGCAAAATGATCCATATTTTGTGACTTTCCAAGTTTCTATTTGTTTATGATTTTCTAAAAATTTTGCAACTTATATATGAGCAAAAAATATATATTTAGACAGAGAATAGAATAAACAACAAAATTATATATAACAAACACTCAACTTAATACTGGTAGATATATATTTTAAAGAATATTACTAAAGAATTTCATTTCATGTAGAACAACCCAGTATTCAACTGCAATTCTTAAAATTGTTGTTGTAAGCTGCCAAGTAGTCATGTTCAGTAATAACAAATAACTCTTTTCTTCATTATTCTAAAAAAGTAAAACAGACCCCACATTTTTGAAGATATAATTTTCAATGTATATATAAAAATAATGTATAAAGGAATATAATAATTTATAATAATTTTACTTGTAGTTAATAATTATCATTATTTATTAACTTATAAATGCTGCATTTTTTTATTTGTTTTATGATAGTTGTAGGCCTAGATATTAAACCTTGGTAAAGTAAAAATGTTAATGATATTCATATAAAAACACATTTCAGGCATTTAATATAATTTTAGTATTATGAAAAAACATTTGTTTTTTTATGTTAATATTTAAGTAACATTAATTATAATTAAAATATGTTTTTCATTACAATTATTTTCCATATTGTGATAAAAAAAATGAGTTGTATGTAAGAAATTTTATGTAATTTATAATGTATCATCATGCACACTTATAGGATAGTGATAGTAAATCTGCTGGTGCAGCTTCAGATAATGACAGTGATTTTGTTGCAGAAAGGTCCAAACCTAAAAAGCCTAAAGTAGAAAAGGTATTTTTTTTTTCTCTATTTTGAATTTTAAATATTAGGCTAAATAATTAGTAAATCAGAATTTTATGAAGACCAAAATTAAATATGTTTGTAATAATAAATAAGCATTTACTAATATTATATATTATTAAGAATTATTCATTTTAAAAGATATGTATGTAAAAAAATGTGTATTGTTAAGAATATTTTGATAAAAAATATAATTTTATTAGAATGTTTGAAACTTATTTAGACATTTCAGGGTCAGAAAAGCTCGGCCGAAATTTGTGCAGAGTTCAATCTAGAAGATGTAGTTTTGGACTATACAGATGAAGATTATGAAACTTTAACAAATTATAAACTGTTTTCCCAACACATAAGACCCATCATTGCAAAAGCAAATCCAAAAATTGCTATATCAAAAATGGTCACACTCATCTCTGCAAAATGGCGTGAGTTCCTAGAAAATAATCCTAACAGGGAAGCTATATTGGATGAGGAAGACAGAGTTGTGGTTCCCAAACCAAAGCCCAAAGAAGGTATTTAAAAACATATATATTTTTAGATTAGGAATAATTTTATAAATAATTAAAACATGCTTTATTCATTAAAATATTTTATGTTTAGATTTTGAAAAGGCTCCTTCTAAACCGAAGAAGTCAAAAAGTCGGAAATCGGTTCCTATGTTGAAAATTAAAATTGGAAGTTTTGGTAAAAGAAAGAAGCACAGTTCAGTGAGTATATTAAATATAATGATTCAAAATTACTAAAAGTCAATTGATATATGTGTAAAGTGTTAAAATGTTTCTAGAGGTAAATCAGTAATGCTTTTTGTAGGAAGAAGATGAGAGCTATAGTGATAAGAGTGATGCAGACTTTGAAGCAGCTTTAGAAGAGGCACAAAATATGAGTCCTCCTCCAGCTAAAAAGAAAAGCAAGACAAAGAAAACTAAGAAAAAGAAGAAAACCAAAACAACAGCTAGTTTCCCTGGTTCGGAAGGAGAAAATGATGGTTATGAAGTAAGAGTCCAGATATAAATTTAGTTTTTAAAATAATTCATAATTATTTTTTAATAATTGGGTTATAATATTCCGTATATTAATAGAATTTTAATGAATCATTTAAAGTAATTAATTATAAATTCATAGGGTCTTATAATATTTACATAATCATTCATAGTATCAATAATTTTTGTTTTTAATGTTACTATTTTCATTTATATAATTAAATTGCAATGACAAGGAAAAGTATTTCTGTGAGAATTGCCATACATTAAACAAAGTTAAGTTTTGTTTCCTTAAATTTATGATTAATAAATTATTAAATTGAACGTAATAATTTTCTTATTTCAATATTTTTTATTATTTAATGCTTAAAATTATTAAAGGTGATTTTTTTTTTTTTATTATTAGACTGACCATCAAGATTATTGTGAAGTTTGCCAGCAAGGAGGCGAGATAATTTTGTGTGACACTTGTCCCAGAGCTTATCATTTAGTGTGTTTAGATCCTGATCTTGAAGAACCCCCGGAAGGAAAATGGAGCTGTCCTCACTGTGTATGTGATAATTAAAAAAAAATTTTTTTTTTTTCAATAAGAATTTTTGGATAGATCTATATATAATTATTTAGAACATAGAAGCTAATTTCATAATTATAATAATTTTTTATAAGTTTAAAAATAGTTTTAATTGCAGGAACAGTTTAACATAGAGTGTTAAAAAAATTTCTAAGCAAAATTAAAAATTTATAGTTATTTAAACTATAAAGTTATTTTGAATTAGATTTGTAATTAAATTGTTAAAAAAAAAAAAAAGGGTTTGGAAAATATCAAATGTATCTTAAGTTTCTAAAATAATTATCAATGTGCATTATTCATATTTATATTTTATAAATATTGAATGATGTAACAAAGCAATGGAATCATGTTAAAATTTTTATTTATATTGGGTGACCGGAAAGTTATGTTGTTTCTGCAAATGCCAAATGATCATTTATCAGTTCATTGTATACTTCAAAGACTTGCCAAAAATATTTTAATGTTAGTGGCTTGTTTATTTGTAAATAATTAAATCTGAATTTTTTTCTTTGGATGAAATAGCCAGACAAATACCAGAAAAGATGCATATTAGGCATTGTATGCTTTTTTTGAGTTTCACAAGAGTAGTAATGTAACAGTTGTTATCAAAACAATTTGTGGTGTTTATGCATTATGCATAATGTATAGCTACATCACATTCGTAAATGCAAAAAGGTGATTTTCGAAGTTAATTCATCAGTTTATCTTTCTAATTCATATCAATCAGAAGGACCAATAACTTTTAACAGTAGTTGCTTGTGAAGGGTGGGAATAAAAGCAAATGTGTTTCAGATAATCAAGGAATTGTCAGACACTCTTAACCAACCTTGATTTACCATCCGAGAATGTTTGCAGCAGATTGGCGTCTGGGTTCCTCATAAATTGTCTGAAGAAAACAAAGCTAATTGATGCACTAATTACTTCAATAACCCAATACTGAAGCTTTTTTTAATCAACGGAGAAGAAAAATGCGTCTTTTATGATAATCCACATTGCATTACACTAGATGAACCTTGGAAAAAGTTAATGAATTGGAGTATACCCCACCATAATTGCCTAAAATTGCATCATTGTATTTTCATTTATTCTGATGACTACATCACTTTCTATGTGAAAAATTGTTTTGATGATATCCAAAATGCCATCTCCAGATATTTTGTTCAAAAACCAATTGATTTTTATTGATCCGACATTGAAAATTTGTACACAAGATGGCAAAAGGTTGTTGGTAACAAGGATAATTAACATGTTTTTATTTTTAATCAGTGATATAAAAATTTATTTGTTTGAATTTAATGTAAAAGAACAATATTATTTTCCAGTCTCACTAATATATACATCAAAAGATAATTTACTAAATTAAATAATTATTTCTGTTATCAATAGAATTATAATTTTTCTGGTTATGGGATATTACATTTATTTTTTTTATAAATTTTAATTTTAATTAAAAATATTTTTTTTATATTTTAAATCCATTTTCAAAAACATGATACATTAAAAATTTTCGACAGTCACGTTTATAGTGGTTTAATATGTTAATAATGTTAATGTTTATAGTGACTTAGTAATTAATCATGTTTTGGATGTGAAGTATTCAATTTAATTATTCAGTTAAAGTTGAAGGACCAATTTAATAGTTAAATATTATCAAGTAAGAAATGTATACTACTTGATAATATATATTATTTTAATAGTGGATATTTCACAATTGTTTTATATTAGTTTGTAATTTTTTATATTCATATTAATATATTTTCGAATTCATTTTATATTTGTTTACATTTTTAGTAAGTCATTGCTTCTATTTCATTTATTTTTTTAAAGAAAGGTTTAAAAATATGCGTGAAGTAAAAAATAAAAATATGGTGAAGTAAAAAATAGGTTTTGGCAAAACATGTTTTTATCCCTGGAACATTTTTTTTAGTGTATATTAAAATAAATGAACAAATACTTAAAATTTTTCAAAATGCATTTTAAAAATAACATTTTTTTTTTTGTTAAAAGTAATGAATTGAAAACCTAAAAATCGCAATAAAATTTATTAATTTTAATAAAGGTTTAAGACAATATAAATTTTTTTGTGTATTGGGTGTGTTACTTCATTTACAAATATTTAAAATTTACGTCGTTATAAAGCAAATGCAGTAAAAAAAAATTATGTATTATGCATGAAAAGTTTAAAGAATTATACATGGTATTTAACTAAATTTTTCTGTTTATTTTAATAATTGGTGTTTGTCATGAGTAATTTCAAATTTGAAGATGATTTTCAGCTGAAAACTTGTTAAAATTTCTTTTGATGTTTATTTTTTCCACTTTACTACTATAATTTTCAATATAATGTTGGAAGCATCTAGTAAATATCTATAGTATAGTTCTTTAGATATGTCCTTTGACCTCTCTTTAGTATATCATTCCATTATCATGTTGAAAATATTTCACCTGTTTTCTCCCCTTTGCATGTGCTCTTTTCTTAGCTGGATGCAATGTCTGCTATTCAGGTAGAGTATATGAAGCATACTGACAGGTGAGCAGTGTTTACTGTTACCGCCACTGTCTTAAACATGCAATATGCAAGTCATGCTTGACTTGTTGTATGCAGCATAGCAACTCTCCTTTCCATAGCTCGACATCATCCATTGCTCTGAAAATAAAATTCGAATTAGATAGGCTTTCAAATTCTTTATTTCATTTCAATTCGACTTTAGTTATTCATTTCTTTGGAATTAAGAACTAGACCATTGTTAAAATTCAATTTAGAGATTTATTATCTCATCCACCAAAACAAAAATTTAGGCTTCTCTGAAGCTAACTTGTTCTCTTTCTGACGACGAAATGAAATATTTTGCAGGAGGGGGAAGGTATTCAAGAGCAAGAAGACGACGAGCATATGGAATTCTGTCGCATTTGTAAAGATGGTGGAGAGCTGCTATGTTGTGATAGTTGTCCATCTGCTTATCACATACACTGCTTGAATCCCCCTCTAAAAAAAATTCCCGACGGAGAGTGGCATTGTCCCCGATGTTCGGTAAGATGAGACTTTTTTCTTTTGTTTAGTTTTAATTTTTTTTTTAAAGAGTTGTCGAAATAAAAAAGAGGCAGTGGAATCAAAATTTTAGATTTCTTTCGTTTAACTTGCTCTGGGAGAGAAAAAAAATATTTTAAAAAAGTGCGTAATCTAAATTTTTGTAATTTACATGTCAGATAGGTTATGTTGTGATCCATATAAATTTTTTTTTCAATTTTGTATTGAGTTTTAAAAGCATAATAAATATTTTTATTTCTAAAAATCACAAATTTATTTAATATAATAGATAATTATTAAAATCACAAATAAATTAAGATTGTATACAATTTAACTAAAAACAAATTCAGAAAAAAATTTAAATCAATTTTATACATATAACTTAAAATCCCTCTACTTGAAAGCAAACATTTTTTAAAAATATAAATGCTAAATTTGAAGAAGCTAAGTCTTGATAAATATTCTTACTAATTAATAAATATACTAACTTAATATTTAATTTTTATTTATTTTCAACTATTTCTTATACTTTTTACTATCTATAACTTAACTACTTTCAATATTGTTAGTAATTTTTGAAATTATTTTATTTTTTATTTTTTGTTTGAAGAGTTATCTTATATGCAATAAAATAACTTTTGTATATTACAAATTGTCATTGGTTGTATATTTCCTATCTTTCAGCACTTTTAAAAACTTGATTTTAGTGTCGCCCTTGTGAGTTTTCTGCTATTGTCCATTGAGCTTTTTTTAGTTGTGATGTTAATAGATGCACTTATCCATGTTAATCTCTTTTATTAAAAAGCATACTGATAATTGGTCTTTAATATACACTGTGATATTTTTTCCTCCATTCTATCCTTGTAATTGTTTTCTCTTTTGCATTTTGTCTTTTTGGAAACATTTAAAAAAACTACTTTTAATTCAGAATTTCGTGAATAATTTCTTTGTCTTGTAATTCTATCTCTATTAGATGCTTCCAAACATGTTTGAAAATTGCACATTTTTTTCCTTTCCTTTTTTATGTATTGAAACATGTAGTGATTATAATAAACAAATATTCTAATTGTATATTATACTAATTATATCATTAATATACCTTCAAATAATTAATTTGATATTACTATGTTAAATATAATTTGTAAATTTTGATTTTTCATGCTAATGTTACTAATCTGTTAATAAATTGGTTCTGATATTTTCATGTTAAATTAGTTCTTTGAGATAAGCTGGTTGTTTTATATTTTATAAAAAGAACTGAGCTTAACATATGGCATGCAGTAAATCTGAAATTAGAAGCAATGGCTTTGAAATTAAAATATCTACTGTATGCTAATTATGAGAATTAATGTGTGGTATTTGAATCTTGACTTTTAAGGAAGGGGCTGTTACAAAAGAAGTAGCAATCAAAAAGAAAGTTGAAGATGAAATAAAGGTATGTGTTTGAAATTCGTTTTATAGACTGTTTAGGAGCTTGGAATCAGTTTTAATCATATTCTTATAAAACTTAATGTCTTGACAATGTAGTCTGGAATTTGATTTTTATTTGGATTTGAAAAATTTGCATTACAATTAGTCATTTGTATTTGATATATTGGTTGTCTTTGTTTCTTTCTGCTCATCTGTAAGATCCAAATTTTTAAGTTCTTAGACTATTTGTTCTTAAAATTTTATTAATTGTACATAAAAAAAATATAGAATTTATTGATTGTTTCCCTTTATAAGTTTTTTTTACAGCCTTTCATCAAAAAGAAGGTGGAAGAACCCCTTTTAATTAGTCCTATTTTTATGCTTTGATTTTTAAACATAAATTTTTTTAATTCATTCTTAATCCTCAGTCATTTTTTTTTTTTTTTTTAATTCTATTTTTTTTTACCAGTAACAAACTTGAAATTCACCTCTATTATGATTTAATAATAATTTAAATTTCTTCTAAATAATTTTATTAATTTTTTTGTGATAAAATTTTGCATGATGGTACATATTTGTTTTATATGAAAACCACTCGAGTAAAACTCGAAAAATGTAGTTGAATGTAATTGTGAACAACATTTATAGCCTAATAATATAATAGTTCTATAGCCTTTTAAAAAAAGCTCAGTTTTTAGGTTTTATTTTTCCTATTTGTCTGATTGTATGAATAGATTTTACAATTTTAGTAACCTTTTTTTTTTATTTAAATCTTCCATTTTGTACAGCTTTAGGCTTTTAATGTAGATTTAATTTAAATATTTTCTATATATATTTGAAACATTTTAAAAAATGTGAATAGCTATTAAAAAATGATTTTTTATGATTTAATATTTTTTTCATTTAATTCTTATATCATAAAAATGTTACTACTTTGTTATTAAAATTGATCATAATATCTTTTTTTTTATTTTATTTGTATTTGCTACTTATTAGTATTTGTAAAAACTAAGCCTGTTAATTTTTGTAATTTGAGGTTGAACCTCTAAAAGCAAAGGTAGCAAAAATCCTTACTTGGCGATGGTATGAGGTACCTAAGTCAGAGGATGTCAAAAAAGAAGAGAATGATAAAGAAGAGCCTTCCACCAGTAGTAAACCTCAAGCAAAACCACAGAGGGAATTTTTCGTCAAATGGCATGATTTATCATACTGGCATTGTTCATGGATTTCTGAAGCTCAGGTATGTATTACTTTTGCTAAAATCTCTGTAAATATTATAGTTAGTTAGATAAAACATTTACTGAGTAAATTTATATTAAATGAAATTGGCATAAATGACAATTCTTTCATATGCATGTTATAATTTTCAGGCAAGGAGTCCTTTTCGATAATTTTTATTAATTAAAAAAATTTTTTTTTTTAATTACAGAAAATATATCTTTCTATTGTACTATTTGGATATTATACTGATTGCCTGTCTATTGACTGATTTGAAAATTCGAAAATTTAATTTTTTTATTCTGAAAATGTTTAGTTCTCCATCTCTTTTAAAGAGGCAACTTCGTAAGAAATAACATATTAAGTAAACCACACAATTTTTAGATTCATAATTTGTTAGTTTTTGATGAAAAGGCTAAGAGAGGTTGCTGGTTAAGAACTGTTGTTGAGAACTTTGAAATATAATTCTTCCACCTAAGAGTTGTCATTAGTAATTGACGATTTTGCTCTGCTTGTATCAAATTCCTACCGTACCATCCCCATGGTGCAGGATTAAACCATTCAACTTTTTTTCTTACTGGCATAGTTCTAATTTTTATGGTGTATAACAGCTGTAATTGGTTTTTCAACGAAAGTATATGCACCTGTGCCAATTTGTTAGATAGAATCTATCTGTTAGAAATAAAGTATGATGTGCATTTACAAGCACCTGAATTATATTGAACTGCAATTTTCCTTGTTGGAGTTTTATTTAACTTTTTGTTTATTTTGTTCCAAAATTAAAAGATTACAGATCAATTGTGAAAAAAAAAAAAATACAACTTATAGTTGAATTTCTTACATCAAGACACAATGTACATTTACTGAAAATGTTACATTTACGAATTTCAAAGAATTGTGTTTTTTTTTTTAATTAGTTGTATCAAAAGCTACTTAAAAATAATTATCAATTTGGTTTTTAGTTTTTTAAAATTCTCTATGTATAGTTAGACATTATAAAAATTATAAAAAAATTTCACAAATAAGTGAAATTATAAAAACTACAGATCGATTAAAAATTAAAACCATTATTTTTTATTTACAAGAAAAGTTATAATTACTTTGTATATTTATTTAAAAATAGTTTCAAAGTAAGCATTTTTGAACACATGAAATTTTAAAAGATGTATATAATAAAATTATAAAAGGAGTTAAAAATAAAATTTAATCATAATTTTTTTGATGCAACATAATTCTTAACGTATCATTATTCTTTTAATAAGCAACATTTTAAATCTATTGTGTAATTTGAATATTTAAAAATCTCTTTTTAGTTGGAATATTTTCATCCATCATTGTTTCGTTGCTATTGTCGCAAAAATGATATGGAAGAACCTCCTGCATTAGATGATGGAAGTAGTGGAATGGAGGTTGGAAAGAAAGAAGATAAACGATTTCAAGAGACTTTTGAGAATTTGGAAGAGAAATTTTATCGTTACGGCATTCGTCCCGAATGGTTGCAGATACACAAAATTATCAATCACCGGTAAGGAAACAAGAATACAATGAGAAAAATATACTTAATGTTTGATTAGAGTTTATTACATTTAATTTATATTATTATTAGGTTGGTAAAGATGGCAAAACCAAATACCTGGTTAAATGGAGGGATCTTCCTTATGACTTTACTACCTGGGAGGAAGGTCAAATAACTGATGACTTCGAAATTCCTGATTGGCAGAAAGCTGAAAGTTACTATTGGGATTTGAGGTATTTTTTTTTTTTTTTTTTGATTTTGAATTATTTGCATTCCTAAAAGTTTTTATAAAGTTAATTCAGTTTTACAATCAGTAACAGGCTTGATTAAAATTTGTTCTAAGTAGCATAGAACATATTAATGTGAAGAAAACATTTCATTGATTCTTACATTATTAACTTATTTACAAAACTTAAGCTACATTTTATGTCTTCAATCTGATGAAATAAAAATTAGAAAAAAAAAAATCTTTAATATTTGGATATTTATTCATAGCCCTTTTTTAGAAAATGTTTTCATTTATTACAAATTTTATTTATTTATTTTTCTATTTCAGAGCTGCTCTTGAAAGTCAAAATAAAAAATATGTAAAAAGTAAAAGTACTAAAGGTAAGAGGCCTAAAGATCTTAGAGATGAAGATGGTACCAGGCGTTTGACTCCTCCACCTGATAAACCAACTGTGGATGTGAGTAATTTTCTTTTTTGATGCCTTATATATTATAGTAATTTCCTGTTAATAAAAATAATAAAAGTTCTAAACTAGTTAACTTTGATCTTAATTGAATGCATTTGTAGATAATTTAATAAATTTCTTATATGTGTGAAAAACAACCTAAGTTTAAAGTGCATACTTAATCAATGAAATGTTTTATGTGTACTAATGTGTTTTATGTTTACTCTTGCAATACTGCAGGAGGAAGTAATTAAAACACAGGTAATTATTGAAAATTTTGTTCATGTCACTATTTAAAGCTTTTTTTTTTTTTCCCATTAACATTGTTAGCTTCTTAGGAAGTTGAGTATTTATAGTTACACAATTAGTATAATTTTATTTCTTGCTTATGTAGTAGATATCTTTTAAATAGGACTTTTAATGTATGTCCTTTGTTGCACTTATTATTAATAGCTAGATTGAATGCAAATGGTCATATTTTACAAACTTGCAAAGCTATATTGCATAATAGTTAATACATGTAAAGGCTGAAGAAAAATAAATTTGGAAATAAAATAATACTGCCATAAATCATGCAATATATATTATACATTTTTTTAATTGATTCATTTAAAAATGAAAATTATTTCTTAAATCAAACTTATCATTGAGTATGTAACATAGATTGCTTCTTGTCTTTCTTTTTGCTTCGTGGACTTCTAGCTTTCCAGTCTGTTGTGCTTGTTACTGCTATATTTCCTTGGGAGTTTCAATACCAGGGTTATATTGAATATTTTAATTTGCACTTAATCGACCCTCTAGGATAATTGGGCTGTGCTCCTGCCTACTTTCTTCTTATAGTGTTGCTGCTTTTCTACAAGTTTAGTGATTTGTTTCCTTAAAATTTCTTTTTTTTTTTTTTTTTTTAGCCAAAAAGAAAAATATGATAAACAACCACCATTTATTGATGCAACTGGAAATGAATTGCATCCTTACCAATTAGAGGGTGTGAACTGGCTTCGATTCTCTTGGGCCAATGGTACAGATACCATTTTGGCCGATGAAATGGGTTTGGGAAAAACCATTCAAACTATTGTGTTCCTGTATTCATTATATAAAGAGGTACAAAGAAATCTCATAATATACTAGTTGTAAATTGATTTTAGATAATTTTCTTAGCACTGAAATATATGCAAACAGATTTATAGAATAATTTCAATTTTTAGGGTCATTGTCGGGGACCATTTTTAGTGAGTGCACCTCTATCCACTATCATCAATTGGGAGAGAGAATTTGAAACATGGGCTCCTGATTTTTATGTTGTCACTTATATAGGAGATAAAGACAGCAGAGCTGTTATTAAAGAACATGAATTCTCATTTGAAGAAGGTGCAATACGATCAAGCAAAGCCAGTGGCAAAGCTGGCAGAATCGTGTAAGTAACCTAATTTTGTATTTAATATGGTGAAACTTAACTTTGTATTTAAAATGCTGCTTAACACAAACCGAACTTTTCTACTTATTTATTAAAGTTATTAGATAAAGGAATTTTGAGAAATTGACTACAAATATGCAAAAGTGTACAAAATAGTGCTAATTTTTAAAAATTTACTTTTATTATTATTAAAATGTATTGTTTAAACACCCTGTATATTACTGTTTTTCTTCTGTGACAGAATATTTTTTTGTTACAACTGTGGGTTAGAAATTCTGTGTAAGATTGAAATATTAATTGTGCACAATATTACAGAAATTATGTATAATAATAGGTAGGATTTGGATGGTAAGAATGCTTTTGCCACTGATGTACATTTTAAGTTTCATTTCTGTGCACTCATTATCTATTAAAGTATGGTTATCAGAATTTCATTTATTAATAATTGCATAATTCTTTAGTCAATTAATTAAAGAAGATTGCACATAAATGTCCTTCAGTATGTTGCATATTTTTAAAAATATAAGTTATATATATATATTTTACTTGCAGAAAGATGTCCCTATCAAATTCCATGTTCTTCTGACATCTTATGAATTGGTATGCATAGATACAGCATTGCTTGGGTCTATAGATTGGCAAGTTCTAGTTGTTGATGAAGCTCATCGATTGAAAAATAATCAATCCAAGGTTATTATATATATTAATATTTCTGTTCAAATTAAATATTATTATATAGTGCCTTATGTTTGTACATTTTATTGTGTTAAATTTATTTTTCTTTTATTTCAGTTTTTTAAAATACTGAATGCGTATAAAATAGCTTACAAATTGTTGTTAACTGGTACCCCTCTACAAAATAACCTTGAAGAACTTTTCCATTTATTGAATTTCTTAAATTCTTCTCAATTTAAGTAAGTTTCTTTGTTAATTTTTGTATCTTGTTTATAATTGTTCTGAATTTTTAAAAATAATTTAACTAATTTTCATTTGCAGTGATTTGCAAGGATTTTTGAATGAATTTGCTGATTTAGCTAAAGAAGAACAAGTAAAAAAATTGCATGATTTATTAGGATGTCATTTGCTTAGAAGATTGAAAGCTGATGTATTGAAGGTATTTTAATCTTTCATAATTATTCAGATTAATTATTGAAGATAAATAATAAATTAATATGTTGCTGCAATTAGTGGAATATAATTAGGATAGGATGTTTTTTCCTTTTCACCTATTAATGTTGTAATTTATTATTTTTTGTTTTATCTTTTCTTTATAAAGTGTATGCAAAACTTAATTATATACAAACTTCTAACTGAAAAAACCCTACATAGTCTAAACAATTTTCAAAATTGTGTTTATTGATTTCATATTCTACTTTATAAAATGAGTAAAAAAATTACATCAGTCTGATTGTTATAAAAACTCTCATTGCTGGTGAACAAGAATGTAGTAGTGTTAATGTAGAAACTGCAGAAGTCAGTGATTTGTGTTTTTTCTACACCAAATAGCAATACTGAATATTTATTATGAAGTTTTGAAAGAAGATTTCCCTTTGTTACATCTTATTTGTTGCTGCAGTAAATTAGTATTAATAGTTAATATTAAATTGTTTTGTTAGTATTAATAATTAATATTAATCATCTAGTTAATATTAAATCATTTTGTGCAATAAAGATTTAAGAGCAGTGAAGAAAAAAGACGCATGATTATGTATACTCTTCTTAAGAATATGAAAATTTTATGATAAAAGCAAGTAATAAAATCATTACAAATATCATGCATGCTAACAAAGTCCTAAATTAAAAAATTTTTGGACCAAATATTATAAAAAATATTGACTTTCTGTTGATTCTCATGGCAGACAAATAGCAGGAGTTTTCATCCTCACATTAGAGCTAATTTGTTTATAAATTAAAGTTCAATCAGATTTAATAATCCATCAAACTAGATTTTAATTATTCATTAGGTTAGAAAATCAACAATCAAATTAATAATAAAATTATATCTAATTAAATTTTTATACAATTAAATTTTTAGTGGTTAGTTTTGGAATTATGAGAAAGGTGATAAATGTTAAAACAACAGGGATGAAATTAATTGATATCATTATGATGCAGTATTAACATTATCAAATTAAAAATTATTACAATACAATAATTATTTAATTATTACAATACAGAAGTATTCATAATAAATGTTTACCTACTTAACCTATATTTTTGTTTACTTTATTGATTCACTGTAGGAAAAAGTTTTTTGAATGTTGGGACCCCAGAGTCAAAATTTCTTAAGTTGCCATGGGTCCCTTTGTTCATTTAATATAAAATAGTTCAAGTAAAAGTCACATTGTAGATGTGTATGAAATCTACCAGAAAAAAAAAAAAAAAAGATTTCTTTATTTTAAATTATAATGATTTTGATATGATTTGTTTATGCTATCAGCAATTCTTTTAAGACATAAATTTTTTTATAGTAATAGGGAAAATATTAATATTTATTTTTTTCTTTCAGAATATTCCAGCAAAAAGTGAATTCATTGTAAGAGTAGATCTAGCTCAAATGCAAAAGTAAAATACCGTTTTATCTGTTATTATATGTTGCCTATTATTAGTATAGCATTTTTTTTTATTTATTAATATAGCATTTTTTTTTACTTATTAATATAGCATTTTTTTTTTTTACTTATTAATATAGCATTTTTTTATTTATTAGTATTACTTTTAGCAAACATTCATAACTTGTATTCTAAATATATTTTAATTATTAAGCTAACTTTTTTATTGTATATATTTCCTAGACTTTTCATTCCCTCATTTGTAATTGTATTAATAGACTTTTTTTTAAAATATTCTATTAATTTTTTTTCATACTTATTTTAACTTTGCTTTTGTAGGAAATATTACAAATTCATTTTAACCCGAAATTTTGAAGCATTAAATGCAAAAGGAGGAGGCCACCAAGTGTCTTTAGTGAATATTATGATGGATTTGAAAAAATGTTGTAACCATCCATACCTGTTTCCTTCTGCTGCTCAAGTATGTTATTTAATATAATTTTATGTGCATTTAAATTTTTTCATGGATTTATTGAAATTTTATTAAGTTTGAATTTGTTTTTATGTTCAGAAGTGTATATATATTCACTCTGATAAGATAGTAAATAGATGTATTAATTAACATAACTATCTGTTCATTTTTAGGAGGCTCCTAGACTTCCTAATGGAGCTTTTGAAGGAAACAGTTTAGTAAAAGCTTGTGGAAAATTATTACTATTACAAAAAATGTTGAGAAAATTAAATGAAGAAGGCCATAGAGTTCTTATATTTTCACAGGTATGAATATTTGATGAATTTTTATCAGTTGAAATTTAATAGTTCTTGTACTAATACTGGTTCCTGCTTGTTGATGCACATATTTTTTTTTTTTTTTCAATTTACATTATGTTAAAAATATATGTGATCATTATATTAAAAATTCCGATCATTTGATGTAATTCATGCTGAAAATCTGTCTTTTTTTCAAAAATTGTTTCTCCATCTCTGAAAAATTCATATTATTACTATAAAGAATAGATTAAAGCATTATATTAATAACAAACTATATGGCATTTAATAACTTTTTTACCATATTTTGTTTATAAGGCAAATTAATCATTTTAACTGTATCCACAATCATTCTGCATGTGTGTTAAAACTTCATTATTTTAATATAGAGCAATTAATTTTATTATAAATTTCTAATTGCATATTAATGCATTTTTATATTGATATTAATAATTTTATCAGTGATAATTTTTTAAAATGTTTTGTAAGTAATTCTATTTCTAAATTTAAATGTTTTTATTCTTTATTTAATATTAGATTAATTTTTTACTGTTGATTTCAGATGACCAAAATGTTGGATATATTGGAAGATTTTCTAGAAGCAGAGTATTATAAATATGAACGTATAGATGGTGGCATTACAGGGTCTCAACGTCAAGAAGCCATTGATCGTTTTAATGGTGAATGTCTTTGAATTTTATAATCTGTATTTATAATTTTTGAGTTTGTCTGTATTTCTATAGAACTATTTTATTTTTCACAGCCCCTGGAGCTCCTCAATTTGCTTTCTTACTTTCAACTAGAGCTGGTGGTTTAGGTATTAACTTGGCCACTGCTGATACTGTAATTATTTATGATTCAGATTGGAATCCACACAATGATATTCAGGTTAGTAGTTAAGTGATGCAAAGTTTTATTTATTAAAATAAAAATGCGTTTTTCTTGATGAAGTGCTTTGAGATTTCTTTTCATTAAGCTGCTTTATCTCAATTTATCCAATTGTTCTTACAGTGAAATAAAAAATGAATATAAATAAAATAATAAGAATAGTAATACAGATTTGTTTGACTTAAAAATTATTTAAATTAATATGGAGTATTTTCATTTAGGCCTTCAGTCGAGCTCATCGAATAGGTCAATCTAACAAAGTAATGATTTATAGATTTGTGACAAGAGCATCTGTTGAAGAAAGGATTACACAGGTAAAACTCATGTTTTATTTGTAGTGTTTATTAAATATTTAATTAATCTAATTAAGATATTGAATTTTACTTCTTATATTTTAAATTGCATTTAATATCAATAAATTATTATTTATAGGTTGCTAAAAAAGATGATGCTCACACATTTGGTTGTAAGACCAGGTCTTGGCAGTCGATCAAACACAATGTCTAAACAAGAACTTGATGATATTTTAAGATTTGGTACTGAAGATTTATTTAAAGATGATGAAAACAAAGGTAATTTATAATTATTATATATAATTATAACTTTCTGTGAAATAAAAATAATTAAATGAATAATTTAAGTTATGCAATATGTTGTAGAAGTTTGAGTGAACAATTTAAAATTTTTAATTGTGCTATCTTATTTAGGTATAATTAAAAAAGGAAAATGAATAATTCTTTTTGCTAGATATGTTTTTAATATTTTTATGAATTTATTTAGCTTAATTGTTCAAAAATCTTACATTAAAATGTGTGATTTTCAGAGGATGAAATCCATTATGATAATAAAGCTATTGATGAACTTCTTGATCGAACTCAAGAAGGAATCGAACAAAAAGAATTATGGGCTAATGATTACCTGAGTTCTTTTAAAGTAGCTTCTTATGTAACAAAAGAAGTTGAAGAAGTAAGTCCCCTATTTCAATTTTCATTAAACATTTATGTGAAATTAGTAAATCTATAAAAAATAATTCTACCTATAAAAAGGAAAAATATGAAAATTTGTAATTTTATTTTACTGGGATATTTCTGAGATATGGGTAGTTAAGTTCTACATACATTTTAATATGTGTTCAATAATGTATGGAAATTTTAAAAAGGACTGTTTTGATGTTTTTATAGTAAAAACATCACATGTATCAGCATATGTATAACTATATTTACAAAAATATAATTTGACTTGGCTACTTATTTTTGGAAATATTTATTGCTATTAATTTTAAAAGTTTATAATTTTCTTTTCTTTGCTATTTGCATCTCATTAGCAAAAGTGCATTCTGCTTTTCTATAAACTTTAGCAGCTTAAATAAAAATATATATGTATAATTATTGCACGGTTTGCTCAAGGAAGGCCAAGTCAGGCCCAGGTGTGTGTGTGTGTGTGTATAGTATAGGATTAAAAAGTTTGGTAAGAAAATAAAATGTGATAAAAAAAGTGTTTGCTGCCAAACACTAACTGTTGCAACTCCATTACTTGACCTTCATGTGCTGTGGAGCTCCATTGGCCACAATAACAATTGTCTTGTCCATTCCATTCATGTAAGTTAGGAATGCAATGTTATGTAATAAATTATAATATCGTTAATCTGTTATGCATGGTATAAGCTTTTTAAGCCTAAGTCAAAAGGTCAAAATATCAATCATGAAGTGGTAAATCCATGATACACACAGTGACTTTTTTGGCTGTAATAAGACTTCAACTTACTTGTTGGAGTTGTTAGTACATGCACAGCAATTTTGAGAATTATTCTCATCTAGTGAGAAATGTGCTTGTTCCATTCAATATAGAATATCAAGGTGTCATCTCTTTCTCCATTCTCGAAAAATCAATGTGCAAGTGTTTTCGTTTTATCCACTCTTTGGAAACAGTTAATGAAAATTTTGGATATCTTCTTAATATCTTGTGGTAGGTTTTCTAAATAATTGTAGGTATGCCTGATTCATTTCATACACATTAGATGATGAAGAATTGAAAACATTAATAAAAATGTCAATTTTCAGTCCAAAATCATGCACAACAATCATTTTTGCATATTAAAAATTGTGCAAAAGTGTTTTTATATCTCAATTTTGCATTGTTGTGAGCAATGTGCATATATTACTTTTCAAGAAATTATCTTAAACACACCCTCTATCATTAAGATTTTGTGGATAAAGAAAATTTTATATTGCACCGGAAATGTTCACTGCACAACTTTTGCTGTACATTTGATAAGAAAGAAACAACACTTCAATCCCCCTAATTTGTAAACTGTACTCCAATTTGGTGAATCCCCAAATCTATGTTTCTTTGTAATGCATTGAGGTGACATCTGCGTTGTGATTCTTGAAGTGTATTAAAAGAACGATTACGATATTTTAACAGTTATAAATATCAATCTGTTTATGATAAAATACTCTTTTTGAAAGTTTATAAATGTATTGCAATTCTAAATGTATTAAACTGAATATCTATTTTCAAAAAGGAACCAGAGACAGAAATTTTGAAGCAGGAGGTTGAATCAGCAGATCCAGCTTACTGGGAAAAACTATTACGACATCATTACGAGCAACAACAAGAAGACATGGCTCGTACCTTGGGCAAAGGAAAGAGAGTTCGCAAACAGGTTAACTACAATGATGCTATGGGACCACAAGATGATTCAACATGGCAGGACAATCTGTCTGACTACAATTCTGACTTCTCCATTCCATCTGGTGATTATTATATTTTGTTGGGTTTTATTTAAAGTTAATGTGATACAATGAATTATCTATTCTTAACAATCCATTATTGTGTTTCTCCCTTTGGGAGGAAGTTTGATATATTGTCCTTATTATTTCATATCGCTTCATGTTTTTCAGATGACAATGAAGACGACGATGACTTTGAAGAGAAAAATGAAGGTAATTGCTGTTTTCTTCACTTTCCTAGAAATATGTTTTGATATTTGTATAATTTTCTTTTAATTGTGTTTAGTTTGAGTGATTTTTGTTTGTTTTTTTAAAGATCAGGAATTTATTTTTATACTTAGTTTTTAATAATTTAAATTTTAGTTAATGATATTTATCTAAATAAAATAAGATTCTGTATAATAGGAAATATGCTTGCTTATAAACAACTTTTTAGCTCAATTTTTTTTTTTTTTTTTTCTTTAAAAAAGTAAATCATTTTTAGTCAAAAAGTAAATTATTTTTCAGTAATCCAGTCATATAATAAAGTTATCTTTCTTTTCTTAGAAAAAGGAGTACGAGGCCGTAAGGGTAGAATGGGTCAAACTGAGAGAGATAAGCCATTGCCACCTCTATTGGCACGTGTAGGTGGAAATATTGAAGTAAGTATCATTGCAAAGGTTTCTTACTATGAAAGTTTATAGTTGATTAACATTATTCCAGTTGACCATTATGTAGTTCGATTTACGCCATTGAATGAAACATTTTATTACAGGTTCTGGATTCAATGCCAGACAGAGAAAAGCCTTTTTGAATGCAATAATGCGCTATGGCATGCCGCCTCAAGATGCATTTAATTCACAATGGTAAAAATTTTTAATTTTTAAACAGGTTTGTTTAATTTATTTACAGTTTATTTTATTGATACGTTAATGATGGTGTTTTAGGTTGGTGCGTGATCTGAGAGGCAAGTCTGAAAAAAATTTCAAGGCCTACGTTTCTCTATTTATGCGCCACCTTTGTGAACCTGGTGCTGATAATTCCGAGACATTTGCCGATGGCGTGCCTAGGGAAGGACTTTCTAGACAACATGTGTTAACAAGGATTGGAGTCATGTCCTTGATAAGAAAAGAAAGTGAGCACAATACAGATTCTCTTTTTCTGGGAGTAATTCTAGATAGTTGTGTAAAAATAAGTGATTCTTATGCAGTTAGATTTTTTAAATACTAATTTGAAAAACTAATTATATATATAATATCACATTTTCATAATTTATTTAATAAATAGGAATATATTTAAGTAGGAAAAACTTGAAATATGTAGCAAAATTCAATTTAAAAATTTGACTAACAAAGTTCTGATTTTCAGATGGATTTTTACAAAACATATTTAGTAAAAGGAAATATTTTGATTTAAAATAAAAAAGTATCAAAACAAAATTTTAGATTTAAAAAGTCATGAATGTTAACTAATATAGTTTTACAAAATTTACGACATATTTCCTCAATGTTAAGAAATATGTCTAATAAAAATAACTTATTAAAACATAAGCAATTCAAATATTAAAAATTATGATATAGTTTCAAAAATGCTAATTTTACAGATATTTGTAATAGTTAACTTCTCTTTTGATAAATTTCTTCATTTTTCCCCCCAATTTATAAAGGATTTTTCTTGTAGATATATGCTAATTTGTATATTGTGTTTCTATGTATATGTATTTTATTAAAAGTCATCATTATCTTTTTTTCTAGGTTCAAGAGTTTGAACACATCAATGGCCTCTATAGCATACCACCTGGGGAACTCCCGAACAAAATGCCTGAGGTACCCCAAGCTGCTTCAGCTCCCACCAGCGGTAGTGGTGCAACCCCTACTGACAGCAAAGAGTCAACACCTGCTCCAACCCCTGCTTCAACACCAGCACCCTCTGCTGCAGTAGAAGAGGGCAAGGCAGAGGATATCTCTTCGAAACCAAGGATAAGACTGCTGAGGCTTCAGGGTAAATTCTTGCCACGATTTATTTTATTTATTTATTTATTTTTTCTTTTTTTCTTTTTTTTTTTTTTTCTTCCCCTTTCAGAAAAAAAAAAAAAAAAAGATAATAATAATAAATTTTTTTTTTAATTTTGAAAAATTATTCTTTATTAATCTATTGGCTTGGTGTTTGAATACTTCTAATGATTAATAAATTTTCTTTTTTATAGACTTGCTGATTTAAAATGGGTTGTATTGTTCAGTTTGGAAATTTTGTGTTGTAATTTTTCCTTAGCAAAATATCAAATTTTTAGCTGTTGTATGCTTCACTGTTACTTTTTAAATGGTGATGGGGGATAAACAGTATCTACAATTTTTTTATTCTTCCAAAAATTACCAATTGAGAATTATTCAATTCAAATGTGGAATATTATGTGTTTCATGTTTCAAATAATTTTTATGTTCTAATTTGATTTTTTATATGATTATATGTATATATATCTATTATATATTTGATTTTTTTATAGCCAAATTATTATTTGTCTTTTTTTTTTTTAATTTGAACATTTTTGTATTTTTAGGAGACACCAAAAGAAGCCACAGAACCAATAAAAGAAAAAGAAAAGGAGATTGAGGAAGTTATAATAGATGATAAAGAACCTGAAAAGAAAGTAGATGCCAAGGATGAAATAATGGAAGTTGATTCATCCGTTCCAGTTAAAAAAGGTAATTTTTTATATTTGTTTACTATTTGTGTATTGGTTGTCTTTAATTATTATATTTAGAACATACAACCATAATTTTTTTTAATTGCACTTTTATAGAAGAAAAACCTGAAGTGATAGAAGATGAAGATAAAGATGCTGATAAAGAAAATAAAGATAGATCACATGAAAATAAGGACAAAAACAATGGTAATATTATATGTTTAGTATCTATAATAAAGAATATGCTATTAGGTTTTGAATTAGGAGATTTGTATTATAATTTAATCTTCCTTGGTGTTTTGTAGATTCACATTACATTCTCTAGAAACTTTGAATTTTGTGAAACATATTGCAATAAATGTAAAAAAAAATTTCTTTAAAAAAGCCAACTTTCATTTAGCTAAAATTTCATAGTGTTTTTCAATCAAAATTATGTTGAGAATGTGTTTTTATTGAAATTAAATATTTGTGGAAGTAGAATTGATCGCTAAACACTAGATAATGCCAGTCTGTTGGCAGCCTTAATGTTCGGCTATGGCATAACTTCAGACAACTCTTATCAAAGTTGTGTGATTAAAGTGTGTAGTAAATGTAACTGCATCACAGCCAAGTACTGCGTGATGATAAAAGGTATCAAGGTTGTCATGAAAAGGGCATACTCCATTGGTGTGGTTTGGCCTGTTGTACAATCATCCCATCTTGTATCGGATTAATGCATCTTGCCCTTTTAGAGCCTTCATTTCGCCTTAACAAATACTATTAACAGTATCTTTGCACAACATTGTTGGTATGATTTATGATTAGCCAATTATGTGCATGCTGTTTATGCAACCACTTTTGAAATTACCTAATTGGTTATAAGGTCTTCATACTGTCTTAGCAGTACTATTGATTTTTGGATTATAGAATTGCAACAAAAAAAAAAAAAAAATTTATTTCATTTATAATTGTTGCCTATTTTAGATAATATTAGTTACACAGTTGGAACATTTGCTGCTACTGAGGTTAATACTCATTTCATTGGCCATGAAAAATTTATCATTTGCATACTTGGGGTATAAAGGAATATGCTTGTTGAATTTTGAGATAATCTGTTTTACATTTGTTTCATTTCTAAGAGTTTTCTATAGATTAAACTTGCATTAATTATTATATTATTAATACACCTCTAAATTATTGACTTGATAAGTCAAGTATCCTAAGTCATCACTGTTTATTGATATGATGTGTACAATTGTGAAACATCAATTTCTTATATGAAAAATTTTCTTTTCTCTTCTGTATATGAAAGTGAACATTGCTTTATATATTTTCATATATTTATCTTTTATGTAAATCAAGTTTTATGTTTACTTTAAATGTGCAAAATATCGTTAAGAAACAAAACAATTTTTATTTTACCTGGAATAATTTCAAATTTCCCCAAGGCACTGAATAATACTTACTTATAAAATATCATGTTTCAACCTTATTATTATTTTTTCCCCCTAGATAACAAGACTGAAGTCATTGAAATTAAAGATGATGACAAACCATCTAAGGATGAGACCAAGGAGGAATCTACAGATACCAAGGGCAAAAGAAAATTCATGTTTAATATTGCTGATGGTGGTTTCACTGAACTTCATACCTTGTGGCAAAATGAAGAACGAGCTGCTGTTCCTGGAAGAGAATATGAAATCTGGCACAGGCGCCATGACTATTGGCTTTTGGCTGGCATCGTAAAGTATCCTTTTATGTGGGGGAGAAAAAAAAAAAAAACTGCCAAATATATAATTGCCTTAATTTAGAATTTTAGATTTCCTCCTCCATAACTAAATGCCTCCGATTACAAATATCTTTCTGAATCAAAATTATTTTTCTTTCTTAAATATTAAATTTTTACAAAATTATTAATTTCATTTTATAAGTTTTAATATTTTGTGAATTAAAAATTTTTTTTTCTTTATTGTAATTGCATTTTTTTGCACTTTGTTCGACTATGTTTTCTGTTGGGAGACCTTATTGTTTTCTGATTTTTAAGTTAAAAATATGTGTGTGTTAATAAAATACTTGTCCTATCTAATTGATCTTTTAAGTTAAAAATATTGTATGTTTACAATTCATAAATTAATTATTATTCTTTTGTAAAAAGTTAACATTAAATAAACTGCTCAGAATACTTATCAAGAATAAAAAGAAAGGGAAAAATGTTGAAATAAAATATATGAAAGATGAAAATTTGATATCTATTAAAAGATCTATTGTATATTGGGATTTTGAAGTACCAAAATTATGCTTTTGCTTTCTTTTTAACTTATAAGTAAATGCAAAAAGTGGTTTCTCTTATCGTAAGTATGAATATTTTAATTGTGTTGCCATTCTATGAGTTTTTATTTTGAGCTAGTTAAATTAGCATTTTATACTTGGCCCCGATTTTCTTAATATTTCTAAGGCATGGGTATGGAAGATGGCAAGATATTCAAAGTGATTTTGCCTTCAGCATCATAAATGAACCTTTCAAGATGGATGTTGGCAAAGGAAACTTTTTAGAAATTAAAAACAAGTTTCTTGCTAGGCGATTTAAAGTAAGTTAATTTTTCATTAAATAGTTATTAATTATGTAGTTAGTTAACTACATCTATCCTTCTTAGTTGGTAGCTTAATGTTTTTCTTGTAAGTAAATTTATTCAATTCCTCTAATTTTATTGCTCTATTTATAGCTTCTAGAGCAAGCTTTAGTCATTGAAGAGCAACTGAGAAGAGCAGCATATTTGAATCTTACTCAAGATCCAAATCATCCAGCTATGGCTCTTAATGCCAGGTAAGAATCATTAATAATCCTGCTTTATACATTTTTAAAAATTTCATTTTGAGTTTTGTTAAAACATTTTAAAATGCTTAAGTTCTGACAAATGTTTTCTTCTCTTTTAATGAATTTTGTTTTTGTATTTTAGGTTTGCAGAGTTAGAATGTTTGGCTGAATCTCATCAACATTTATCTAAAGAATCACTTGCTGGTAACAAGCCTGCAAATGCAGTTCTTCATAAAGGTAATATAATTCAAGTTCATGTATTTGAAGCTGACTACTTCATAATTTTTAAAGTTTGTTTTTTTAAAGATCTTGTAAAGTGATTCTAAAGACAAAAAATTTTAACATGTAACATGAAAAACACAGTTGCTAAGGTTTACGAACATTCATAATTAAAAAAATATTCTTTTATTTAATGGAAAGCTTAAACTAATGCCCTTTATGATGGGAATAAGAATTTGAATTAATATTTGAAAATCCAATTTTTCTTTGCATCCTATTAAAAGACTACGTTGAATAGGTGGAAAATAAATAATTAGTAGAAAATGGTAGAAGTAAAAGGAACCAAAAGTAAAATTTGTTTACTCTATAATTGATAGAAGTATGGATGCATGATATTATCTACTCTGCATTGATAATTTTCCATATAATATATATATTTATTATAGTCGCTATCCCACTTCTGAAATATGCTGGCTGCTTGCTAGCAACTAGTTGTGTCAGGATGCAAGACCAATCTCTTTCTTTATATTAATTTATTATATTACAATATTAATATACACTATATTAACAATACTAAATACATATGGCATCCTGTGCCTCTTCCACAATATGAATTCTATGTAATACTTTAAAACCATATACACATCACGTACCACTGACTGTATATCTCGTTCAGACGCTCCTAGCATTCTCCTCGTGGTCTCTAAATCTAACCGCTTGTACTTACCACACAGCTACTGATCACAGTCGCGGCTATATAATAATTAAACTTTACAATATATAATATGCAATTTGTATTCATATTGTTGCTTATGCTTTTTTAAACACAATATTCAAGATTTTTATCTGGCTTATATTTTACTACATACCCTATGATAGTTGGGCATTTGAAAAATTTTTATTAGAAGTGCTTCATTCTGTCCTCATTAATAAAAGATTCAAGACTTGCACACTTAAAATATTTTTAAGGTTCAAAAGAGCTGAAATAAATCATCCATTGATTTTAATTTGAAAGATAATAATGTATATAGTTTTTTAATTTTATTAGTTTTATTGATTTTTGTTATTTTTATTTTCCAGTTCTTAACCAGTTGGAAGAATTGCTCAGTGATATGAAGTCTGACGTCAGTCGCCTTCCTGCCACTCTGGCTCGTATCCCCCCTGTTGCCCAGAGATTGCAGATGTCCGAGCGAGGCATACTGTCCAGGCTGACTGGTCAACCGCAGCCCAACATGAATGCCACCGCCAATCCCCAAGGACAGAGCCCTGCCTTTGCCAGCACACCCCAACAGCAGCAGTCAGGTTTGTCCAAATAGCAACATCACCAACCCCACTCAGCATTCCCTCTTGCTCATGCGAGACCAAAGACTCTTGACGCCATCCTCTTGTTTTAAATAAAAATTAAAACTTGTTTTGTTAACTGTGTGGAAATATTTTTGATTGGATTTTTTTTTTCATAGTACTTGCATGTATAAATTTGACTTGTGCTTGCATTATAATATGATTGCTTGTAACATTTAAATAGTTCCTTGGTTGTATTTTATTGAGTTTTGAAAAGCATGTTATGCATGTAAACAACATTTATTAATTCATTTCAAATTCATAGCATTTTCGAAACATTCATAATAGCAAAAGAAAAAAAAAGAATGCTGAGTGAATTATTTTAATTTTATTGAAATTTGTGATATACATTTTTTTACCTAGAAAATTTAGGTAAATTCATATGTATTATGTTTTCACATACATTATTATGATACTGAAAAAGTTTTTTTCAGGATGTTTTGTTTTCTTGGATGTGTTCTACCATAATAATTTTGTATATTATTTTTTAGCATTGTAAATACCTTCTTTTACTTATTTTTATATGGTTAAATAAGGTGTTCCTAAAGTTTTCTTTATTGTTTGTGTTCAAGAAAACAAATTTTAATTCATCTTGTGATAAAAGTTTATTATTTATCTATAAAATCCATGTTCAGGATAAATAAAGTAAGATATTTCATGATGTTCTGTTTTGTTTTCAACCAGGAATTGGATAGAGTAATGTAGATTATTTTCAATGAATTTTAACATTATCTGGTTTCAGAATTTATATATTAAAGAATGTTACAAATAGGTAAATTATCAATAAAAACACGAAAATATATGTAGAAAATAGGGTTTAGCAACTTCTTTTAAAACTGAAATTTTTTTCTTTATTTCATCTGAAGAATCTTGTTTTCTTCCATATATTTGCTTATTATTTTAAATGTGATTGGTTTGAGGTTTTAGTTTAAAAAAAAAAAAAAAGGGGAGAAAAAAGAATTGAAATAAAAAGAGGATTTAAAGTACTTAATCTAAATTATATGTCTGATCTTTATAAATAAAAATGTATGGCTCTAAAAAATTTTATTTTAATGAAATTCAAAATAAAAATGTATTAAATTGAAATGTCAAATCATATTAGCATCTGTAGTTAGCTGTTTTTATATAGCTTTATTATATTTGGCAGAAGACTACAATTCTTTTTATTAACTTTCATTTTAATTTAATAATTAATCTTGAGTACTCCATACCCTAATAATTCCGTTGAAATCTGGAAGTTAAGTATACACATCCCCCAACAGCTAATGCTATTTAATAGAACTATCTGACTTCTTCAGTTATTTGTTTACTGTCTGAGCTGAAAAAGAATTTGCCAATGAATCTTCTACAAAATATCTTTATTTTACAATACTGCTTTTTGCAAACAATATTTTTACCACTTTCAGTACTGCCTATTTTTCATTGTTTTCTTCATGAATTAATAATTGTTGCTGAGGAGTATCAATTAATATAGTTTCCAATATGGTCAAAACAATTTTGGTTAAGGGCAAAGTACATATTATGGGTGTCACAGTAGTATGGACAAGTACAGGGGCCTATGCAGGTTATTGAGCATTTTGATATATTTGTAAAGCTCTCCAAGGGTGTTTCTTATGATAAAGGATCCTACTTGAAAACATAAATTTGCAATTGAGTATTTAAAAAGTGATTATGGGTTTTTGCACTCTTAACACCTTTTACTGGTCCTTTCATAGTGTGCAAATTTAATCATGCTTGCTAAATTTGTAGTTGTCCGACAGTCTCTTTGTGCTGTAATTACCATAACAATGAGTGTAAAATTCACGGAAAAATTCTTTCTTTTTAAGATACATAGAATTAAAAAAAAAACCTCAGTTGGCAATTTTTCTTCCTCTTAGCCATATTAATACATTTTATAAAAAATGTAAAGCATGCTGCATATGCTTAATTTATAATACTGTAAAGTAATTCTGCAATTAATTGTGGTATATTATCAATCTTAAAGCCAGACACTTTTTAGGACATTCACCCTAGGAATGACAATTTGAATATTACTCGGGAGGATTCTGGATAAGTCGGAGGGAGAATTATTTAATAAAGGTTTTTATTAACATAGCTGGCTCATATTTTGTATGTGGTTAAAACCTAGATGGTAGGTCTGGTGACTGCAACTTATATTGTCATACTATTTGTTATATACACCATACACTTACCATTGTTAATTGGGTTATCCCTATTTTGCCTTTTCTGTGTCTTAAGTACCCTGACTTTGAAAAGATATTGAATTAAAAATGCATATATTTAACAGTTCATATTCGTGTGAATTGCCAGGATTCTTAAAAATGATGCCTTTAAGATTGCAATTTTCTATTATTTCTTAGTCTTTAAAACATTTTGTCTGAATCCACTGTTTTTCTTAATAAGTATAGTATTTAATTTTTAAATGATTGTGAAAATTATCAAAGGCAAAATAAAAAAATATGGCATAGACATGATAAACAAAGTACTTAAAGAAAGAATGTTTTAAATTATTTTGAACAACTTTTAAACACAAAACTTCAAAATCTGTATGAAGTGAACAATATTGATGCTTTGATGATACAGTATCAATGCTTAACGAAAGCAGAATTTATGTGTACTTTTGTTTCACTTATTGATAATGCTGATATCTGTATCAATTTCAAGAATGTTAAAGCATTTGATTCGCAGTGGTAAAAATATCTTGCGCTCAAAATAGGATCCTGTTTCATTATATTAAATTACATCAATCTTCTTAAATGATAGTGGTTCTTTATATTTTTGTGCTCCCATTACTTGTAAGAATAGGTTATAGCTGTTCTCAAATTCTGGTTGATATATATCAAAGGAATCTAAAGTACCCCCAAGTAATTGGAAAGCAATAAATAAATAAAAAAAAAAAATTTTGTATCAGTACCACTTCCACTCTTGAAGCTCTAATTTCTACTTTCACTTCTATGAAGTCTGGTCATTTTTAGATCTTGCATCAAAGATAGGCTTATTTGTTGAAATTTGTTCAATAAATGTTAATTTTTTTTTTTGTTTAGTAATTGTTAGATTTCACTGTCCATATTATTTGGAATTTTTAGACAACATATCATATCAGTTATTTATTTATTAGAAAATAAACTGAGTAGAATGTCTAAAATAGAGCATTTAATTAAATGAAATAAAAAATTAGAAGAGAAGGAAATGCTTAAGTATTAAAAAGTATGTGAATCTTTGATATTGTGTATTAAGTAAAAACAACAAGAATCTAAATCCAAATTCTATATGCATTAATGGGTTGGTAAGATTGTGGTGTTTAATGTCACAATAGGCAGTTTTAACCAAGATGTGCCAAACAATTTATAATTAGTTTTATAAAATTGTGTATCGTACAAATACTGGTTTAAAAATAACTTGATAAAAGTGTTTTGGTTATTTGCTGGTCACGAGGTAAAAAAAAATTATGTGCTTAAAAATAGAGAAATAAATTAGTCTTAAAATTCTTTCTCATTGTATTCAAAATATATCTTCATTATTAGAACAATCTGTTTATGATTTTATTTATTTTTTCTTCTGAGATTGCTTTCCAAAAAGAGGACTTCAATTGCTAAAATCTGCCATAGATCTTAAAACCCTTGACTTAGTTTGTTATTCTGAAAATGATTTGCGAAAAAGGAACTGGCATAATTTTATACTTACTTACTTATTCAATGCTGTAATTTCTGTTAAAGTTGGTTTATTGTCTTTTTCTTGAGATGTTTCCGGGTTCTTGATTATTTCAGTGTATACTAAAATGAGAGCTTTGAATAGGTAAATATGGGTAACTTCAAACTCTTGTAATTTCTTTTCTAACTGCAAGGGCAAGGTTTTGAATTTAATGAATGTGGTGTCCAACTGACATATTTCGATTCAGATCTGGATAGGCATTGGAGGATTCATGAGCTTCAACTTGCAGCTTGCCCATTGATAAAAATTATTGTTTGATCTTTTATCTTAATTGATAAGTCACTAGGTTTGCCAATTTAAGTTAATTAAGCCCCCTTCCTCCCCAAACACGTAGGCCTTCATGAATCTTTAAAGGCAACAATATCCTTTGATCATCTTGGTGTCGAGACAACCTGGAATCTGACAAAAATAGATAGCCATTCATTTATTTTTTTTTTTTTCAACTGATGCGCCCACAATAAGGCCATAACAGACATTCTTGAAGAAAAGAGTGGTAACGACGATTTATGGCAAATTGAAAGAGAAATTTTTTGAGATGGAAGATATGAAAACTGAAAAAGAATTCGGACCCAATAAAAGGAGAGCAGATTTCTACAATAGTGCTGTTAAAGATCACCCTCTTAATCGATTTCCAACCTTAGACATCCAGGCAATGATCCACTGCTTGAATCCAAGTGGTTTTAATCACGAATAGTTAGCTGCCTTGCTGCTGATTGAAACCGATGTATCGCCTGTCTACCAGAAGCCAGGTACAAAGAGATGTGCCGCTCAAGAAAGTATGCGACTAAGTCTCAGATGAATCGCCAACATCATCTTTGGACACGGATCATCAGACATGGCAAATGCTTGTCTAATATTTCAGAACTTTAGAATTGAATTTTAGTTTTAAATTTGTTAGTCATTCAAAACAAACGAGAAGAGTTCAATAATAATATCTAAAAATTTAAGTGCTTGAAAAACAAAAATTATCTAGTAATAGATTAAAAAATGTAGGCAATAAGATCTCAAGAAGCTGCTACAAAACATAATGAGTTTTGTACTCTCACCAATGAAAATAATGAGACAAAGATTTCCTGGTCGTCTTGGGTGCATGATAACCATATACTTCTAAAAGTAGATGTGCCCCTAATGGTTTAATATTAGTGGGATACTTTTAGAAAATTTTATTAAATGTATTTTTATTATTACGTAGTAAGTGACTGTTGATATTGAAATAGTAGTTGATTTGACGGAACTTTATTCTTGAAAATATATCAAATTATGAGTTTTGAAATGGCCATCTTTGTCATTTCTTGTTACCGAAGGTTGAGAAGCATAACAAACCTCAAGAATTGTTCTCCTCCATGATTTCTTCAATTTTTATAACATTGTGAAGATGTTTTGTACGGATTTCAACTGTTAACGATATCCATTTGATTCCTGCATTTAAATGCTACACACGAATTTAGAAATTCATTATTGTATTCTTTTACCAAAATTGAAATTTTGGTTTTCACCTATTCTTACGATCGTATTGAGGGAGTTAATTCGTACATGTTTCAATTAAGTATTTTTACAATTTAAAAGATGGAAATCAGAGTATTCTTAAGCAAAAACTATGTAAAACAAACTGTCAAAATGTCATGTTTTAACTATGTCAAACAAAAATACAGAATAAACATTAGAAGACTCTATCCCCTTATAGCAAAGAAATTCGAGATGAGTAGACATAATAAACTTCTCATTTCACCTTTATGCTTCGTCCTCTCTTTACCTATGCTTGCCCGGTATGGGCCTATGCTGCTAATTATAATACTAAAATCTTGGAAGCTCAGCAAAGCATGACAATTAGACAAATAAAGAATGCCAACTGGTTCATGAGAAACGCTGATATTCAAAGAGCTATCTACCTGATACCTCTCAAAAGTACTGGAAAAAAAACTTTCAGAAATATTTTTTTCAATAATATTGACAACCACCGACATCAATGGCCATTCAAGAGATAGAACAATATGAACCGCACTCTAATTTTAAAAGACATAGGAATGCTCTGCTCTAACCTACCTAAATTCAATTTTGAAGTGTTGGATTTTTTCAATTCTCTCGATTTCCTTTAATCTCTGGGCATTGTCAATGTTTTCATTCTTTTATGTTTGTCACCACTGGAGATGAGGCCGGTGAGCTCCAATAATCTTCAACCATACAATCGATGATATAACTACACTATGCAAAAATCTGATACTCAAATGAAACAAATTGCAGTGTCCCACGTTTTCTGCACTAGGGAATAATAAACGCTTGCTAATGATTTGCCAATTCCAAGCCACATTCTCCGTATTATCTCCAAAATTAAATACAACACTAATTAGTTTCAACAACTCATATTTCATGTAAGATTTATTACACTCACAGTTAAAAATCACATGAGAAATTAGTGTATTTGAAATTAAGATTTTCTATGTGCGTGAAGAGATTAATCTGTTTGCATGCTTACTTATCGCTTTTCTATAGAAGTCATGAAGCTCATACTAAGCATGTTCACATGTGATTAAAAAAAGGGGGAGGGGGCAAAATCTCAGAATAGGGACCGTTGGGATTCGGCATAAAAATTCTTTTCGTCAAAGTGCTAAAAAAAAGGCTTTGCGATTGTAAGTGAAGTAAATTGCAAACAGTACCAGAAATCCGGGTTACCACATTTAGCTATTTATCGCTCAATTGGCGCCACAAAAAAGTCGCTACATCGCAACGACCCCTATTTTTGCGATATGGCAAAAAGGTTATAATGTTCAAATTTTAACACATTCATATGGAAGAATTTATAAATTTACATAACAATATAGCGTTCCTGCCTTCTCTAATGTATCCTTTCGAAGCATGTCATGCACCTTCTGTCATTCAGGTACATTCAAATTAAATGGGATTGTGTGACACAAAGTCAATGGCAATATCAAGGAGTGCACCATGCATATGTTGTCTAAAGGTTTTAACATTTTTGGAAGTCGAGTTCGTTCAGGTTCTTCCTGATCTCTCGTTGTCTTCCGTTTTTGCCTATCGAAACACATCGAATGACCTTGCCCAACCATCTCGGAAGTAAATTTACCTAAATTCATATTCCCTTAAGTAAACTTGCCATTCATCATAAAATGGCACATGTGCTGACGTCCATTGTCAGAATAGCATCTAATCTACATAAGACTTGGTCTTTATGGCAGATAGGTTTATGAAATTTGGTTTTTATTCGTGTTTTTCTTATCCCACTTGATAGACAGCAACATGTAGACTAAGTCCAAGAACCCATGTGGTCTCATGGATGGAAGGAAAGGGTGGGGGAGCTTCTATTGTGATGGAGCACCCATAAGCAGATGTCTGACTTGACTCTATGACGCTGACTTTTACTTCTGTAGGCTTGTCAGTCCAACTCCCTACAGTCATATTAGGTTGGGACCTACGGCTTAAAGTGGATTCCGAACTACTACAAACATCCATGGCACAGAGATCCGTAATAGTTACTACGGAAAATAACAAAAATTTCGGATCAATTACGAATTACAGAAAAACTAATACAGATAATAAACTAAACAGAATTTTTTTAATGCCATTTTTGTGTATTTTTTTTCAACTTTGCACAACTGAAAAGCTTTCCAATGATATCGAGAAAAATAGCGCCACCTTTCATGGAATATTAATTAATTATTTATAAAATTTTCTAACCTATTCAATAATATGCTCAAACAGTTAAAATTAGCGCTGTTACATTTTCCTTAGTTATCAAATAGAACTGTAAAGTTTTTAATTAAAGGAGGATCGAATTTAATGAATAAGTTTAATATTAGTATATAAAAGCTTTTATTATAAATGTTCATGGAACTTTTTGCATTTGCAATACTTAAAATATTCATTTCAAATGCCGTACTGCATTATGTATTTTTAAAAAAAAATTTCTCCCGAAATTAAATCTTATTTCATAATAAATAATTTCAGTACACATATTGGTAGCTTTTAAATGTTGAATGATATCTAAATTAATTCTATTTTAATAAAAATTACAGCTAAAAAAATGTTTTATTACTTAGTAATATTAAAATTGCAACTACAGTCGCGTATGCGCTTCTCTGTTGATGGGTATTTTGCGATAATGTTGTTCGATTGGAAGACAATGGCGCGTGTTCATACTTACCTCTTTCCTATTGCCGATAAACATTTAAAAAAAAATCGAGAATTTTCTGAGATATTACTAAAAAAAACTTTAAAGTTAGCGTTTCTGTACCCATTCTTGCAATTTTTGTGCTGCTATTTGTTAGCATCTTAATAAAACTTGTCAGGAAATTTTACTGATACTATCTCATAATCTTTTATTTTCTATGAATATTAAAGTTGTTTAATATTAATTTAAATAAGGGACTAAAGTTTCGACCACATCGCAAAATAGGGGACATTGACAATTGGCGACTTGTTTGTGGCGCCAACTGAGGACATGTAGCTAAATGTAGTAGCCCGGGTTTCTTGTGCTGTTTGCAAATTACTTCACTTAACAATTGCAACCCATTACGTGGCGCTCTTAGTTGGAAAATATTTTTGACGCCGAATGTTGACGACCCCTATTCTGCGATTTTACCAAAGTTTTTTTTTTTTTTTTTTTTCTTGTTTGAATTTCTTATTTTATTTGAACAGTATTGTTATATACAAGATAATATATTTTTTTATTATTATTCTAAATATATATATACCACGATAATGTATTTTTGATGGTAAAGGAGGAAAATGGCTTTTTAAATTAGCAATCCTGAATTTGAGTATCGAATAAGATAAAATTTCTCACCAGAGAGTTTTGATCAGCATGAACGCTTGCCACAATTGCCATCAAGTCAATTCATTTTTCAAACAGTCACTATAACGCACGTCATTATTGTCAAAAATTTAAATTTGTTTTGACAGTTGACCCGTTAATATCATCCGTTTGAAGTAAGGATCATAAATATTATAAGAATGTATGCTAACATACGTACAGTAAAGATTGTAGTTGACCAAGGATAGAATGACGAATTTTACGAGTCGGTCTTTATAATACATCGGCTGGAAAAACTGAAGGCATAACAAGAAAAAGTATGCGAATTTTATTTAACGGAAATGTAGTCGGTTGATAAATTCAAGGTCAATGTCATAAAGCATTATAATGTTATTCAGCTTCACTATGTTAAATTTTTTTTTTTTCTTTCTAATGCAGCTGGCAAACATTTAAACAGCTTGGTCGCCTTAAGGCAAGCGCTGCACAGACGTTACTCACTTTGCCTTACCCAGGGGGGCGCTTGTAACTTGAAGATAAGCCACGGACGCGGAGTAACAATGCCCCCGCAACGCTCTACGATCCTATTAGACCTGAACTACGGTTTTAAAGTGGATTCCGAACCACTACAAACATCCATGGCACCGCCGGGACTCGAACCCGAAACCTGTGGTACCGAGCGCTAGCCACTCTGCCATTCAGGCCCTCACTATGTTGCATAGAAATATTCATTTTATTTGCACCCTATTCTTTCGTTGCGTGTAGGAAAGTTCGGTTTGTTTGTCACTCTACGGTCATTTTTTTGCATACTTTGGGGTAATTAGACCGGGACCTACAGTCTTAACGTGGATTCGAAGGAAAGGATTCAAATCTGAAGCCTGTGGTACCAAGAACCAAAGCAAAGGCCGCCTGTGGGAAGGAATACAAGGTTTCAAATTCTAATTTCAAGATTGTATGGATATTTGGATAAAATTTTAATATGAAAGCATTTAACGTATTGAGAAGAAGATGGTGCTATTTGGAAACTGGACAGAGACCTCTAGATATTTCAGTTAAAAGTCCCCTGTGAAGCGGTGTAAAGGCGCTGATGATGTATGCGTGTCACAACATATTCTCTGGGTCTTTATTTGTTATAAACCACTGACCTTACCGCCGACTGCAAAGCAGTTCGTTGCAGTTACAGGTACTCAACTGTTCAGCTATAGGCTGCACAAAATAGGGTTGTGTATGAAAGGAAACTCATTATTTGTTTTCGACTAGCTCATACTGTATAATGCCCCTAGTTGAAATGCTGCATGGTTGCAATATGAGACTATCGTGGTTGGAACAAATAGACGAGCCAAGTGCTGTTTATTGCCGAGTCTTGTTTTTTGTGTGGAAACGATTCTAGACACGTGAAATCTGAAGGGAGTGCAATAAGCGCAACAAAATTTCGTGTTTCTGACTCATGCGTTATAATTTATTATCTGGCTTTACCAATTAAAGTAAGACTATTTTTTAATTTTAAATATTTCTAGTAGAATCTTTTGCTTCTACCACACACACACACACACACATATATATATCTTATAATATAAGATCTCTTTGTCAGTTAATACATTTCATTAAAAAGAGTATTCATCTTAAAATTAGTTATGACTTACTCAGCTCAAAGTAAAAGGAAGTCTTATTATAATATGAAAAAGTTTTAATTTTTCATAATATGCGTTTTGGGAAAAAGATAGACTATGCAAATTATTAGAATTGGTTTATTAACATTCTTATTGCCAAGGTTGAAAATTAAACTGCGTTACAAGCGAAACTGTTTTCTATATGAATTACGTGACGCTCTCTTTTAACAAAGCATTTTTGTAGCACTGTTCAACAATTGAGAAAGTGCCCCGACAAGAAAGCACTGTTGCTCTCTAGCATAATTATGATTGAAATAACAAAGCATTTTTATAAAATTTTTATTCGAGCAGAAGGACATTGCATTTATTTGTAATTTTCGAATTTATTGTTAATTTCTTAACTCCTCTTATTTTGTGATTCTTATTGTTTTCCTGTTTACATAATATGTTTCACAAGAGATCAAAATTTTTAGTATACAAAATTTTTGTACTTTTAAAGGATCTAATTTTTTTAATGAATATTTATTTATTTTCTAAAAATTTGTAGACTTTCTAGAAGTAAGAGAAAGTATTTCTTAAAATAACCGTGCTGGAACTAAAAATGGGATCTGATGGCGGAATGATTGGCGCTCGGGGCAACAGGTTTTGGGTTCGAGTCCCGGCGTTGTCATGGATGTTTGTCGTGGTTCTGAATCCACTTTAAACCGTAGGTCTAATATGACTGTAGGCGTTGGGCACAGGGCTGGCAACTTTAACCCGTAAAAAATAACGTGTTAAAGTTGTCGGCCCTATGCCTAACGCAAAACAAAAACCGTATCTCATGTTTCGAAATCTGCCAGTAGGCAGACGACCTTGGCCCACCATGGGGCTGTTGCAAAACATTCAACAAAGGACAATTGCAAGTTTTTCATGTTGCACACATGCAGCTTTTATCTTGCACTGCTCGTTTTTAAATAACATAGAAATCAATGAAATCTATTTCAAGGACGAACTTAAATATCGTTTCTTGCTTGCTTGTTTGTTCGCTGAACAGAAAGAGCTGTACAATTTGCCACCAGATTGGCTTGTTTTGTTACTTTCAATGTGAAGCAACTGCCGCTGCCATTCGATTAATGAGTTCATCGCTGCTCACATATCCAACATTTTATTCTCCGTAGCTTAATTCTGCTGTCCATTTCGCGGGATCCAATAAGGGCAGCATGGTTTAACTTTTCTACCGCTCAAGCAAGTTTGCCAAAAGTCATGTTTGTGTTGCAATGCCAATTAGTTTTTATGTTGAAAGTAACAAAATAAGTCCAGTTTGATATGCGTTTTAGCTTGTTTCAGAAAAATGTACTGATTACAGGGAAAAAAAAAAAAAAAAAAAAAAAAAAACTGACTGTGGAGGTATTAGAATTTATTGAAAACTAATTGCAAGAAGTTACTGAACAGGTTCATATGCCACATGTAACATTTTTAGTGCAGATAACTGTTGTGTTCGGTCCTTCGTTTTCATGATGAAACTTAACAAAGTTTTCCCAGTTCGTTAACCACGCCTTAAAAAAAAAACTGACGTTACAAGTGAGTTGACATTAAAAGTGATGTTTTTTTTTTTTATCAAAGTCTGAATATGTTAAAAATTAGCGTGAAGGGGTAAGTTCAATCATGAACATTATAACCCGAAGCTCAATCCTTGATGATTCGACGTATGAAAAATTATAATAACTATTGCGCTATCGCGCAAAAGAATGCCGAATGCGCTCGTCTAAAATAAAGACAAAACAAAAAGAAAACTGAACGATTTACATAAAAGACGTATTACTAGATTATTACTCAAAGCTAAAATTTAAATCATTATAATTTTAGGAATATCATTAGAATTCTGATGGCGTATACGCTGCAGTCACTGCTCTTGGAAACGAAGCGACTCGATGGAAACTGTTAATCTAAGTAAAGTGTCTCGCATCGATAGCCAGTTTACCGGGAACATGGCAACGGAAGTACCAATTACGGAGTTCTTATGTGGCATTAAGTATTATGAAAACTTCCGTATCTTAATTACTGAAAGAATCTCCAAAATGTAATTAGATTAATAAGTGAATTTTAAAAACAAGTAAAAAAAAAAAAAAAAAGTCGTCAATTGAAATTTTAGAATATAAAAAGAGATTAAATATTTTAATTTTATTCCGTGTGATGCGTGAATGCCATCCCTAAAAGTCCTCCCGGAAGGTATTGGTCCTCTCTCATTGCCCACCGATTGGCTGTTCATAAACAAAACACGAAGTCTACTGACATTTTCTCACAAAAAAATATCCTTAGAATTTTACATAAAATATATTTATAATAAAAAAACTATTATTATTATTTTTTGTTATCTGTTGTTCTAATGCAGCTGGCAATATAGAAACAGTTAATATTTATGCCATAAGCAAGGGCTGGAGCGCTGATACTCATTTGGCACTACCCAAGGAGACGTGTAGCTTGAAGGTAGGCTGCGGACGCGAGTAACACTACCTCACAGCGCTCTACGATTATCTTAGACCAGGCCCTACGGTTTAAAGTGGATTCCGAACCGCTGCAAATATTAGGACAAACATCTACTACTTACATCCATCCATCCGCCGGGACTCGAACACGAAACCTGTGGTACCCAGCACTAGCCACTCGGCCATCAGGCCCCTTATTCTATTGCTGTTATCTATTTTATCATGTACATACTCACTAAAATTTAAGGAATTGTAAAATTTATGAAATTGCTTTTTCATTGGCTATTATAAGGCCAATTTACTTCAGGATTGGTTCCTTTTCTGCTCTTCCCCATCCCCAGTTATCTCTCGAAGTATTGCTTTAGATCAAATTACGATATCAATTTTATGTCTTGTAGAAATCCCGTTACCACAAATTATTTTAATACAACACTGAAATAACCTAATTAGTTCGTGTCATGCCAACCAAAAAGAACCATACGTATTATGAAAAAGAGAGAACTCATCCAAGTGTTACAAAGGCTCTGTGTGGAGGTGTAGTTGAAAATCTCAGTTGAATTTCTATTTGAATTCATGTTTAAGTTAGAATTAAGTTCAATTAGCAGACATTCCTGTTTCAATTAATAGACATTTCTCGAAGCTGACAGAATCTAGTTCCATCTTAATTGATTTTCATTTCAAATCGAGAATCTAAGTGATGAATTAATTGTTTGTCGCGGCATTTGCATCACTGATAAGATGACATGACTTAGATGTCTTATCTCTAGTTAATTTGTCAACTATTTCATTCCAATGAAATAGTTGACAAATGAATGGCTACTATCATAGTCTGATAGATGATTAAAATGCACATATCAAGTCAGAGAAAATTATTGAACAATTAGAGTTATTTAAGTTAATTAGAGAAACTCTTTTATCAATATTGTTTTCTTACAGGAAAAAAAAATAGTACATTTAAATTACATGAATGTAGTACTGATCTTTTAGTAATTAATTAGATCTATAATTCAGTATTTCTGTCAAATTCATCTCGGGTCAACAAAAAAAAGATATTAGAAAAGTGAACTGTGTCTTAAGCGAAAAAGAACTATGGTTGAAAAGTGAACTGTAACTCAATTATTTCATTGATTTTTAATGGTTGAAAAATGAATTGTGTTAGTTGAGTAACGAACGTATTATTATACATTCTTCTTTACTTGGACTACAGTCTGTTAAAAGGCCAAGGCCGTCTCAGCAAGCTTCCTCATACGATCTGACGCTACAATCAGCCAACGATCGATTTTTTAATATCTTGAAATCTGCCTCTACGCAGTCTATCCATCTTGAGCGAGATCTACCTGTTTATCTGGTACCCCCTACATTTGCAAAAGCCACCTTTTAACAGGGCTTATATTGTCACATCTAAAAATATGCCCAAGCCATCTGATGCGAAATGACTTGATGACTCTGGTAATATTAGTTGCTTATGTTTTCTATAGATTTATTTCATGGTTAAACAAAATTCTCCATCTATCATTCTCTCTAACTGACCGAAAATTTTTCGAAATACTTTTCTTTCAAAAATTAAAAAGCTTGTCTTCATCTGCTTTTGTTAATGACTAACATTCACTGCCATACAATATGATAGGTCCGATGACAGTTGTATAAAGATTCATTTTTGTCTTGAGATATTATTATATATATGTGAATGAATTTCGATTCATTAAAGGATCAGTTTCTACATTTCAAAGCTCAACTCTTCATGGTTTATGAAAGAGGAACGAAAGAATTATAATACATTTGTGGATGAATTTTCGAACATTAATCCATTAAAGAATAATTCTTTTTAATATTAAATTTGAAAATAGGCACTGTTAAAATTATGATCAGTAAGATTCCATCCTGTTTTATTTATATTTTTACTATAGAAATCTTTATATATATAATTCTTCTGTACATGTGTTTGCCATTACACTCCTTCTAAGCGGCTGGGCTGATTTTTTGATGAAATTTTTTGTGTGTGTTTGAGTGGGTACCTGGATGGTTTTGATTCACAATTAGATTCTGTAGGTGGCGCTGCAATGGATATAATTCTTCTGTATATGTGTTTGTCACTGAACTCCTCCTAAACAGCTTGACCAATTTTGATGAAATTTTTGTGCGTGTGTTTGCCGAAACATGGAGAATTTTTTGTGCTATTCCCTTTGTTGTAAGTCGCCACCAGATAGTGCTGCAGTATATCAACTTCTGTATCGTTCAACCAATCTCTATGAAAATTGGTAATAATATGTATTCGAGTATGGAAAATAGGTTCGCGCTATCCACTTTATTGTTACATGCCCCAGAGGGTGCTGCAGCATTTCATCTTATATACCGTTCAAATGATATCCATGAAAATTAATATGCACATATATTGGAACATTTAGAATATATTCGCGATATGTAATTTTCTAGAATGCATTTTTCTTGGGGGACAGGAATGTAGTAACGTATGAATGTAGCAACGTATGCCGGGTTCTGCTAGTTTACATATAATTTTGACATTCGGATTGCATATTAGAATAAAAATTGTTATCCTGCTCACTAGAGCTTTGAGACCACTGTACCATTCTTCGCTGCTATTACCATTAAAAGCATTTTTACTTTTATTCCTCTTGAAAGAAAATAAATATAAACGGTTATACGTTAGAAGAAATAAATATAAGAAGATTTATATATTATAAGTTTTATTATTAAGATTTATTTATTATAAGTTTAAAAAATAAATATAAGCTGTTATATATTGTTTGGACACCGAAGAACATCGAATGTCTGTAGAACAACATGAAATCGCGATAGAATGACTATTGCTAGCAGGGCCGAATTAACATATTATGGGGCCTAGGCATTTTTTTTACTGGGCCCTGTTCCACAAGAAATATAGAGCACACAAAAATATAAAACAATAAATTAAACAGATCTTAATAATGCGAAAAACAACAAAATTTAACTTTTTTGATAAATATTTAATATACAGCATTAAATTTTAATTTTTCTAGAAAAGTTTGAACTGTTTCTTTATAAATTTAAAAATGAAATTTATTTTATTGAATGTCTAATAAAAGTTGTTTTACAATAATAAAATTATTTTAATTTTATTATTGTATTGATTTGTTTAATTTAACCTTTTTGGTTAATATTTAAATATTATAATATTTTATATATTAAAAAAATTCTAAATTATTGGGAGTTTTACTTTCAATAAGAAGGAAGAAATGTAATATAACATATTACTGACAGATGGCCGAGTGGCTAGCGCTCGGTACCACAGGTTTTGCGTTCGATTCCCGGCATTGCCATGAATGTTTGTAGTGATCCAGCGTTTAAACCGTAGGTCCCGGTCTAATAGGATCGTAGAGCGTTGTAAGAATAATGTTACTCGCGTCCGTAGTATATATTCAAGTCACACGTGCCCTCTGGATAGTGCTAAAGGAGTAATAGCGGTGCAGCCCTTGCTTATGGCATAAAGATAACTGTGTCTGTATTGCCAGCTGCATTAGAACAACAACATTACTTTAGATATTCACAATAGCCATTTAATAATAATATATTTTTAATTCACAGAATGTTAAGAATACATATAGTTAATATTATTCTTATCGCTATAATTTTTTTTTTTTTTTTTTTTAATTATCGAAGAATTACTTTCAATAAGAAGAAACATAAGAACACAATTTCTTTAGATTTTAGAATTCGCAATAACCATATGTTGTTCTAATGCAGCTGGCAATACAGACAGTTAATTTTTATGTCATAAGCAAGGGCTGCACTGCTGTTACTCATTTTAGCACTACCCAGAGAGCACGAGTAGCTTAAAGATATGCTACGGACGCGAGTAACACTACCCCACAACGCTCTACGATCCTATTAGGACCTGCACCTACGGTTTAAAGTGGATTCCGAACCACTACAAACATCCATGGCACAGCCGGATTCGAACTCGATACCTGTGGTACCGAGTGCCAGACGCAATAACCATATAAAAAGCAATATATTTTGTTTATTATATACAGTTGTCTCAACAGAAAAGTAAACTACAAATTATTTACAAATCTTTTCAAAAATAGACAGTTTCACCGGGCCTAGACATTCGTATAAGCAATGATCCAGCCTTGGAGTTGCTAGTTGTATAATATTACAAGGGAACTCGTGTGTACCCTAGAATAATACAAAGTACCCCAAAATACTCATTTATGTTAAGAAACAAAAATTAGGTTTTTGCACGAGTTAACTCGTTGTTTTCCAAAATGATATTTAAAAAATAGATGAGATATAAGCTTATTTGAGATAATCTCTTAAGGATTTAATGCTTACTTATGTCAATGCGTCTGGAAGGAAACGGATGTACCAGTACCGGATTACCTATGCGGTAAAATATACACCGAAAACCTCCACATCTTCCTTAATGAAATAAATTTACATTATGATTTTGCACCCATTGACAATGACAGATTTAGGTTCGATGGCGCCCTAGGCCCAAGTTAATTTGACGCCCTCATATACACAGTCCAGTCACATTAATGTGACCACCTGTCAAGCCAGAATATGCACTCTTGCATATTCTGGCTTTAAGTGGGAGTGTGGTATTAAGTGGAATTCTTTATACACACTCCACTGCAATGTGCTGCCACCTGCCTTTTGTGATGGATTATTTCACGTTGACGTCGAAAGTAGGTGGTGGTCACATTAATGTGAATGGACTGTGTATATGATAATAATAATAATACGAATATTAATAATGGATTCGAATTAAATTTAGGTATTGAATTTAGGCATGAATTATATATATATATAATAATATATATATTTAATACTAGTAGCACCATCTATCTATCTCTCTCTCTCTCTCTCTATATATATATATATAGATAGATAGATAGATGGTGCTACTAGTATTAAATCCCATATGATTTTTAGTTAGCCCTAACCTTCAAAAGACACGTGTATAAATTTGACAGCCGTTGTACTATTAGTATGTGAGTTACAGTATTTTAGTGAAGTTATAGTATTTTTAATGTTCATCACGTGCAGTCCACTCTCGGCTGACTGTCGATTGGACTCCGGTGTGTGAAATGATGGAGCCATGTTTCCTCCATTGTCACATATTGACGCAAAAATTCGGGTTTATTACGATTGAACAGCTCCAAACATTGCTTAGAATCATCAATTCTAAGTTTTTTTAATTCTATTGTTTTTGGTCGATTGTGAGCGTGCGCGGCACCCACTTTGAACAGAGCTTTCGCATATCCAATATTCATTCACGATATGTCCAACACGTTCCTTTGATATCTTTAGGGTCTCAGCTATCTCAATCAACTTCATTTTACGGTTATCAGAAATTATTTTGTGGACTTTTTTGATGTTTTCGTCGGTAACAGCCTCTTTGAGGCGTCCACTGCGTCATCGTCCTCGGTGCTCATTTTGCCTCGTTTAAATTTCGCAAACCACTTCTCTACGGTTGATTTTTCTGGTGCAAAGTCCGAATAATGTTTATCAAGTCAAGCCTTGGCTTCAATAGTATTTTTTCGCCAAAAAGCAATGCTTTATTAATACACGAAATTCCTTTTATCCATTTTTTCAAACTAACAAAAGTTGCTTCACTAAAAATGCTATAACTCACTAATAGTGTAACAGCTGCCAAATTTATACAGGTGTCTTTTGAAGGTTAGGGCTAACTAAAAATCATATGGATTTAATACTAGTAGCGCCATCTATGTGTCAGCCTACGAACTTTTCACCCCTTCTGTTATATTGGTATAACAACTAAACATACAATTTAGAATAAATTGCTTTTAATTAAGAAATAAATGCACTATAATATATTTGTTTCTTGCTTTCATCCATGCGAAAGTATTACATGACATCCTCATACTTAACTTCTTCTTAAGAAGTAATTGTGTTTCAATGCTTAATAATGCGACTGAGTATGAATAATGCTTAATAATGTGAATTGCTCAATGCTTAATAATGTGAATTGAGCCTGTCTTGCTTCATACCTGCACGTAAATAATGTTATTTTTTTTCAGGGGTGGAAAGCGATCTTTCTCCAGAACAATTTGTTGCCGGAATACATGGATAAATCTAACGTCAATAGATAAATACTATACTTAAAGAAACTTTTTAGTACCTATTTGTTAGATATTTTAAATTTTACTACTTACACGATTCATTATTTTTAAAAAAATAATTCTACCCTTTAAATATTGACATCTTGAGGTTGTCAAAGCAAGAAAAGAAGCATTAAAATTCGGTCTTACAGTTGATAAAAAAACAAAATCGATTTCAAATTTTTTTGCCGCCCTAGACCCAGGTCTAAGCCTAAATCCGTCACTGCCCATTGAGTTAAGATTTAAAAAGAAATTTTGCAGTTTTTGAAAAGAATGAAATTTAAGGAAGTGCTAATGCTGATGGTAGTCGAATCTCGTTCCTGGTGGTCGTGGTGGAATGCATGCGACAGAAGGGTGCTGACGGTATGCAAGTGGGAGTCGGGGGCCCCCAATGGGAAATTGGCTCCGCCTTCACGAGAAGGGCTTGTTGATCAGATGTGGTTGAAGAATACCCACTAGGTGGCGCCATGTTCCTGCCTCTGCATTTGCACATGAATTCTATATTGTACATCATAAATTGATTGGAAGGAATAAGGTAAATCAGGGATGGGCACATTTTTTCGGTCGCGGCCAAAAATCGAAAGAAAAAAAAAAAAAAAATGTTTGAGGGCCAAGATAAATTTTTCTAAAATTTTAAACACAACATAAAGTATTACAACTTAAATATGTTAATGAGATGAATGAAATTGCGATTTCATTTTTAAAAGTTACTCATATTGATGTTCGAAGTGAGATGTACTGATTCTATGGAACGAGGCTAGATGCTCGTCTGTCAGTCTACTTCTGAAATAACTCTTTCTAAGGTTCATAGTTGAAAACACTTGTTCACATATATGAGATGAAGCAAACATAGCACTGATTTTCTGGGCGTGAGATATTAAATTTGGGAAACTTACGTTCGATAATGATTTGTGAAACTCTAACTTCGGCTTATTTAAAAACAACTGCTATATATTTCTTTTAATTTGCCGGTCGCGGGCCGGATAGAACCTTCCGGTGGGCCGGAGTTGGCCCGCGGGCCTTAATTTGCCCATCCCTGAGTTAAATGTAAGTAAATAAGCAACGACGCACCCATTTCCCCGACCGGATATGTGAATACATTATTTAGCCCACTTGATTGAAATGGCCTTTTCTATAGGGAGTTTCATGATCTTCCACCATTTCAATTTTTACAGTTACTGTTCAGGATTTATTGTCAACTGCGTCGTCAATCAGGATGGAGCAATCGAATTAATTATTACCCTTACAATGATGTCATATATTTTTCTATACATCCATAACTATATTAAATCGGTCTCTGACCACTGTTTTAAAGCAGCAAAAAGATGAATAAAATTCTCATGGTAAACGTTTTTAAATTGTTTCTCAGAAATTTATGTATAGAAACCAATAAACTTGAGGTTTCGAATGCTAAAGTGAAAATACCTTACGGTGGAGAAGGTGGCAAATGATTTGGCGTTTTTAGCACGAAACGATATTCGGGGAAAGGCTATTTTTGGTGTCCAAAAAGTGGTGGAGAGTCGAGCTTTGAATGATTGAAACTGGTCTTGTAATGATTTAGTGTTCTAAAATCTATCCACGTAATAATTCGTTCGTTATTCTTTCATGAACTTTGATAAAAGTTGAGCAGAGCAAGTTATTTTGTACAAACCCATAAAAATATGCAAATAAGTATGTTATTTAGATTTACTACTTTTTTTTACTGACTACAATTTGAATAATTTTATTACCATCCCTGTAACAACAATAATTTAGCTTCAGATTCTGAAAAGAAATGTGGATAAAGTTCGTTAGAATATTTGAAACTTCAATTGTTTCTTCATGAACAATTGAAGTGATGTTTAAGTGTCTTCTTTATGAAAAACATTTAGAAACGCTGCGATGAAATCAGAAAAAAATGGAAGATCATCTTTATAGAATCCTTTCTAATAAATACTTGGACTACCTAGATCTTTACATACCAGACCTTTTAGGCCATACCTTTAAGTTTTAAAGTTCTTTATCTATTTGTTGAATCTACACAGTTCTATTTTCTGACTTATGTTGTGGCATTTTCCCCACGAGTAGAGTTGTAGCATTTCATTCCCAGGAGAGAGGAACGTATATTCTTTAATAAAACATAACAACATATCATTCAAATTTAAAAGCAGATAAGCAGTGTTGTGGATACTTATATTACATGCAATTAGTGTTTTGTACTAATGAGAACAACCTGTCACTCAAATCTGATAGCAGATAATCAATGTCATAGATATTGAGACCTCATGAAATTAACGATTGTCTGTTCTACCTCAAAAGTCGAAACAACTACAGATTCGCTATGGACTACGTGATGAGTTGTTGCATCGGGATTGGTAATAGACCATGGGCTGAAGAATTGTCGACTCAATGGGAAGCTGACCCCTCGCGCTCTTGACGGATTTTCTAAAAGGGAATTTTTTGGAGAGGAAAAAAGATGTTCTGCGACGAGTCGACCAGAAGTATTGTTTTTCCTTTTCTCTGAAGTGACTGAACATGTCGGAGTTTCCGCCTGCTTTCAAAGGGAGCCTTTGTATTTCATGTATCACACCCTGTGATAATTAAGGTCTGCTGCTGACCAGGTGCTTATATTCATCGTAGACTCGAGAACTCTGAAAATATCGGACCTTGGAGTGAACTGCACTTGTGTACCTAATTTAAATCCTTAATTTTCATTTTTGTAAACAGTTCTTTTATATATAAACTATATATATATAATGTTTGTAAATAAAATTTAATGTGTTCCCATAAACTTGAAAGCAACCCTCTTCTTGAAGCCGTTTTAGGTCTAATATAGGCCGAGATGTTACAATATATAATAGTACAGTAAAACAAAACATTTAATTATCGATGAATTTTTATTTGTAAAGTAATGGAGCATGATTGAGAATTTCTTGTAGATTTTAATGAATTTGTTTTTGAGTGAAAAAACTGAAGGGAAAAATATGAATCGTATTTTCGAATTGGCAGAAATTTTCGAAACTGCAGAAGTTTGAGAAACGGCAGAAATCACTGTAATAAAAGCTTGGACGATTCCTCAAGGATTCTAACTAAGTTTGATATATTTTAACTATCATAGGCACGAAAATATGTTCATGACTTTTCGAATCGGATGGAAGTTGGGAAGTACAAGATGAAGTTTTAGAAATGTGCACAAAACATCTTCAAAATTTTGATGATGAGTTTAAATTGTTCTTTGCAGATTTCGTATGCATAACATACTGAGAGTGACAACTAATTGCATTTAAGACTTAATTATAATTTTATAATAAGACTCAGTTAAAGATAATATTACATTACTAACTCGAAAAATTGAGATGGTAAAAATTATCAGAATAATAAAATGCTATTATCTATATTGAATTCAAATGTCGAATATTTAAAGAAACCATATTATAAATTATTTTAATCATTTAAAAATTATTAGAATTATTATAAATCGCCTTAAATAAAGAAATAATCCCCCTCTCCTTTAATCTATGAATATTTATTTTTAAGAATATAATAGTGTTAGTTTGGAAAAATAGATTAAAAACTAATTCGATAAATTTTCTGCCTTATTTTTTTATTTATTATTTTCTACCTTTGTATGTATATATCTGATGGCAATAAAAAAAGGTTTTTTTTGTTTAATTAAAAGTGAGGAATTTAGAAGCAGAAATCAGGTGAGAAGAGTGGAAATCTCTAAATTTTAAAGTAACTTATGATCTTACACAGGCCACAATTGTGCCAAATTTCAAACCTCCAGTTTGAAAACAGTGAATTTCAATAACAGACAAGCAGAATTTCAATTTTGTAAAAACTTATAAATATACATTATGTATCCCTTTCACATTTTTTTTTAACGTTAAGCCTATTTAATAATATGCGCTATAATATTATAACGGGGCTGATGGCCGAGTGACTAGCGCTCGGTGCCACAGGTTTTCGGGTTCGAGTCGCAGCTGTGCCATGGATGCTTGAACTGTAGGTCCCGGTCTAATATGATTGTAGAGCGCTGGGCTGACCTGTGCTATGGATGTTTATAGTGGTTCGGAATCCACTTTAAGTCGTAGATTCAGCTTTTTAATTTGTTCCCATATTTTGAGGAACATTTTTATATAGGTATAATGAAAAACCATAAAAGAAATTATTGTCATTATATTTTTTGGGATCAATTTTATTAATTTGAATCATTTTATTTGCGAAACATGACAAAAAAAAAATATATTATCCCGAAGGAATATTACTGTGTCCAAAAAGTAAGACCAATTTTCAATTTAAAATTCCCGGGGGCTTATGGTATTTCATTTTTTTCTTCTTTTTAGTTTGCTGGCACTGTCCTTAACATCTATGTGAAATTTGACTTCAAAATATTCATTAGTGTTTGAGTTACGCTTGGCTTTGTGAGACGCTAAAACTGATACCGGCGATTTTTGAAATGTCTCAATTATCTATTCCTATATCGCAAAGAAAAACATTTTAAATCGTAAAAACAGTTCAAAAGAAGACAGAGAACGCGTTGAAGACGAAGAGACCTCTGGTCTACCATCAACCTCAACCGATGAAACTCACGTCCAAAAATTAAAGATTTGGCGCTTGCAAACCGTCGATTTACAATTGGAGATCTTGCTGATTATGTTGGAATTTTGCAAGGATCAGCCAAATCCATTTTGTGCCTCAAATGCATCAAATCTCGATTGGTACCAAAAACACTGAATGCGCTAGCTCACACTGCATTGATTCTTCGTGATTTTTTCGCCAACAATGAAACCCATATCGTTCCACAACCACAGCCACCGTATTCACACCTTGCGATTTCTGGTTATTCCTTAAACTCAAAAGACCACTCCGGGGACACTGTTTTGAGTCGATTGAGAGATTCAACGCTTTGAAGGCCATCCCTGCCAATGACTTTTAGCATGCATTGAGGATTAGAAAAAAAAAAAGTTGGCATAAGTGCATTGTGTCCAGAGGGGATTACTTTGAAGGCGATGAAATAAATTTGGAAGAATAAATAAAGAGCTTTTGAAAAAATAAAAATTGGTCTTACTTTGTGAGCACAGTAGTATGTAATTTTATTTTTAATCAAAAAAAAAAAAAAAAAACGGACAGAAATTTCGTTCGCAACCTTATAAAATAGACTCTTAAAGATGATCGTTAATATAAGAAATTTGGAGACACACCCGTAGAGTCTTAAATGTTTTAATTGCTCATTAAATCTTGATGTTTTGCCCATAAAACTTATAGGCCATATATTTTCTATCTCTTCCTCTTTATGCGTGTTACCATTGCTATTATGAAATGTGTTTCGTCATGGGTAGAGAAGCTTCCTTAAGCCAAATTCGATAATAAACTCAAAAATGTAAACAAGTATCTCAATAAAATGTTTCAAAGTGACACACAGAAATGATATATATTCGTGAATATTTCATCTTTTAGAAACGTCTCTATGAGGCATCACTTTGTGTAATGCAGAGATAAAGCCGGTCATAATAAAACAGTAATTTCACAACTGAATACGTAAGTAATCTAGGAAAAAAAAATGATGAAAGTTTTATAAAATAGCACGTGATCATATTGTTGTTTAACGATTATCAGTTACTATCATTATTGTCAAAAATCTCATGAAAACACTTTGATTTCCGAAATGCATTAATTGATTATATTTTCCTATTATGTACTACTATCGTGCATCATATTAATTGCATCATATTTTCCTATTATGTTTTATTATCGTCCATCATATTAAAAATAAAAATTTGTAAGAAATTATATGTGGCCTGATGGCTGAGTGACCGGCGCTCGGTACCACAGGTTCGGATTCGATTCCCGACGTTGTCATGGATGTTTGTAGTGATTCGAATCCACTTTAAACCGTAGGTCTCATATAACTACTACACCACACCACATCACTGTGCCTAGAGCTGAGTTGCCCTTTTACAGTTTGGGAATGATGTGGGGAGAAGTCTGGTTGGGCTCTGTCACACTCTACGGTCATATATATGATCGGGACCTACGGCTTAAAGTGGATTCCGAACCTCTACAACGCACATGGCACTGCCGAGATTTGAACCCGAAACCTGTGGTACCGAGCGCCAGAGCACTAGCCATCGAGCCCCTGGTCTCATATGACTGTAAGAGCGTCACGGAGCCGAGTCAGATCTACCTACGGGTTCTTTTGAATTATGCTTTACAGATTTCAAAATGGGGGCCTGATGGCCGAGTGAATAGACCAGGGGCCATAGGTTTCGGGCTAAAATCCCAGCTATGCCAGGGATAGTTGTAATGGTTTGGAATACACTTTAAACGTAGGTCCCGGTCTAATAGGATAGTCGAGCGTTGTGCGTAGGGCGGAAAACCCTACCCCAAAAAAAGAAAACATCCCCCTGTTTCGAAATTTGTCAATAGGCAGACGACCTTGGCCCACCAGGGGGCTGTTGCGCTGAGGCAAACGAAAAAAAGACGACATTTGAAATATAAAAGGAACTGAGAAAACATATTTAATTACTACTACAGAATAATTTAAAAAGAAATTGACTATCCATGGGATTAGTGGATGTATTAAGATGAAGATGTATTATGTATTAATCAAATAGAATGATGTATGATGATTTAGTTCCCCTTTATTACGAAGAATTATTTGGATTTGACTTTTGATTATGACCAAATAATATAATCGCATACATACATTGTTACGAAAGAAGCACAGACTTTTAATGTTATATTTAAAGTAAGTTATTTTTTATCTATTGTAGAGTAATTATTATCAATTTCCAAATTCATAATAATTAAAGTTAGAATACCGAAATGAAATCAGTCCAAACTGAAAGAGAATTATTGCTGCCAATCGCTACCTATTTGGTCTAATAAACTGATTAAGATCCCACCTGATTAAAAGAAGAACTAAAATTTTACTGTACAAAACTCTCATATGACCAGTATTAACAGATGCATCTGAAACGTGGTCACTAACAGCAAGAGAAGAAAAGATTTTGGCAATCTTTGAAAGAAAAGTGTTACGAACTATTTTTGGTGATAGCAATGACAATTGATACAATTTTGAACTTTATAAACTTTTCAGAGATATTGGCATTCTAAAATTTGTTAAACTGAACAGAATGAGATGGGCCGGTCATCTCATGAGAATGGAAAGTGATAGAGCTGCTTTGGAAGTTTTCAATGCAATCCCTTTGGGCAACGACCAAGGGGAAGATCGAAAAAGAGATGAGTCGACTGTTTAGACCAGGGATGGGCAAACATTTTCGGTCGCGGGCCAAAAATCGAAAAAAAGTTTGGCGAGTCAAAAATAAATTTTTCTAAAATTTTGAAAACAATATACAAGTATTACAATTTAAATATGTTAATGAGATGAAGGAAATTGCGATTTCATTTTTAAAGGTTCCTTATACTGAGGTACGAAGTGAGATGTACTGATTCTAAGGAACGAGGCGAAATTCGCATCTGTCAGTCTAACTCTTTCCAAGGTTCATAATTGAAACACTTGTTCACATATATGGTTTGGTTTGGTTTGGTTGGTCGCTCTACGGTCATCTTGTGCACACTTTGGGCTAAACAGACCGGGACCTACAGTTTAACATGGATTCCGAATCACGAACAAACATCCATGCTACCGCCGGGATTCGAACCTGAAGCCTGGGATACCTAAGACCAGAGCGCTAGCCACTTGGCCACCAGACCGCTATTCACATATATGAGATGAAGCAAACATAGCACTGATTTTCTGGACGTGAGATATTAAATTTGGAAAACTTACTTTCGATAATGATTTGTAAAACTCTAACGTTGTCATATTTAGAATCAACTGCTTGAGATGATTGTTAGATTGCAACTCAATTAATTCAACCTGCAAATCTGACCTCACTGTAGCTTGCCCATCCCTGGTTTAGACTCTGATTTTAATGTTATTAAGATCAAAAAACTGAAGGTCCACGACCAAGAGGAGAACAGTCTGGCCGGATCTTTTAAAGAAGGTCAAGGCCCCACAACGGGTTGTCGAGGCAGTTATGACGATGAATAATTACAGTTTGTGTTCATTGGGAAAAAAATTTTCCATATTTTTTTTCCTTAATTTCCTCGTGTACTAACTATTTTATATACCAGGGCATATTCCCTCACACCAATTTTACATTTTATCTGCATTAAATATGCTGCTTTCCCTTGCAATGACTCTAAAGTGATTCCGGCGATTTTTGAAATGTCTGAATTCATTGAGCAAAGAACTTAGATTCAATTTTGTTTGCGGAAACGTATAGAATTTGGCAGAAGGCATTCGGTGAGCATTCCTATATCGAAAAGAAATGTTTAGAAGTGGTATAAACAGTTCAAAGAAGTCAGAGAACGTGTTGAAGACGAAGAGCCCTCTGGTCGATCATCAGCCTCAACTGACGAAGCTCACGACCAAAAAAAAATTAAAGATTTGATGCTTGCAAACCGTCGATTTACAATTAGAGATCTTGCTGATGACGTTGGAATATCAAGAGGATCGGTCAATTCCATTTTGGGCTTCAAACGCGTCAAATCTCGATTGGTACCGAAAACCGGAATGCATTAGCTCACACTGCATTGATTCTTCGTGACTTTTTCGCCAAAAATGAAACCCATATCGTTCCACAACCACCGTATTCACACCGTACGAGTTCTGGCTATTCCCTAATTTCAAAAGACCACTCCGGGGACACCGTTTTCAGTCGATTGAAGATATTCAATGTGAATCTCCGGGCCCTTTGAAGGCCATCTCTGACGATGACTTTTTAGCAGGCATTGAAGATTGGAAAAAAAATTGGTCCGGATGGGATTACTTTGAAGGCGATGAAATAAATTTGGAAGAATAAATAAAGAGTTATTGAAAAAAAATGGATCTTATGTTTTGGGCACAGTTGTAGAATGATGCATGAAATAGTTTAGCTAGAAATTTTTCAATCGCCTTTATTGTCATGTACTTAAAATGCTGCTTTCTTTCTAGATGAATTTTATGCATCTGCTCCCTAAAAATAAAACTCTCTGGAACAAAGCAAATATGTTGAATTTGGGTTTTAACACCGAATTTGTAGCTTAATAACTTTTCTGTAATATTTCTGGACTTGTCATAGGCTTGTAAATTTTTCCGTTTAAAAGTTAATTGCTTGAAGTATTGAGAATTAGTCAGTTCTTATACCTTTTACCCAGCCTTTGATGTATTTTAAAACATTTCACTTTGATTATTTTCTAGGTTATCCTACACCGGGAGCCCCTGCTTTATTCCAAGGATCTACATATCCAAGTTACAATCAGAGAAATCAGTTCTCTATGGCACAGAGTCTTTGTCGCAGACGCTCACTGCAGCAGGTAACTGTAGCAAGTTTTTTATTTTCCCCGTGAAAATGTATCTACCATATGTTTTTCCATTAAACAATGCAATATATTATGTTTTATACTAGTAAAAGTAGTAGACGATTTATTCAGCGTTTTACTCCAAGGGTTACATATCCAACGCGCAATCAGAGAAATGAGTTCTCTATGGCACAAATTGTCACTGCAGCAGGAAACTGGCACACGGCTTACCGCCACCTGGAAAATGCATATTTATTTAAAATTTCATTTCAGATATTTTTCTATTAGCAATGATATGTTGTATTTTACGCTTCTAATATACAACAGAGAAAAAGGATTTATTTTGAGTTTTACATTTGTTCTATGGACCTACATATCCAATGCACAGCCGAGAAATTAGTTCTCTATGGTACAAAGAGTTTTGTCGCAGACATTTGCTGCAGCAAACTGGCACACGGCTTACCACACACGGAAACTGGCACACGGCTTACCACACACGGATCTACATATCCAGTTTACAATCAGAGAAATGAGTTCTCTATGGTACAAAAGAGTTTTGTCGCAGACATTTGCTGCAGCAGGAAACTGGCACACGGCTTACCACACACGGATCTACATATCCAGTTTACAATCAGAGAAATGAGTTCTCTATGGTACAAAGAGTTTTGTCGCAGACATTTGCTGCAGCAGGAAACTGGCACACGGCTTACCACACACGGATCTACATATCCAGTTTACAATCAGAGAAATGAGTTCTCTATGGTACAAAGAGTTTTGTCGCAGACATTTGCTGCAGCAGGAAACTGGCACACGGCTTCCGCCATCTGGAAAATGCATATTTATTTAAAATTTCATTTCCACAATGATATGTTGTATTTTTACGCTTCTAATGTACAACAGAGAAATGATTTATTTTGCGTTTTTATGGACCTACATCAATCCAGTTGGTACAATCAGAGAAATGCTTACCACACAGATCTACATATCCTAAAGAGGTCGCAGACATTTGCTGCAAAGAGTTTTGTCGCAGACATTTGGTACTGCAGCAGGAAACTGGCACACGGCTTTCCGCCATCTGGAAAATGCATATTTTTATTAAAACTTCATTTCAGATATTTGTTTATTAGCAATGCAATGTTGTGTTTTATGCTTGTAAAATATTCACTATATAACAGTAAGACGATTTATTTTGCGTTTTACTCCAAGGATCTGCATAACCAGTTTGAAATCAGAGAAATTATGGTACAAAAAGAGTTTTTGTCTCAGACGCTTTGCTGCAGCAGGAAACTGGCACACGGCTTACCGCCACCTGGAAAATTTATATTTATTTAAAATTTAATTTCAGATATTTTTCTATTAGCATTGCAATGTTGTGTTTTATGCTTCTAATATATAACGGAAGGACGATTTATTTTGCGTTTTACTCCAAGGACCTAGTACATATGCAATGCACAAGCCGAGAAAAGAGTTCTTTACGGCACAGAGAGACTTCTGTCGCAGACATTCGCTGCAGCAGGAAACTGGCACACGGATCTACATATCCAGTTTACAATCAGAGAAAAGAGTTCTCTATGGTACAAAAGAGTTTTGTCGCATACATTCGCTGCAGCAGGAAACCGGCACACGGCTTACTACACACGGATCTACATATCTAATTTATAATCAGACAAATGAGTTCTCTATGGTACAAAGGGGTTTTTCTCAGACGCTTTGCTGCAGCAGGAAACTGGCACATGGCTTTCCGCCACCTGGAAAATGCATATCCAACTTACAATCAGAGAAATGAGTTCTCTGTGGTACAAAGAGTTTTTGTTTCAGACTGCACCAGGTAACTGGCACACGGCTTTTATTGCCCCCAGGAAAATGTATATTTAATTAGAATTTCCTTTTATATGCTTTTCTATTAGCCAATGAAATGTTATGTTTTATGCTGTTTTCAAGAAAAAGTCTATTTATTTTGCGCTTTATTCCAAGGATCTACATATCCAACCTACAATCAGAGAAATGAGTTCTCTACGGCACAGAATCTTTTGTCGCAGACGCTCACTGCAGCAGGTAACTGGCACACGGCTTTTTTCCCGGAAAACTATCTATTTAGTTAAAATTTCATTTTCTTATGTTTCTCTATTAGCCAATGCAATATTGTGTTTTATGTTGTGTATAAGAAAGACGGTTTATTTAGCTGTAAAAATTGAGTAATATTAAAAATATCTTTAACCTCTAAAGCAACGTCCAGACTGGAGACCGTGCGAGATGAGCTGTTTTCGCGAACCATTTAAACGGTTTGGCTGAATCCTAGGATCTCAATCCAGCTCCGATCACAGTCGGGTTTTTCCCGCACATCAAATGATTCCCACAGACCCTATTTACGACCAGCTGTCACTCACAGCCACAAATAACTTAAAAATATCTGCTTTTTTTTTCTGCTGAAGTTTTTTTTTTCGCGGTCATACTGAGTCGCTTGGAACGAAAGCCGCTCACTCACTCCCGTCTGGACGTGGCTTAAGAAAGGTATCTCCTTTAAATTCCGAATGTTCGAGTATTTTCTTTTTCTTTTGTTTCTCTAAAGGTGGATTTCCACAGGGTACTAAAATCTTGTGTTAGCTCAGAACACAAGCCAATCAGAAAACCTGATCTTTTGTCCAATTAGGCTTCTGATTGGCTGACGTTCCATGACGTGTGATTTTAATATCTGGTGGAAACCCATTTTTGTAGTGGAGTCATACTGTATTTGGTTTTAGGGGCGAATTTTAGTTGAATATTCTTTTTATAAGGTTAACTGAATGACAATATTTTTGTTTTGCAATTAAAACTCATTTATTCTTTTCAATTTCAGATTCTCACTTCTCTGCTGGTAGTCAAGCTTTAGGACAACATGCCATGCCAATGCAAACAAATTCCGTTTCAAAAGGTAAGGCATGTGATAAAGATATAGATGTGAGAAAGGGATTTTACTATATCGATTTTTTTAATTTTTAAAAATATTACAAAACACACTATGAATGTATTGCAAAGAAGGTGAAAATGAGATTATTTAAGAATTTCTCAACCTTACGAAAATATGATCTTTTTACTTAATATTTCCAAAATATTGAAATATGTCTTCAAAATAAATAATTAATCAACGATTTATTTTGGAATAATGTAAACTCGAATAACAATTTTTTTCCTATGTTTAGAAATGTTTTCTTTTGCCTAAAATGTTGAAAATATCGAAATTAATCAAAAGAATCTTCTTTTTGTATCTTCAACATTTTAAAGATATCAAACTTAAAAAGTTCTCAAAACATGTAGAACATCGAATTACAATATAAATAAAAAATTGCAAAAATACCAAACGACAACATGCAAGAAACTAATTTTTATGAAGAGTCAAAATTTTACCCCTCAGTAATCAACATGTATTAGAATAACTTTGCATCGAAATTATATGTTTAATGGCCAAATATGTCACACCAAATACCAAGTGTATACGTTAAAATTCGAAAATCATTGATGTACGTGTTGAGTGAGTTACGCATTTTTTAGTTATGTAGAATCTTTGTTTACAATATTCGCAATAGTTCAAACAGAATCGAAATATTACTTTCCCAATATTTCTCGTGGAATAATCATCAGAACATTGCCCTGTCAAAAATGCTGGATAAACACAGACGTATTCATCTTCTTCGAATCCTAGATGAAAACAAAATGGCGAAATATCATTCGTATTTAGAATCAATAAATAATGATTTCGTTCAGTTATTAAGTTAAGTAATAATCTCATTATGTTATATTCGTAAACGAATCAATAAAAAATTATTCGTTTACGAATACATTATGTTATATCATAGAAAGAATTTACTTTAGTAATTATTGAACTTAATTTAAATTTAGAAAAAATATAATCTCAAAATAATATAGTATGCCAATTTAAAATGTTATGGGAAATAAAATTTATTATTGAGAAACTATTTTTCAAAAGATCTATTTCCATAGATTAGAATTAAAACATAATTTGTTTTTGGCGAGAAGAGGGTTATTAAACATTCTTATTATATACTATATGATTTAGCTACGCAATTTAAATTCATTTACGAATAATACTATTTTTTAATGATAACTTTTATAGAGAATAATAATTTTTAGGTTTAAAATGTCTTGCAAATTTACTTAATTTACGGAAAAGGATATGCTAATGGTAAAAAAAAAAAAAAAAAATATTCAAATCGAATATTATGTTGGCATTTTACTAAGCAATAACTATGGCAACATACATATCCACTTTTAATGATTATTTTCAATTAAATTCGAAAGCATTACTAAACAATCTACATAAGAGGTATCATTCATTATCGATTATAATAATATAGTCTTCGATGTCATCTGCATTAAATTATTATCATTCTGTTCAATTTTTATTATGGCAAATATGTAAGAATTCTCCTTTTATATCGATGTGTTACTAAGCAATAACTGTGGCAACTTACATATCCACTTTTAGATGATTACTTTCAATTAAATTCTAAAGCATTACTAAACAATCTACATAAGAGGTATCATTCATTATCGATTATAATAATATAGTCTTCGATGTCATCTGCATTAAATTATTATCATTCTGTTCAATTTTATTATGGCAAATATGTAAGAATTCTCCTTTTATATCGATGTGTTACTAAGCAATAACTGTGGCAACTTACATATCCACTTTTAGATGATTACTTTCAATTAAATTCTAAAGCATTACTAAACAATCTACATAAGAGGTATCATTCATTATCGATTATAATAATATAGTCTTCGATGTCATCTGCATTAAATTATTATCATTCTGTTCAATTTTATTATGGCAAATATGTAAGAATTCTCCTTTTATATCGATGTGTTACTAAGCAATAACTGTGGCAACTTACATATCCACTTTTAGATGATTACTTTCAATTAAATTCTAAGCATTACTAAACAATATATAGAAGAGCTATCATCCATTATCGATTATAATAATATATCATCTGTATTAAATTATTATTATTCTGTTCAGTTTTATTATGGTAAACATGCAACAATTCTTTTTTTAGTAGTTGTAAAACTAGGTTAACGTTTTTCTTATCGCTAATTTAATGAATAGCGGAGTTATATACATTAATTTTTTTTTTTTGTTATCAAGTCCAGTGTGTTTAAGAAAGATATTTTTTTCTATCTTTCAGTTTGACCAGAGTGATGCTAAGTCTCGATTCGTCCTTGTTCCTGTTTACATTTTTGTTTCTCGTTGGGAAGGTGCATTCTTGCTTTCGGGTGCTCTCCCTGAAGGCTTTCCGTGTACTATATATACATATATACATATATATACATACAACAAAACCTTGTCCTCGGATGTTGATGGAACTCAAGGCGATTGGAGGATGAGCAGACGACAGTTCCTTCTTTTCTACCTGCGCACACGTTCTCGTGGAGTGCTCGCCGAAAGTGCAGTGAGAACACAAGCCGCCATCTTGGATCTTCGGATTATTTTGCTGCATTCTATCTTAAATTCAGAATCCAATTTACTTACTTCAAAATTAAATAAATTTTTTTGTGTTGCTTTAGTGAAAAAATTCAAACGCTTTCATATATATTGATATTTTTTTAAAGAAAGAAATTATCTTTAGAATTATAGAACGTTCAGAGACTTTACTGACGCCATGATTGTTTTTATTCTATTTTTACTCGTCATTTTATTAAAAATTATAAATTATTAAAAAAAAAAAATTTTTCAAAACATATCTCAAATAAATAAAACTTTTTTTTTTTTTTTTTATTTGAGATAATTTTATTTTAATAATAATTTTTTTATTTAAATTTAAATATAATTTTGCTTAAAATTTCTATAGGAATAACAAATAAAACTTTTTTTTTTTTTTGTTATTCCTATAGAAATTTTTTTACAAAATTGTATTTAAATTTAAATAAAAAAATTATTATTAAATAAAAAAATGTAAAGGTTTTGAGTATTCTAATTTAAATTGTTAACTAGATTACTTAATTTTAATAGACGTAAATTGCTTAACTTCTTATAATGATTCAAATATTTGGTAAAATATTATTATCATTATCAAGCTTCTTAAAGCATCTTATTTTTTCTGTTTATTTTATTAAAACAAGAACCATAACCTTCTATTTTCAAATAGATGTTCTTCTAAATATCAATTATATTTATTATAACTCATTGGAACTTTAATTTCTTTTCTTTGAAATTTCACTTATATACATTATAAATATTAATTTCTTATTTTACGATGGGTATGAAGTTTTTTTTTTAACTTAAAAAGAAAAAAAAAAAAATCAGACATTTTATAATCTACTAATAAATAATTAATTTCATTAACAAAATCAGCTAACGTATGAAGCATTATACCTTTTAGGTACTGCTTAAAAGTGTTTACTCATGTTAGCAAATAAATAAATTTCCCATTTAAACCACGAACAAAACTTGGAAACAAATCATGAAGATCACCATTTTGTTCTTTCTTATTCATTCATGTCCATGGTGTTTGTCTGTAATGGCATTTGAAAATTTTAATACAAAATTAATTTTTGTGTACAAAAGATAATTTTGAGCGGCATAGCGAAAGCTCATAGGGCTTACAAACTGAGGAATATCAGTTTGAAACCCTATAAAGCAAGTCGATTATGGACAATATATATCTGTAAGCCAGAAATTTTTTACGTTGGCTTGAGAAGGAGGGAAATACGATGCGAACTTCGCAAATATCCCTTTTAAGGATGTTCGTCCCAAATTGATATGGCAAATTGTACGTCGTATAGTAAGTCACCATACTATAACTATATACACTGAATTAGTTACATATCTGCCACTGCAGAGGCTAATGATCTCATAAGATTTGAAAAACACCATTATTTATAGAACTACAGCCATTTAAATGCTATATTTTCAATCTGATAACATCTTCGATTTTTTAAATATTTTTCTTTTAGCTTTGACATAAATTACAAATATTTATTTAAAATTTTATGATGGATTTGATATTGTTTTTTTTTTTAAAAAAGACACAGGAATAAAATTTTGAAATAAATTGTGAACGTCAGAACGTGCCATCATGCTAATTCCTGTTAATTCACATTAACTGTCAATAATGTTGGTTGAAATTTTCAGATCTCAAGATTAATTTCTTGGGGGTATCGAAAGTCAATCATACACTCATTGCAGTGAATATGTGAACTGAATTCGTGCAATCTTACGCCCATCGAAAAAGCATTCCATCATATATTTTTTGGACAATTTTCTATTTGATTAGAGCGAAAACGGTTAAAATTTAGCAAGGAACACAAGCATTTGAAAATTTACCATGTGGTCTCACTGCACTTTCAACGCTCATAAAGCTCTACATGTAGGTATCTTGTCGCTAGTCATTTCTCTACATGTCACTAAAAAAGGAAAGATAAAAAGGAACCAAAGCTCTTCATTTGCAGAAAGGACTGCTGTTGAAAAATAGTTCCTGTCTTGTCTATTCATAGCATAAGAAAGTGGAACACTAAACTCTTAATTGATTTTATCATATCTGTTATAAATAAATCAGCCATTTTATTTGTTGTGCGTAGTGGTGAATTTATGTACTTAATCTGACAAAAAAAAAAATTCGAAAAATTATACTCTCACACTTTTGTAATGCTTTCAAGTTTGAGGATTTTTTTTTTGTTTATTGTTTATTTATGTTTGTGTTTATGTAATTTTATATAACTTAAAAAAAAAAAAAGCAACTCCCAACCAATCATCTCAATTGCTCATCTCCAAGAGTTTGTTTCTCACCAAAGCGGAACAAAAAGAATAAAAAAAAAAAAAAAAAAAAAAAAAAAAAAAAAAAAAAGAAATTTTTCATAACATTTCTCCCTCCCTTTCAAGTGTTGCCCTGGTCATTGGGTGATTGCCAAGCTCAGCTCAAGTCTGGAAGAATGTCTCTGGTTCGATTCTCTGTCTTTCAAATGGTAATAAGCAAGATTGTGTCGGGTTATGTATTGTGATTGTAATGGAATGAAATTAATTTTGCAATCACCCAAGATTCAGCGGAAACAATGAAATGATGTAACTCAAAATAAAAGTTCAAATTTTAACTTAGTGTTGTGTCTTGTGTGTTTCTGAATGCATGCAACATATCACTCATGGTACTTTTTTTTTTACATCGATACACTTAAGAATGCCATAATTAATCGATGAACATTTAAGTACCTTGATGAAATTATGCCACAATTAATCGATGGACGCTTTATTCAATCGATGAACTTAAGAATACCACAATTAATCGATAAACTTAAGAATGCCACAATTATTCCAATGTCGCGCATTGATTATTTTGAGCTCATACGGAATATAAATACGGAACCTAAATGTCCTACCGAAAGACATTTAGGTTCCGTATTTACCAATCATGTAAAAAAAAAAAAAAAAATTGGAAAATTCCTACTAGGCAGCCTATTTATGGCAGAAGCATACACATGATATCGCAATCGTTATCGAGTCTGGTTCGTTTCAGATCCGATCCGATTTGATTTGTGTTGTGCTCTACAGTAATTTTTTGCACACTTTGGGCTAACTAGACCAGGATCTACAGTTTAACGTGGATTTCGAACCACTAACAAACATTCATGGCATTGACAGAATTCAAACCTAAAGCACCAAAGGCCAGAAATAGCTAGCTAATTGGCCATCAGGCCACCAGATACGGACCGGAGCTCTCCTACTTAGTCACTTTGCCAGAGCCCAAAAGGCATGATTTAATACCGGATAACGCATTGTGTTATCATTGAATTGTCGCGGGTAATTTTTCGTGTATAAATAATGTTACCATATTTGTCACATTCCATAGGACTCATTTTGTTAATTAGCAATCGTTTCTGCTATACCTTATATTAGAGAACATTCAAAATTAGTATGAAATCCACACTTATTTAAATAAGTAAAACTATTTAACTGTCTGTAAAACAGCAAGGGATCGCGGTTGAAGGACTGTTGCCAGACGTGAAAATATGAATATTGAGAATACCTGCCAGTCAGAAGCCTATGTGGTGTAACACCTCAGCCTATACTAGACCTATAACGTCTTCAAGAAGAGGGCCACTTTCAGGGTTTATGGGAACACTTAATTTTTTTTTTGTTTTTAGTTGATGGAAATGTGTATAATATTTTTTATATCTCTTAGCTTTTTTTGATGGTTACTAAAATTAACATGAAATACCAAAAGTTTCCAATGTTTATGTGTTAAGCTGTGTAAGCAATTATTTATCAATTTGACGAACCAGAAAATATATCCATGTTTAATTTAAAACTTTGGATTTAATCTTTCCAAAGTTCTTTTATGAAAGTATGAATAATGTGAAGATTTTACTCTTATGATCCTGATTCAAATCCACCCTTTTTGAGTTTGTACAATTCGTCCAAACGCATGTATGAGCTTAATGCAAACATACTATTGCTTTTCCTTACAATTCACGTAAGAAATCATTCCCACTGGATATTGCGAAAGAGCAAGAAAGGGGTAAGGGTATAAAAAAGAAATGTAATGAAGCAGCAATTTGCTATGGAAACTAAACTCATTACATCAAAGCTAACTAAGTTCATTGCTTTCTTGATCTTTGAGTACGCAGTTTCTAGATTTATTACTTTATTTTTAATCTGTAGGTACATAAAAAGTATTTGCATATTTATAAACATTTCTAGATACAATAAGAAAAGATGACCAGACAATATTTGTGGCTCCTGCTGAGCACTTACTATCTTATCTACACGAAAACTGCAAAATCATTATTTAAAATTCCCTTTACATGAAGTGCTATACTACTGTGCCCCAAAAGTAAGACCAATGATTTTTTTTTTCAAAAACTCTTTATTTATTCTTCCAAATTTATTTCATCGCCTTCAAAGTATCTCTGGACACGATGCACTTATACCAACTTTTTCCAATCCTCAATGCATGCTAAAAAGTCATCGGCAGGGATGGCCTTCAAAGCGTGCGGCGATTCACGTTGAATCTCTTCAATCGACTCAAAACGGTGTCCCGGAGTGGTCTTTTGAGTTTAAAGAATAGCCAGAAGTTGCACGGTGTGAATACGGTGGTTGTGGAATGATATGGGTTTCATTTCTGGCGAAAATGTCACGAAGAATCAATGCAGTGTGAGCTGGCACATTCAGTGTTTTCAGTTTCGCTTAATGGAAATTCCATAAGCCCCGGGAATTTTAAAATGAAAATTGTTCTTACTTTTGAACACAGTAGTATTAATCTCAGTTTAAATATCATGTTAAATGCTAACTTAATTGTATGGATTAAGAGCTGTTGTCAGCCGTGTGTATTTTTTTTTTTTTTCAAATGAAAGATGGAACTTCTTCAAGATTGACAAAAATATAATAAATTATTTCATGGTAAAAGTAATTTTATTTGAAGATTTTGAGCAGGTCTGTCAGTGATTTTTAGAAGTTCACGATCAATTAAATACTGGTGAGTTTAAAATTAAAATAACTTAATAGTTTAAAAAACTAAAAACACGCTTTTAGAGTTAATCAAACTAAAAAAGTAAAAAATAATTGTTAACATAAGAATAAAATGACTGGCGAGAAAATGAATGCCACTGTTCTAAAAGCGTGGGGTGCTCGATATCAATCGTTATAATTTTTCACTAGTTTCATTCCGAAATGCAGAGTTAGTTTTAAAATGTCATACAAAGCACCCCACGCTTTTTAGAGCAGTGACAATCATTTTCTCCTCAGTCATTTTATTCTTATGTTAACAATTATTTTTTACTTTTAGTTTGATTAACTCTAAAAGCGTGTTTTTTAGTTTTTTTTTAAACTATTAAGCTGTTTTTTACTTTTTAGTTTGATTAACTATAAAGACGTGATTTTTTAGTTTTTTAAACTATTAATTTATTTTTTACGTTTTAGTTTGATTAACTCTGAACGCATGTTTTTTCGTGTTTTTAAACTATAATATTTAAAGGAGGTCCCGCTACGGAGGAGTGGAACTATAGTTCTTACAATAATTTAATTGTGAAGGGCTAAAACAAAGAAAAGCTGAAGGTAAAACAAAGGCTAAATGCGAATAGCCAGGATTCGAACAGGGAATCTCCTGATCCGTAGTCAGGCGCGTCTTCCGTTGTCCCACGTAGGTTTGAATGTCTTTACTGAATACTTTCATTCTACGTGGGTTAAATTGCTCTTCATAAATTAAAATAAAAATCACTAATCCTGGCGATCCTAATCATGATGAGATAATAAACTTATCAAAATATTTTAGTGTCGTTGGTCCTTGATAAGTCTACAACGTTTAAATTAAATCGGATCGCTTAAAGTAGGGCAAAATCGAGCCCAAAGTGTCAGTTACAAACAAGCACACAGGTGAAACTAATATAAAAGCGTATTAAAAAGAATCGACTGTTTTCTTTTTTGAAAGATGCCTGTAAATGTTTCTTTGCAGCTTAAATAGTGTATATGAGGAGAAACAGATCTCCAGAGGAAAAAGTCAGTTACATACATACAAACAAACATACAGGTGAAACTAATAAAAGCGTATTAAAAAAAAATATTTATTTTCGGTCAAATAGTTTTAAAACTACTGGATAGGTCATAATGAAATTAGGTATCCAAATAGGTAGATGTACTACTACTACTACTACTAATAATAATAATAATAAAAGCTATTATACATCTGAATGATCGTGAGTAAGGTTCATCAGCTCTGGAAGGTCTGAAACAGAACTTGAAAATTCGAATTGATTAATATAGAATTAAATATGTATATTGTAACGTCTTGATATACTAGAACCTATAGCGGCTTCGAGAAGAAACTTTCAGGTTCAAGGGAACACTTTAATTTTTATTCGCAAGCACTATATACATACAAATACAGAACTATGGATTACTATACAAAGAAATAAAATATAAATTTGATCACAAGTGCACGATTAAATCACAAGTATAGTTCACTCCAAAGTCGAAGATTTTCAGAGCTCTTGAGCCTACGTCGAATCTCAAAACACGTGGTCTGCGGCACACCTCAATTATCACACGGAACCATAAGGGGCTCACTTTGTAAACAGGCGTAAACTCTGGCCTGTTTTGTTACTTCAGAGAAAAACACATTCTTTGTCGACTCGTCAAAGAACTCTCTTTCTTCTCTAAAAACCTCCCTTTAAGAAAATCTGTCAAGAGAGGGGTGGGTTATCTTCCTTCATTTCTCATTAAAGTAGACATTTTCTCAGCTCATGGCCTATCACCAATCACGATGCTACAACTCATGTAAAGTCCATAGTCCATCTGTAATTGTTTCGACATGTAATGGTCGCACAGACAACCGATAATTTCATGAGGCCGCATTTTACATGACACTGAATATCCGCTATCAGATTTGAGTGACAGGTTGTTCTCATTAGTACAAAACACTAACTGCATGTAATATAACTACCCACAATACTGCTTATCTGCTGTCAAATTTGAGTGATAGGTTGTTTTTATATACTTGTCAAAGAATATACATTCCTCTCTCTGGTAATGAAACGCCATAACTCTTTTCTTGGGGAAAAAAGGTACAATATGTGATTGACCAATCTATTAATCAAGTACCCTGATTTTCCAGAAATCCATCAATCAGATACGCACTATGTGGACACATGAATTCATTTTAAAGGAAATCAGGACTAACTGCACCTCTGAAAACATCAACTTAATACTGTAAGATCCTTTATTTTCTAACAGTCACAGAAAACATAAGGATCTATGTACCCATCTAACATAATGCCCGCCTAGAGCATTAAATTTACGCTACCGTATTAATCTGTTTTTCTGATGTTAGAGGTCAGTGAATACCTCGTTCTTCCTAGATGAACTACAGAACCAGTTGTTAAGCTGAATTGGTACGTATAGAACGGTACCACAGTAATCCCAAGTGCAAAAGTGATGAAGCACAATGCTAAACGGAGGAGTGAGCACAACGCAAATATCAGAACTTTTTTTTGCAAACTCTCTTGTGTAGCTTCTGAAAACAATAACATTTGAAACTCGAGTTCCTGTGAGCTGAGAAGTCATTGCACTCTTGTTATGATGTATGGTAACTCCTATATGTATGTTCCCTCTAACATTAGAGAAACAGACTAACACGGTGGCGTTGATTTAATGGTCTGGGCGGACATTATGTTGGAAGGGCACATAGATACCTTCATGTCTATAATGGACAAAAATCTATTTTCATTGTGGCTCTTGGACGACGTTGACTATTCTTTCTCTTAACGGATCCAATATTTAAAACTAGTTTCATAAGTTGGACACGATCCTGGGCATTACAATGAAGTCTCTAGTAATTTGAGCTTGAGATTGCCCCATTCCAGTCTCCATCCATTCCATCATTCGAAAGTAACAATGTAATAAAAAAAAATACATTGTGTGCATCCATATATTCAAAAATTAACTGTCGAAATTATGAGACTACGATTGAGAGACTTTGATTTTTAAAATAATACTCTTGCGACAGATATTGGCTGTTTTATTTATGAGTTCGCAGAATAATTAAATTATATTCTGCGAACTCATCTTGGAACATCCAACATGATTCACTTTTAAGTGACCATGCCTAGATACGCACAGTTAATTGTTGATAACAGAGCAAACCAGACTCTCAGTTGAAGTTGTTAGTGCTTTTGGTTCAACTTACACTTGCGAATCGTTTTTTTTTAAAAATGAAATTGACCAAACACAAAAAATACGCTCAAACATAAAGGACACTAACCTGCAACACCTATTACGATGTGCAAATACCCAAATTGAGATCGATTTGCAAAAAGCTAAGTGGAGAAACAAATATTGCACTAGTAAAATAAACATTTTTTAATGATTACATTTTTTATTTCGTTTATATTTATATATATTTCATTTTTAGTGTTATATATATTTCGTTACAATGTGCGTTTAGTATCTTTATAATTATATTAACTATGTTTATATATAAAAATAAAAGCAAACACAAAAATTATAACTCATTATGTTTCAATTTTTTATTCAAAAAAATGTCTATAGTGTGTCTAAATCTAGTATGGAGATATATAATTTTTATATGTGGCCCGCGGAGTTCTGATGCATTTCTAAAGTGGCCCACAAAATCATTTGGGTTGGCCACCCCTGCTTTATGTCATGACCTGGAACTATTTCTTAACTTGGGACTTAAAATGTCTCCATAACTGCTAAAAATAACCACCCATCTCGGCAGGTTTTTACATAGAAAAAGCTCCTTTTCAGCAAGCCATAAACGCAATAGCCCACATGTGAAACGTCAAGAAGCTTCACAAAAAATATGTTGAAAATGTATTTTTCTTTCAGATTAATAATGCTGTTAACTGTCCTTTTGGAAATTGGAATATTTTAAATGTAAAATTTGAGCTACAAAATAAATATGTTTATCTTTGGAAAATGATGAAAAGACGACACAGTCCATTGGCGCAAAGCCATGCAACATTTTGAAAGAAGAATACATTTAAAAATTGTAGATATTTCTAATATGCTACCAAATATTTTTTATTCCGTATTTAAATTTTCTGAAACTTTATCAAAATAGCTCAAAGCACTCATTTAAAAATTTGCCTACATCCATAAAAATCAATATTTATTGAAATAATGACCTAATAACATGATATTTTTGACTTTGTATCAGATATTGAGATTTATTCACGCATGCTATAAAATGAATTGCTCTAATTTGGTAATAACAATGGCTATTAATCTTTCAGAAGATCCTTTTTTTTCTTTTTCAAACTATTTTTACAGAATTAAAATGTTTTAGATTTAACCAAAGGTTATAGAGCGCCAGCATGTAAGAGCACAGGAAGTAAGGTGAAAATTGGGCTTAAAAAGATAGTAATGTGCTGGAACAATGTCTGTTGGGATATGATGAAGGGAGAGAAATTTCCCAGCTAAATTCATCTAGGAGGTTCTTGGAATGTGGCATTTGATTTCGTCATATTGCAGGGTCACTCCTTTTCTCTTTATCATGAAAGTCGTTTTTCTTGTGAAAGTACTTTTAAACACCTTTGCCAAAGTATACCGTCGACAGCTATTATTATTAAATTGTTACCTAACAGCTCATAATGAAGGCAAAGAGAAAAGGTAAACATTGAGATGCTTACAAAATCTGAAGCAATAAGACACCACAATAGTATTGGACCTTATGTTGTAATACAACTCAAGGAATCTTCAGAAAGAATTGCTAAGAAATGTTATCATACCCATGGTATTCAATACACATCGCAACATCATATTATCATTTGATAATATTCCTATGGTGCGATTTTACTACTGCAGAACAGTTAAAGCATCATGAGGATAAAAAAATTAGCCTGCTAGTTTCAAAGAAGTACCCTCTACTGTGAAATCTACTCAATCTGTGGGGAAGTTAAACATGTGATAGCAAATGTATATGTATATATTTTTTTTGCATTTTTGATTAAAAAAAAAAAAAAAAAAAAACACTATTTATACAGCCAATACATTTAACATAAATTTTTTTAGTTTATTAAGTTTGACTGCATGAAATGAACTTTTATTAATTAGTAACAAAATGTTTATTAAATTTTGATCCAGTATAATTTTATTAATAGTGTCTTAAACTGTACCAACAAAATGTATTTGTAAAACTAATTTTTGTAGCCTACAATATAAAATAAATTCAATATTAAAATCAAGGAAAAAAATTAACATTTATATTACAATTAAAATTTATGGTTAATTTTGACATACATGAACAAGACAAACAATTCATATGGAGTCAATAAAATAAAAAAATTATTAATACTTAAAGAAAAGAACCAAATAAAAAACTACTTTATACAATCACTACCAATCTTATCTATAAGTTTTATTTTACATAAAATACAATATTCCATTTTTAAAATAAATGTTTATTAACAGTAACAACTGCAACTGAAATAATGCTTTAGCATATTTTGAAAATAAATTTATTGTATAGATTAAATTAGGAAGGCAATCATTGTGAAAATTTTTTTTGTTCTTGCAATTTTAGTAGCAGAATATAGCATATTTGTAGCCTATTTTGTTATGATAGATACAAGAAAAAAATACTAAAGTAAGTTGAGGTAAAATATGGAATGGATAAGTTTCAAGTAAGCAACTACAACATAAAAAAAATTTTAATTGTAATTACTTAAAATTAAATTAAATAACAATTTTTTTTAAATTGCCTTTTTGAACAACTTTAAATACATATTAACAACAAAATATAACAATTCCATCCAATAACCAATAAAAATGTTTAGTTTTTATCAGTTTGATATTTACATTTTTTTCACTAGTATTACAAAATTTACTATAGCATAGTTATAAATAATTGCATATTTAGGAAGCAACAGACATTTAATAGCATGTTAAATAATTTTTATGAGATTTTTTTTCTCAACTATTATTAATACAATGTTTTAGATTCAGAAGCACGTAACTAGTAAATACAAGAATAGTGCTTCAGCAAAAACGGTCTCCATAATCACATTCGGTACGTGTAAGCTTAACTGGATCATCTAGCCAAGGCTTAACCCACAAAGTGATATTGCAAACAAGAGGATGCTGGAAAGAAATGTTCTTCTAAATGATACAATTTAAATTAAAATGAAACAAGAATTGATACTTAATTTATTAACTATACATAACAACTGTTATATATACTTAAGTTTTGTTTATTTTAGTATTTACAATAATATTTAGTAGCTATTACTATAAATATAAGTTTTAAATCATTAAGAAAAAGGTTTAAGAGATTAGAAAAACTTAATATTATATTGTAAACTTCAATAAATCTTTTTCAGATCAATTTACTTGTAAACTTTTATTGCTATCTCGTGGTAATTGTTTTTGTAATTAAAAATTAATAACATTAAACTTATTTTAAATTATGATTTCTAATTAAGTTATAAATCCACATAAAAAATTGACCCAATTAAATTTTGGTTATTTACGGTTAATTACTGAAATGGATCTCAAAATTAAAAATTACATAAGGAAGAGGATGATATTAAAATTACAATAATAAATCAAATATCTAACACAAATATTAAAAAGAAAAGTTTAATTTACAGTTGTAGAATATTTCTAACTATTGCTATACTAGGATTAAATGCAAAATTCAAGAAAAACAAATTTATATAGTATTTTTTGTTCCCTATTAAAAGTTTATAGTGCCAAAAATAATATTTTGTTTATCTATTTTTCCTTTATTGCATCTTAAAATGAATGCTTTAAAAAAACTCAATTAAAAACAGCACTAATTAAATGAAAATATAAAAGAAACTAATTATGAATATAATAAAAATAATTATGAAACTCATTCACTACACTATATGAATTTTCTCCTATATTAGATTATTCTTTTTAATGTATATTTTAAAAACTTTAAGAAACTATTTCTGAAATTTCACTTTATTTTACAAAATAATTTCATTTATTTATTCTCATAATATTGCTGAGGTAAACATTTTTTTTTTTATATATGACAAATAAAAACAATAAAATATTATTGAATGGTTAACATAAAGTTTAATTAATCGCATAAAAGTTTTTCATGTTTTCATTAATCACGAAGTTTTGGAAATTTATAATATCATAAAACTTGATGAAAATTATCTTAATTTTCATCGAGTTTTATGATGTTATAAATTTTAAAAAAAAAAGTACACAAATTAGATTTATGGCTAAAAAAATTAAGAATCTGAAAATTTTCTAAGAACTTATTTGTTTCATAAAAAGGAACAGAAAAAAATTTAAGAAAACTAAAATTAGCATACATCACATTTTGGCACCCCACAACTTTCAAATTCTTCTTCAGTATAAGTGTTAGCTCTGGAGCAATTTGACGGTGCAAGCTGAACTGTCATATTATACTTCATTCCAGATACAACCTAAAATATACAATCATAAAATTAAAATAACACTTTTCATATTATACTATAAAGCATACTATATTATTCAGGTATTGATTAATAAGGCTACATATTAATTTCAATTGTTAAAAAAAATTGGAGACACAATATTTAACATTTTCTTTCATTATTTCAGAAGTATCGATCACAAGTTTTTGAGCAAACAAAACTTTTTTTTTTTTTTTTTTTTTTTTTGGGGAAGGGGGAACTATAAATATTTGATGATGTAAAATACAGATCCAGAACAGTCAAAACAAACTACATTCAAAATGTTTAATTTAACAAATTTAGTAAATAAAAACAAAATGTACCATGACTAAATTCACGAACCAATGTTATTTCCCTAAAATAAATTTTTATAACATATCTTTAAGTGAATCTTTTCAGTTAAGTAATAAAGCACGTATAATTTAACAGGAAATATATTTAATTAGACTTTTAAGATAGGAAACCAAGAATAAAAGATTTTGAAATCCACTAATTAAAATTTTAAACAAACAACAACATAGACAATAAAAAAAACAAGCAAAATTTCATCAAAACATTTACATTGTCCAATAAATTTTATTGCATTTATTTATTACCTTAGAATTTCTTCACAACAATGAATAATAATCTAATTGTTTAAAAATATGGCTTAGTCTTTAATCTTAAATTTTTTTTTCTCAGCACTTCCTTTAATAAAAGAAATTATCACTCTAATTCAAATTCATTATCAAATAATATAAAAGCTTTTTTTTAAAATTTTATTACAAACTAAAATTTTCGAAATATAATGCTTCAAATATTCACATTAAAAATTTAATTAATACTAGTATAAAAATGAAATAATTAGCAGGAATTTAATTAAAAAAAAATAATAATAATGCAATAGATGAACTGCTTTTGAGAAATTTATTTGGCAATCAATATTTGCCACTGGCTAAGGAAAAGTAACCAAATTTTTTAAAGAATTAATAAAAACAAAAATGTACCCTCTAAATTATTTGAAACATTTAGTTTTGAACTTTTAGTTTTAGTTTCTTTTTAAGTTTTTATATCTTTAATTAAAAAAGTTAAAGGAATTGATTTACAATATTTTGATTTAAATACTGGGAATTTTCTGCTAATATATATCCAAAATACAAACAAAAGTATTTGCTAAAATTTACATTTTAATATAGAAATAAAAGTAATCCAATATCTTATTTTTTTCACCATAATTGCTTTTAACTACTACTGAACAATTCTTATTATACATGGCCTACTTCTTTATGGCATATAAACAAATCAATTACTACCAATTTCAAAAACTGCAACTATGAAGACTCTTATAATTAAAGTGTACAATAAAAATTGGAATAAATTATACATCAAGTAACATACTGCATTACATAGTTTAAAATACAGTATTGAATAAATTTTGAAGCTTATTCAAACTTTCCGACTTCTGCCTACAAGCTTATAATAACTCTCTTATCCAATAATTTTATTGAATACTACTAGTATTCAACACACACATATATATATATATATCACAGAACTCCAAATGAAATGAAATAGTAAATATTAACAATTTAATGGATCATTTCATTATAAAATATAGGTCAAGACATTTTAAAATAATTACCTGCTTACAAGCATGAGTGATGTTCATCACTTTTAAATGAAATGCAGAATGAATGGAGCTTGACAGTTTATTAATACCCATTTGAGCATATTTTAGGATAAGAGGGGCATTTAAATCGTCTACCGTTCTCCATCCTCCTATTAAATTACTTGAACTCACATAAATCAAATAAAAACCAGTAAGAAATATTAGTAGGCTCTTCATTTTCATTTGTAGTAACTGAAACAATATCAAGCGTAATTATAGAATAGTTATAACTTCAAATATCAACAGTTCCACTTCTGAAAGAAAGACAGGAAATAGAATTATCACCAAATAGAATGTTTACATTTTTTGCGTAAGCACTCACGTGACTTTACTTGCTTTGAGTTGATTTAGGATTTGCTTATTGGGGCGTGGCTCAAGACAGGTTTTTTTGTACCTCCCTACTCCGAAAAATCCATCCCTATCATAAAATAAATTTTCTGATTGCGCCATCTATCAATTAAAAATGAAAACATTCTAAGAGAAGTTTTTTTTTACACAATTCTAATTATTGCTATTTTGATTCCATTTTAAATTGAAGGAAGCGTTTTAAAATTAAAAAAAAGGGCAATAATTTCTTTGTTTTAATCTTTTACAAAAAAAGGTATATTTTGATACAATATTAAAACAATTGGTGGTTATCTTTGTCTTTATATACATGTTCTATCTGACATCTTTTTCCATTTAAAAGTGTATCCTATTTTTTAAAACTATATTTTCTATTATTTTCCTTCATTTATTTAAAAGTTATATTAATCTTTTTCCTAAAATACATCTAGTATTATATCTGTACTTCATGTTGTATTTCTGCTATAACAATGATCGACAAAATTTAATTTTTTGTCTATTAAATTAACTAGATAGGCTGTTTGTTATGGAATATTTTACTCTGATTTTAAATTTGCGTAGCTTTTTTTTTTGTAATAGGCGATGTGTTTTATAATAAGAAATTAAGAAGTTCAAACTGCTGCAAAGTGATTATTTTTATATTATTTAATTTACACACATCTATTAATCTAAATCAAAAGGTAGTTTTGAATAATTTTCTACGATATTTTGCTTAAAAACATTTATTTTTAATGTCCAGCAATAGTCTGAAAGCATATTTGGATTCCCTTTTACCTAATAACATTTTTCCATTGTTGAAATATGATGCTCGCGCCATGTTCGTGACTTATAGTGCCGAGATTTTACGGTAAGAATTCCAAGTGGGAATCCAGAAACTGAATTTTTAAGGACATAATATATTCCAGTGCTTTATGATTTTGGTGGAGTTCCGAAATCTCCTAGTTTTTACTTTTTGTATAATTAATAAATTCAATTGTGTCAGGAGGGGGGGGGGTTGAGACTCACCCCTCCTAACAATTACTTACGAAAATCAACAAATGACAATGCATGACGGCATAAAAAATATAGCGAAGGCCAAACGCAAAAACAATAAGTATCTTTTGTTATGAGTTTTAGGATGATTGTGTTAAATAAAAAAATAATGCCAAAAAAAAAAAAAAAATGTCAGTCTCCTTATTGTAGGAAGAAGTCTAAACATTGTGGAGAAAGTATTTTACAATGGTGACAGTAAAAGTTAGAGTGTATATGGATCAGGTCTTGGTTCAGTGTTGTTTCAGGGTATAACTGAACTATTTCGTTAAATAATATAAGAGATGTTTAGCTGTTATATTAATTAAAATCGCAATGACAGCACTGCACAACTGCAACAAATAATACACAAAACAAAATTATATAACAAATGTTTACAAAATCATTTTAAAAGCCAGTTCGTTTAAGGATCTTTGTATCCTCCGTACTGCCTGGAACCTTCTCTCGACTCTGCACACTTTCATTGTTCTTTCTCCCTCTCTCATTATCGGTTTGAAAGTCTAACGGGTGGGGAAAAAAAAAAAAAAAAAAAAAAAACCCCGAGCAAAGTCCAAAGTTTAATTTAAGGGTGAACCATCACAAGATCTTTTTTGTGATTTTTTTTAATCAAATCATTGACAATGACATACATTACAATTATGTTAAAATTATTTTCAACATTTTTATAATTTGCGGCAAATTCTTTGAATCAGGCATCATACTGATGAGAAAGTCATTCTTCACGACGATTTTCGTATTGTCGATTCTTCGTTGACGTTGTAATGAGCACTTAGCCTAATGGCCTGTAAACATCTTTTTTCGTATATTTTTTCTAAAATTAAGTACTTTGTTGCGTATTTATCAGAGGTCAATTAAAATAAATATTGTAACAAGCTATTCATTGCCAAATTCACATTATTCTCTTTTCTCCTTTTCCCAGAATTCAATTATGGGATCACATGACTTTGATTTCAAGCAGACGTTCGGGTGTTGCTATCTGTGAATACCATTTAAAATTAATAAAATCCTACATATATAGTAACTGAATTATACCATATGAGAATAATAATTGTATGACGAAATAATAAGGTAATTAATATTGCAGATAACATACAAATGAAATTATACAGAAATAAATTATCACAACCATAAGAATGAAAGAAAAAAAAAATGTTACGAGTTACTGTTCCATCCAAGAAGTAAATATGTAAACAGAATGGTGAAGTTCCACATTAACAAGTTTAGTTGCTTTTCAGCTTGCAGTACCGGAAGTAAATGATTGAGATATTGTTAGCTAGATATCAGGAATGAAACACCACATCACTATCCTGCTTAGCGAGGTGGCGAATGATTAAAATACTTTAAATAGATCGAAAAGGGAATCGAACTACACATCCAGTTCTGCTGGATTTTAGAAGACAACACTGAACAAATTTGTCTTATCAACTTTTCGACCAAGTGGATTTGGTATTTTAAGATAAGAAGGCTGATCAAATCTGGATTTCAATCCAGTTGATTAAGTTTTCAGTTGTGATCTTAAAATCCATTCTGCATGACCAATTGATGTACCATGTCGGTAGAATTATCTAAAATCAGCACTTTACTATATCGAATGACATTTTTATTCTTTATTTTGATTGTGAAAACATTGTCAGTTCTTTTTGAAAGGGTCAATTCTTTTTTGTATGAAACATGATTTTCATGACAAAAATAAAAAGACGTATTAGACCAAAGTTTTCTTGCTTGGAACTATTTTTCTCTGAATTTATTTGAATATTTTCTTCTTTATAAAAATAATTAAAACAAACTTGTTGATGGAAATATTTTTTTAACATTATTTTTCTACTGTCCAAATTTATTATAGAATTCATGAAAAATGCAACCAAGATATTAAATCTAAGTTTCTTCTATAGAATATTCATGGACTGGTATTGAGTTTTTCAAAAGTTAAACTGTCAAAATTGCATAACATATTTTATAAAACAACCAGTTACTGAGTATAATCAGTTTGACAAACAGTTTGTTAATAAAAAAAAATTAATTTCTATGGCTGGAAAAAAAAAGTTTTTTTTTGTTTTTAAAGGGAAAAAAAGTTGATTTTTTTAAAGGTTATGTTCATCAAAAAGGGAATATTTCTAACTACAATACAACTATGTTTTTATGAAATATCCATATATAAAAATTGCCAAACCCAAGTTTGTTATGATGCATAAAAACAGTCTGGAAAATTAGCCGCAGCAATGTGAGAAAAAAATTTTAAATCATTTTATAATAAATACAAATAATGGAGAACAAATCTTAATTGAGTCATTATAATAACATATTTTTTTTTTAAAGTGTTGAGAGGAGGGATATTGACCTTCGCCAACAGCCACAAATTTTAAGTTGGTGCTGATTTCCAGGATTTAAGTGAATTCAGAATTTGTGTAAATGTAATCTTTTAACATTATGTAGGAAGCAATTAATCAAAATTTAAACAGGAATAAACAGGAACAGGAATTTTTACAGGAATTCATATATATAACATTATGTGTTGCTTTAGGTAATGTTTAAAGCTACAATAATTTTTCATAATTAAAATAAATAAAGCATTATTACAAAAATTTATTCTAATTTATAGAAGAGTAGGCTTTTAAAAATACTCAAAAGGAATCTTAAACACTTTACAGTGACCTCTTAAAATTTAAATTAATTATTTTTGTTTAACAGAGATCTTTTAGTTATTTTTAATCTATGAGAAACTATTTTTAATTATTTAAACTGTTCTAAAAATCATTATACACAAAACATTTTAGATTATCTTAAAATTAAAAAAAATAATAATAATGCATGATGGACAGACATTAAACATCATATTGTTTGTCTGTGGTGGGAAAATCTCAGTTATTAATCAACAAGTCTTAATAAATTTATTAGAGTAAGAAGTAATTAAAAATGATCTTCGTTGCTCAGAAAAGAAAAAAATCGATTCATACTAACTGAAGTATGAAGTGAAAATTGAATTGAATTATTTTTTCTGTCATTCGAGTTTTTTTTCATTCCTTTGAAGTGATAGTAGATGACAAGTGAGTAGATTTATTAGACAGCTGAATGAATGAAAGTTCTTAGTTTTTTTTTTTTTTGTATTTTATGAATTGGATCAAATAAATTGCCAAATTAAGGATATAGTTTACTAAAACATAAGTAACAAATTGTTTTCTTCCATTAAAAAAATTGACATCCATTTTGTTTGTTAAATTGGTGATTTAGCATAAAAGATATGATTCTAGATTTTTACCATAATCAGATTCAAATTCAAATAGGTCTGTTGTTTTCCATTTATTGTGAAGTTATTCATTCATTAAATTCTTGTGTTCATTGTGATTTACTGATAAAGGATGACATCAAGCATTTCTGATAAATAATAACTTAAATTCTTAAGAATTTTATTTTAACAGTTAATTAAAATTAGAAATAACAAAAATAATATATAACAAGCATCTCACAATATTAAATATAATATACAACATGAATTAACATAATCTGTAAAATTTATTATATATAAAATCATTCAATGTCTCATGAAGTAATAGAGACAATAGAGTAACAGTAATAATAATAGAGTAATTTCCCTTTATTCCCCAAAGGCTTAGTGCTCATAATTTTACTAATTTCAGTATTACTCAGTTATTGACTAAACATGGCAATTTTTACTTCTATTTAAACAGACTTATATATTTTCAACTGATCTTTGCAGCTGAAATGTATATGGAATATAGAATATTGATCCCATTATTTTTAACTACTCCAGACTTCCTCAAAAAATTTCAAGGAAAGAATTAACATTCCAAAAGTCCAATGACCATCAAACATTTGTAATTTATTAATAAGAAGCCTGATTTTACAGTATTTTGTAAATTCTTATTGTGATGTTCTTTAAATCCTTTCTCTATCTGTGTTTTTAGTATTTTATGAATTGAATAAAATAGATTGCCAAATTAAGGCTACAATTTCTACAATAACATAAATAACAATATATATATTTTTTTTTTTTTTTTAAAAAAACATAGCATCCATTTAATTTGTTGAATTGGTGATTTAAATTCGTAAAAACAATCAATCGTCACAATCTACTATGACATATGTACTATTCTGATATTTACACAATATATGTTTTAAATAGTGAAACAAAAATGGCTCCTATTTTTAACTTATAAAAATAACCAAAATTTTTTATCAAAACAATTTATTAATTACAATGCAACAAGGTATTTTAGAACAAAATCAAATCCATTTTTATAAATTTGCTATTGATGCTTTAATAATATCATTCTAGGTATTTACAAAACACATACACACATTATTTTCCTATGAGATGAACTTTGATACGAATTGCAGAATTTCTTCTCGTTTCCACTTTATGACCGATTGACGGAGAATAGTGATCATCCATCAAGTCAACAGTTGATGTATTTGCATCTAATACCACAGGGTATAATGATTGCAATTGCAAAGCAAGATTCACAGCATAATTCACTGCAGCTCCAAGACCATGGATATATACGTCCTCTCCCGAATTTAATAATTCTTTACATTTCTTAATGTGAGCAACAAATGAAGATTTTTTATTTACATATACATCATTTCGTTGCTTGAAAGGTCTAGGAGTTATCCTTTTTTCGATATAATGATCTGGGTCAGAATTTTTTCGTGTTCTAGAACTAGAAGCAATTTTAATTTCAACATCAAGTTTTGATTTGGGTGATTTTACATTTTTCTTCTCATCCATTTTGTACGGTAAAATACTTCAAAGATCGACGAATTACAATTTTACCCATGCACGAAATGCACGAAACTTAATAAACAATGAATTATTTCACTTCAGTTTGTTTCACTCAGTTCATTAGATAGATTCAAATTCTCCAATTCTTCAAGGGAAAAAAAAAAAAAAAAAAAAAAAAAATAGCATTAAATTAAAATTTTAAAATAATTTTGAATGATATGTTTTGCTTTCTACTTCTCAATAAATGACATATGATAGTGGAATAGCTTTGAATTAATTAAATCAACAGAAGATTTGTGATAAATTTTTTGATCAGCTCTGTTTCAATTTTGACATTCAATAGTGTAGATTTTAACAACAACACTATGAAAATAATTATTTCAAATACTAATAATAACAAAATTTAAAGTTTTGTTTGAAATTTAAAATTAACTAGAAAATCTCGCTGCAGCCATTTAGGGAGCTTATATACACGCTCAAGATAACCTTCCCGTACTTCCCTACTTTGAAAATCCTTATCGATCATAAGTGGCTGGGTCATCTGGGGACCATCTATCAATTAAAAATAAAAACATCCTAATCGAAGAATTTTTACACGATTCTAATCATGTTTTTTTTAAAATTCCATTTTAATTTGAATAAAGTGTTTTAAAAGATGCAATAATTCCTTTTGTTTTAATCATTTGCAAAAATTGTATTGGTATATTTTGATGTAATTTTAAAACAATTGCTTTTAGATCTTTGCCTTCAGTCTATTGATATATTTGACATCTATTTACATCTTAAAGGTATATTCAATAAAGGTATGTTTATAATAATATGTTTATAATATATAATATGTTTTTAAAAATGTTTATAAAATATTTTTTTATCATTCTTTCTCATTTATTTAAAGGTTTTTAAGAATTATTTTCCTCATTTTCCTAGAATGCATTCATTATTGTATTTGTACTTTATGTTATATTTCTGTTATAGTTATTAAATTGACTCATACACTAAAAACAATGAAAATGAAAGAAACAGCTGATAAAGTCTTGAAGTTTTAGTCTTCATATCAAATAAATATATGACAATGTTTCCTTTTTTCGCAATAATTTTGCTATTATTTTTATTTGAATGTATCACAAATGCAATATTTATCTAAATGAATTAATCTTTCTTTTTCATTTTTTTTTTTTCACTTTTGTTTATTATTTCTTGAAACCTTTCAAATATCTACAAAGTTACTCCATTAAAATTATATGAGGTGCTTAAATTTTGAAACATATTCAAATTTAAGAAAATAAATATTTCCAATTGTTTTCTACAAATCATGAAAATGCTTTATTTTCTGTATTATAATTTTTTCCTGTTTTCATGAAATTAATACCTATTTATATCTATAACAGTATAATATATTAATTACAAATTTAAATTTTAAATATTTTGTAATAACATAAATAAAACTTATAATGATATTAAAAATATAATATAAATAAAAAAATTTTAGTGTTGAATTCTCTGCTATGTTTAGTAAGGTATATATATATAAAAATTAAGATAAATATTTCATTTGGCAATATATCATTTACTTTAATGATAAATACAGATTTATTTTAAATGTATTAATGTACAAAGTTGTAAAAATATATGTGCAAACTTTATGCATTAGGTAAAGTGCCCCAAATTGTACAATTTTTTTTTTTTTTTTGGCTTTTAAATGCTATTTCTTTCCTTAAATTCTTTTTTTTAATTATCTCTCTAGGAAATTATTTTTTTCCTGTTTTAATTTAGTTTTTTTAAATCGTCTTCATTTTTACTTATTTTTCAGTATTGTGAGCTATAGTTTGCAAGCACGGGCGAGTACCACATTGAGCTCAGATTGTAGTGTTGTCAGTTATGCAGCTGGATTGAAACTGGTTGAGGTTGGGTTGAGATTTGAGACACACATTTGAGAACTCACAGCTTTATTTATACGTGCCCAAACACCCGTACACATACAATTAAAGATAGACAATATTTAACACATTTAAAGATTTATAATTATTGATTCGTGGAAGGATTCTACTTCTAAGTCGAAAATAAAGATACTCAGGTACGCGACTCTCTGGGTGAGAGTCTGTAGGCCAACAAATAGATAGGGTTGCACTAAATATCTTTCCTCTCTAGGTGAGAGACTGCAAATTAAATGCTTTTCAGAGGAAGCGCCGGTTGCGTTGTACTTTCTCTCGGCTGAGAGTCTTGAAACCTACAGACCATTTCTGAACGCCCCAGGGGGCCTGTTGTAGTGCGTAGGAGAAAGCACAGTTACAGAGCATGTTTCAAAATTATTATGTGCAACTCTATAACTCTTTATCTGTTATATATTCTCACTATAGTAGGCCTTTCCAATTTACCCTTTAAAACAATATTTCAGCAAAACAGAGCAAACAAACGCAGAAGAAGCCTACTATTAACATTTTCATCCTTTTTTTACCAGATCTTTAAGCTTAATCAATTTTTCATAATCTGATAATGAATACTTGGCAGATACAATATATTTTTTTCCAAAGCTGTTGCTATTATTAACATCTATATACCAAAAGGTCATTTCTTCACAGGCCTACTCGACGTTTTTTAACATTATATTACGTTGTATTATTTTAAATAATTTCAACACCAAACACCCTGTTTGAAATATGTCATTTTCAATTAGCAGGTCTGATACTTTTATTACTTAAATACTTTAGCAAAATTAAAAACCACAAAGACACATATAACCCATTCTTTCTCTCATGCATGGATTTTACCATCTCAATGGCCCTCATTTGTCCGCACATAATTTTTTTTGTTTACTCAGATTAACATGATAGTGATCATCTCTCAAATTCAACTAACAGTTCAATACAGAAACATAAACAAAACCCTCATATAGTCAATCATATGGCTTAAAGTTAGATCAAACTCTAAAAGAACTTTAGAACCAAGATAAATATGAAGTATCTAGTACTCCTTTCCTTGATAATAATAAAATTTATATAACCAGATAAAATTACTTCATAGTTAAAATAATCCTGTTTCCTTTAGTGAATTAAAAATATCATGCATTTCAATACAATTCCAATATTACCGTATTGATATGCAGTAGTATTTCAGGTATTATAAATGAGAAAATCTTATCAAATTTCTTTCAGATTATTATATTTATCAATTAATAAATCTATTTAACATACTCAGTCTTATAACACACATCTTTTTAATCACCAAGCCGAACAAATATAATAAATTACTTAGATCCTAACGTCAATAGTTTTGATATTACCATTGAGTAAAAATTTTAAGAGATTTGTCCTTCACGTCATTGCTTTTTACAGTCAAATATAAATTTCGCCTTCACTACAAAATTGTTGAAGCCTGAAAACAAGCATTTTTTTTTATTTTAAAATTAGTACATTTTTTTTTTCCTCAATATAATTCCGCTAAGAGAAATAAATTAATGCATACAATATTGCAACTTGGCATTTGAAAGAACAGTTGCAAAGTGGATAAATTACATAATAATATATATTTCAAATAAAGAAATGCTTCTTGATCAAATTGCTTTCCATTTTCGGCGTACAACAAGGTACATATAAATGGCCTTTTTGTTAAAAGTGTTAAATAATTTTCTTAATTTTAGTTAATAATAACGAATTAATTAAAGTTTTCTTATTACGTTCCCCATTTATTTATTTTTCTTCTTTTCTTTTTGTGTGTGTTGAAAAACTTTAATTTAGAAACATAGCACAAAAAGATAAATTTCTTTTCTTTTATCATTACAAAGAAGAAAAGCAACGATTAGACTTTGAAAAAATGTGTTGTTTTGTTCTGATAATTATTTCTAACCAAAGAAACTAAGACTGTTGAACGTTTTTATAAAAAAAAAAAATAACGTATCCACAACGGTCTTTATTTAAATTAATAACGTATAAAAGCTAGGGGAAAAAAACCCAAACAAACTTGTATTCCTAAGCAACGAATTTTTGTCCGTTTTGATTGAATATCAAAATTTATTTTATATAAATTAAGTTAAAATGCATAATCTCACCGAAGTATATCATTTTCTTTATCTACAGTCACAATTACAGCATTTATTTATAAATGCAAATTATCAATTAAAAAATCCATCTAAAATTCCATCTCATATGGATTGTCCATTAATTTAAAAAAAAAAAAAAAGCATTTCGGTTTTTTAGATATTCATGGACTTATCAAATAATGAATATAATGCGACAGTCAGCAAAACCGAATATAGTATGAATTTACTTTCTTAAAGTGGGTTCCCATCACATAATAAAATATCAAGTGGCGAAATGACAGCGAATCGGAAGCTTGCTCTCCTGACATACAGCAACACGATTCCCATTGCTTTAAACATTTAAAGTAGGATTCTACTGAGCATTAAGATCTCATGTCATAGAAAGTCAGGCAACAAGTAACTTATCTTTATCTTATCTTATAACAACACTCAAGCTTTCGAACAATGTGAGATGTTTGTATCTAGTGGAAACCCATTTTACATTACTCGATTCCAAACTTCTGCAGAACAACTGGGGAATGGGCCTTCAACCAACAGGAAACCTGAATTTGTTTTGTAGTGAATGGATAATGTGTAAATTAATGGATGGATAATGTAAATTAATGGATGGATAATGTGTAATTTAGTGTAAATCGAATTGAAGAAAAAGCAGTTCTTTACGCTATTCTATCGAGTCTTCGATTCTCAGCTGAAACCTAGTTATTTCTACTATAACATAATTAATACCACAATCTATTGCAGTGATTCTCAAAGTCTCCCGGTGGTATTCCAGAAAAATATGTGGCCAGATATAAAAATTAATATAATTAATGCTTTTCTTGTCAATTTTCCAGTTTTCATTACAAATAAGTAACTTTTTCTGGTTGCCTTTTCTTTCTTCGCATAAAAATTGCCAAACAGCAATAATGCGCCAAAGAAAGTTTCCAAGAAACCAGGAACGGTAACTTTTGTGGATGGTTGGTAGGAGTCCTTTGTGGCCGTTTGGTAGTATATATCATCTACAATCTTAAAACTCCGTCGTCGGTAAGTAGTAGTCTGAGGTTTGGTTTGGTTTGTCGCTCTACTGTCATCTAATGCACATTTTAGGCAAAACAGACCGGGATCTACAGTTTAAAGAGGATTCCGAACCATTACCGACACGCATGGCACCGCCGGGACTCGAACCCGAAACCTGTGGTACCGAGCGCCAGAGAGGTAGCCACTCGGCCAGTAGTCTGAGGAGTTGACTATCTGGATATAAAACTGCGAGTCGTTGCTATGAATGCTTATTTTTCAGAAATTGTGTATATAATGCGCCTACAATTATTTGTAGGTTTTTAAATGCGTCCCTGCTTCAAAAAGTTTGAGAACCACTGAACTATTGTTTATATTTTTATGATATATGTTAGATTTCATGAGAAGTTATTGAGTAAAAAGTTATTTTTCTTCCCAGCTTGGTTGTGAACTCATTGTTTCTCAGTTAACGTAGATTAAATTTTCGTTTATGTATTATTGTTGATGTGTAAAAACAGCATAGATCCAAAAGTTTATAATACTAAATACAAAGAAATTTATCTTAAAGAAAAATTAACCAGACTCAGGATTCAAAAAAGATACATCATCGTAACCAAAAACATTGTTTCAACTATGGACATGCTTAACACGCACGAGTTGTAAGTGAGAAAGAACGAGGTTTCGATTCTCCGCTGGTGGTAGATATTACAGTAGATGTTATCAGTCTCAATGGACGATTGTGAACTTGATAAACGACTGTGTCAAAGTGCTATTATTTCGCATTGAGAGACTGTTTTCTCCTACAGGACATGCAAATGAGAAATAGTTACTTCTCTGAATACAATAACTTTTTTTTTTTATTCCTCATTCCCTCTATTCGGTTAGACACAAGATTCTTAAAAAGAAAAGAACAAGGGAAAAAAATTTCTCATTTTATTTTATATCAATTAGAGATATCTGCTTCGCTATAGTTTTCTCTTCGTATTCATAGAGAAGAATAAGATCAATTTCTTCCCTTTCCTAAATTTTCCTCCACGATAGTGAATTGCTCCTTTCTAAATCATTAAATGGTTAACTAATGCAATTGAATTGAGGGGATATTGTAAAAATAACCACAGAGAAAAATGTTATCGAACAACGAGAACTTTGACCACTAGAAATGCAGATGTACACTGGTGTCCAAAAGTTAAGCATAAATCGTAAAATGCGAAAAACATGGAGTAAATATTCGTAAAATTATTCCAAATTTCTTGCGGATATTAATTGGGTGAAGAAGAAACATTGGGTTTAAGCAAAACTTTTCGTCGACTACGTCCTGCGCATGTCGGAACGCAGAGAAACCGATTCACGCAGCATAGACAGTTCAGACAAGTTTCGTGCAACTGCTGTGCGAAGGAACGTTGTTAACCATCAAACAAGGTGAATGATGGCACAAAGACACCAATCGGACATGTTTGCGAAAGGAAGAATCGTTGGAATGCTGGAATCCGAACGATCACAAACCGAAGTGTCTCGAATTTTGAATGTGAACCAGTCTGTGATCTCAAGACTGTGGCAGAGGTTTCAAAGAACGGGAGATGTTACCCGACAACCAGTATCAGATCGACCAAGAGTCACAACCCCTTGCCAAGACCGATATCTGGTAATAAGTGCGCGACGTCAGTGGGGCAGTACTGCCAGAGCACTGGGTTCGGCGCTCACAGTCGCCACAGGAATACAAATTTCGAGACAAACTGTTTACAGGAGACTCAGTCATGCTGGCCTGTATGCCAGAAGACCAGCAGTTTGCATTCCCCTCACGTCTGCGCATAAACGTGCTCGTTTGAACTGGAGTTTGAAACATCAATATTGGAGTGTCGGAGAGTGGGCCAATGTGATGTTCAGTGACGAGTCCCGGTTTAGTCTGAGTAGTGATTCTCGTCGGGTAACGATATGGAGAGAACGTGGAACACGTTTTGAACCAAGAAACATAACGCAAAGACATCATTTTCCATCAAGGGGAGTAATGGTATGGGCATGCATCATGATGGACGGCCACACAGACCTCCATTTCTTTGACACGGGGTCTGTGACTGGTCAAAGATATAGAGACGAAGTTCTTGAGCCTTATGTTCGCTTGTTTCGAGGTTCTGTCGGTCCTGACTTCATATTCATGGATGATAATGCGTCATGTCACCGTTCGGTGCTGGTTGATGACTTCCTTGAAAAGGAAAACATCCAGCGCATGTCGTGGCCTGCGAACTCCCTGATTTAAATCCTATCGAGCATGTATGGGATATGCTCGGGAGACCAATTGCAGCCCTTTCGCACCCCCAAGCTCCGTTACAGAACTGAAGAGATCTCTCCAAGAAGCTTGGAACCGTTTGAGCCCACAACTCATTCATCATCTCATGGCAAGTATGGTATATCGCTGTGCAGCGTGCCTGGCTGTCAGAGGTGACCACACGCCTTAATAAACTGCAGCATCAGTATTTTATTTAATGTTTTCTTTTAAGTGTGAACCCTTGCTATGCTCAGTTTTCTTTCAAACTGCTATTTTGGATAATAAAATTAATTATTATCCAAATCCAATTGATTAATTATTATTATCCAATTGATTTGCTTTCTTATTTTTATAACCATTTTACACTCGCATATCACGTTTCCCGCCATTCTGATTTACAGTTCCTTCTTTATTCACATAATTATCAATTATGCTTAACTTTTGGACACCAGTGTAGCATTTCGACCTTATCCAGGTTGTTTGTGCTTCGGTGTCCTGTTACCACTGTACTTACATTCTATCTACGCCCAGCATACATACGCAAGCTTGCAGTTCATCTTTGGTCGCCTAACTTGGCTTTTTTAATTCAGAAATTCAATATGCTACTCACTAGGGAGCTTCGGTCTTATAGGCAACGAGAAACATATCTTCCAATCATTAGTTCATCTTTATCTTCCAATTTTTTTTTTTTTTTTTTATAGAATAACTCCTTAAATTCTTCTTAACTGTATGTAACATAGTTTGATCTGAATCAGTGGCGTCGTATTTCATTAAAATAGTGAAAAAAAAAAAAATTAATTAAACGATAAGAAAAGCAGCCTGCAGCCTTTAATCATACATTAGTGAAAAAGTTGAAAATAATTCTTTCTTATATACACGTTTATGTAATTTTAGCTCTAATTGTCAAAACTAAGTAAATTTTGATTATTGCTGTCTTTTTATAATTGTTTATATAGGTTTTTGATAATTCTTTCTAAGTTTTAGTTACTCTTGTATTGATTTGTATTATTTATAAGATTTAGTTACTTTTTATATTAATAAATATTGCATGTTTGGATAAAATAAAGAATGCATTTTCAGCTATCTTCTTAATTTATTTATATTTATATTTTGCAGTGACGTAAAAACTAATTTACTTGAATTTTTTAACTCCTGTAAATATATAAGAAAAATAATTATTAAAGTGATTAGGTTATTATACAAGAGCAAATTATTTAAAAACATTTTATATTTATAATTAAGACATACATTTGAAGTAAACTAGTAATTAATTGAATAGAATAAATAAAAATTAATTGGAATAAGTTATAGCAAACTTGATATAAAAATTCAGATTAATAATCGAGTAAAATTCCTTATTGCCCATTTTTTTGAGTTCATGCCTAAAAATTAGCCTGTCCCATTTGCATCGAATTAGATCATTGTCTTATTAAAAAGATCCGGTATAAGAGCATAGTTCACCCATGGATCACGTAGAATGGTAAACATATGCTTTAATGGCAGAATAGATTGCTTATTAGAGATGTTAATCAGATATACATGGCACAAAGCTACTTTGAAGAAAAAAGTTTAATAGTTGGTGTGGAATTTTTCATCTAATTTTTCCTTTATCATGTCATCTAAAATTTTAATTATTAAAAAAATTAAATATCTTCCTACTGCAATTAAAATTCCTCCTAAATTAAATTTCTACTCCTAGGACTGTGGTCTTTTTTTGTATCTGCCCAACACGGCTGCTAGCCTGTTTTCTACACGATCAGGACTTTTCAAGAGTTCCTTGATAAACATTTTTAATATTATCATAATAACACAGGCTTGATGGACAAAGAGCTGGGTTTTGTCCTAGAATGTTCAGTTTGACAGTTAATAAAAGAAACCAATTCAAATTTATATTGTTTAGAATGAGGGCAATAAATCTGTATGCAATAAAGAAAGTTATTCTGTTGAGCTCGAGGAGAAGAATGCCACTTGTGGCATTGCTTGTTTTAAAATATGTTAATGAAATGTGGGTGCAGTTTAGCAGACCCACTGATTTGGCAGATCCTAGCTTAATCTTCTGTTTTTAGCAGCCAAGAAATTGGCACTTGAAAACAACAACTGTTGTTCATTGCTTTTCATATTTGTATCTTGATTTTTATTAAACTATCTGAGTGAATTGCTTGTTCAGTTAGAATAAGAAGACTTCAAAATCTGATAGAATTTATTTCTTTTGATTACAGCAACATTTTAATAGAAACATCTATAAATGCACAATTAACTTTCTAAGAATGACTTTTATGGACATGTATTTAATTACAATCATCACATGAAAGCTTTTAAATGGCACAAAGTTAGGATGCAGGCACTTCTCAAGACACCATGTTTACCCCATCTAAATCCTTTAATACATGAAAAAATTACATAAAAAGCAACATTGCAAATATAGAGCACCGGTAATTCATAATAACTCTTTAACCTACAAACATCAAAGCACATAAAATTTAAAATTCAAAAAACCCTTTCTTATAATGAACAAGATGACAGTCATTATTGAAAGACAGTAACAAAGATATCACAACCAACAATTAAAAATGGACGATACACTTCTCAACATACATAATATTCTAAGATAATAGCAAACAAAAGTACTAAAAAGATTGTTTTTTTATTCTATAGTTTGATAAATTTCATGACGACAAATAAGAGCAATTTTAATTCTCATGTACCTGCCATGAAAATGGAAGGCCCTCCCAAAAAATCTATCTATCTATATATTTATATAAATATATAGATAGATAGATTTTCTGGTACAAAAAATTACAGTTAACATATTACTACAAATTTTAAGTACAAAACTAAAAAAAAAAGCATTTGAATTTGGAGACTGGTAATAGAAATCATGCCAAATTTATCATGCAATTAAGTAGCAGCATCCTTCTAAATAATATGACCAGATCTTCATTGAATACAAAGCTCATGAGACAACGGTGAAGTCCAGTTTATCTAAGATATTCTACAGGTTAATGGAAAAATGTACATAGATGAACAGCATGATGAAAAGGCATCCAGAAATAAGTAATGCGTAAAGAGATATGATATTTTCTTAATTTTTTTTTACACAGGTGGTGGGCCATCGGGATAATGTAACATTGGATTTACAGAACTAGCAAAGTTGTTGGACAGACGACAACTGATTTCTTCTTCTTCTTTGGGCAACAAAATTGCAGCCCCAAGGAGTAGCAACAAAACAGCTTGGATTGGAAACGAAGCTCTTGCAACTCTGAGTAGAAAATTGCAACACCTGCTGATTCGGTTTGGACTTTCTTCGACACTGAAAGAAAATGAAACAATACATGAATACATGGTAGTTGAATCATACGATACGAGAAGAAAGATTGTCCTATGAAACTAAAGCTTCTACGATCATAACAGTTAATTAGGAAAAACTAATATATACAAACAATTGAAATTATACAGAAATGATTTATCACAGCAATACAGCGAGTTAATGTTCCATCCAATAGCTGAACTGAATGGCAAATTTTAATAATAACAAGTTAAATTTATTTAAGTTTATAATGCAGAAATTAATTGACTGAAGACTTGTTCCACCAGACATGAGGATTGAGACACCATAAATAAAAATTCTGTGAGAATCCTGAGCATTTAAGATATTTATTTTTTTTAAAAAGTAAAACTAAAAAGAATAAAAAAAAAAAATGTTTTTCAATAAAAAATTAAAAACAAATTTTTTATTAAACTGTTAAAATTTGTTATTAATTTAGTTTTTATTTACAGTAAGGCACATTGAAAACAATACATACTCTTCTGTGAGTTGTTGAAATAAGCGGGCATTTTCTTGGGAAGCCTATACAAAGGATAAAATGTTAGTAAAATTAAAAACAAAATTTTATACATCTATTTCTGAGTTAATTTTATGAACATCTAATAAATTAATTAATATTATCTAATTCTGATAATTTCTTATAATTATTATTTAATTATTAATTATTTCTTACATTTAAAAAAAAACAACAGAATCATGCATTTCATGTCAAATGGTGAATGTAAACCAAGAAGTTTAATTCATTGAAGAATATTACATTATCAATAGCTTTCTTAAAGGTATTTTATAAATAATTACTACACAATAATGTATTCCCTTCAATTTAGCTACTAATTTTATTATCATGATACATGATAAAACATGTCAATAAATTCTTATTGCTAAAATGGAACACAATTTTATGAAAATATTAGAAATTTTTCCATTTAATAAAGAAACTATGCATTGACTGGATTTTGTTTTTGATTGATAATGCTGTTAAATTACATCATTAAAAATCAAAATTATCAGAAATGAATTGTTATTAACTTTTTTTAATATGCAAGTCTAAAACAGATATATAAAAAAACAAATGAATGTTTGTTTCTGAATATTAAATTAAAAAAACAGGGTAAAAAAAAAAAATAGATATGCATATTTACCTTTTAAAAAAAAAGAAAGGTTTTTTTGCTAAATAGTTATAAATACAAAATAAACCGTATTAATTAAATCTTTTTTTTTATCTACTGCAAATAAATAATGTCTTTAAAAATAAAATCAAAAAATATTGTGACAATTTTATAGCTCAACTACCGATCACGCCAAAATTGGCAAGCTGCCAAATTTAAAAGAGTGTGCGTCTTAGGTGATTTAAATTTCAATAAAAAGAATTTTAATTTTAATAATTAGATAAAAAATTCCACACTAAATATTAAACTTTTTTCTTTCAAAGTAGCTTATAGAACCCTGGTATATCTGGCTAGCACTATTTATAAGTAACCTATTAGTCCCTAAAAAGTGATTGATTGGCATTAAACCAGATGGTTACCATTCCCCGTGTGGTAGAACTATAGGATTTAAAAAATTACCCAAAAGAATTTAAGATATTAAATGTAATACTCACCATGCGGCTTGTAAGTAGTTCTGAAAGTGATGTCAATATCTCACTGCATTCAAGTAAAAGACATTGTGACAAGGATAATATAGTATGGAGTCTAGATTGCACTTCCAGTACTCCTTTATTTGAGACCGAGAAGTCTCCTTTGTCTTGGAACAGGTGGCTAAAGATATCCAATAATGTTTTGACTCTTTGAGTACAATTCTCAAGTTGCTGCTTCAAAGCCTAAAAAGTCAAATTAAAATCAATGTAATATCCATTATACATTTAAAAAAAGATTTTATATCATTTTAACGATTTATTTTAGAATCATCATGAAGGATAATAAATTTGATAATACAAAAATGTTATTACAAGAAAAAAACTGTAAATCGATTTTGAAATCTTTTAAAATATAGTTAAAAAACACTGGTTTAGTAAAAGCCATTCTTTATTGAAAATAAAATTATAACAAAATAAAAAAAATATTGATAGCATATGACACTGTCATCATGCAATTTTCATTTACACAAACACATGCTCACAACACACAAAAATTTAAACTATTAACATATTTTTGAATATAAGCCAAGAGTATAAGAGAAAACCGTATATAAGCCAAGAGTGCATTTGTTTCTTTTAAAATTTTTACCAAAATTTAAAACTCGTATATATAAAAAAATATCCCTGTAACTTTTGAGCTACGAGGGCGGAAATGTTGCCAAGCTGATACAGCGGGTGGAATATTTTCGTCGTAATCAAATCACTATAAGTAACACGCCAGACGCTAACGACGGTATTAAACCAGATGGCCCTATTTTGTAACCCTATTTGAAACTAGTAAATTGTTTCTGTTTAGCTGTTATCTTGTATACGGCCTGGAAGTATATGTGCTAGATTTATTTTCTGTGCCATTTTATTTTTTATCAGAAAGTTGAGTGTGAAGAGGAATTTTTATATGGCAAATTTCAAACTACAGTTGATCGCATTTGCTGAAAATGTTTTGGTTCTTTTCCGCTAGCCGGGCACATATTTCGCCAACGGCAGATTTTTCATTTTGGTGACAATGCAACAAACCAGTAATACTACAAACGCTTTTGAAAATAAATCATTTTCATAAAACAAATAACTTATTTTATTTGAAATTTTTTTACACAAATTTAGAAACATAAACTAAAGAAATAAAAACGTGTTATATATAGAGATTATTGGCCTAGTTTTTAAAGAGATTAGCAGATTCGTATATAAGCCTGAAACCACCACCACCACGTAATTCGGCTTTAGAAAAGATCTAAAAATTCTCGGCTTATACACGGAAATATACGATTTTTTCAACAAAAATTTTAATATAATTTTCAATTAAAAAAGCAAAAAAGGAATACTTTTACTTATATGAAAATAACATTTAAAAATCAAATCAAACTTACAAGTGCAAATTATTTCCACACACCACCTTTACTTTTTATAGAACAATCATAAGCATTATTTAAATTAATTCACTTTCAATTAAACCAATTAATAATATTTTTGTAGTAAGTGATTTTTATTTTAATATAAAAATATATTAAAAAAAAAAAACTCTTGCAATTATTAATATTTCTTTCACAACTTACAAACATTTCAGTATGTTGTTCATGCAAGAGGGGAATAGAGCATTCATCACTCAAATCTATTGACTGAACCTTTTCTTTTGAATCTTCGAGCCAGAGTTCCATTTCAGATAGTGTTTTGCAAAATTCAGAACTTTGTAAAAATTCAGTCTGAAGTCGATTTTGCCATTCAAATGCGACACAACACAATTTATCCCAGTGGCTATTAATATCCTGAAATAAATGAAATTATTGATACACTAATGACTAAAAATTAATCAATTTCGAACTACAAAATATTAAAAAAAAAAAAAAAAAAACATTATGTAATAACTCATGAAAAATCACTTCAAATTCAAGTTAAAATATGCATAAAAAAATTAATTTTACTATAAAATTACACATAGTAAACTCTTTTAATCTTGTACAATCAGGACCACAGCTGTGTCTGATCAGCGATTCTCCCGGATTATCGAGTGCCAATATAATTTTATAATGGGGATATCAGAGTTAAAGAACTCTAGATAAAAAATTAAAACCTGTAAAAATTTAATGTACATATTAATTGGACACATTCTGAACCAATGTACACGATATAAATATCGGACGAATATGAGCAGCAGTGTCGCCATCTGGCGGTCAAGGTCAACAAATGCAAGACCCATAAAAAAAAAAAAAAAAAAAAAAAAAAACCACGAAAGCGAAGGTCTCAATCGGGGCCAGATTGTAGAATGTGCTACATTTTCAAATTCAAATTAAAGAGATATTACTGTATATAATTTATTAATATTGTTCAATTAAGTCAACTAATACATTTATCAATTGTTAGTAAAATAAAAATGATATTTTACCTTTAATTTTCCTTCTATGTCAGAGAAATTGACTTTAGCTGATGATATATATTTTTTTCCAGTAAGATTCAAGGAAACAATGGTTTCCTTTTTCTCACTAATTTGAGAAATCAATGCCTACGAAATAATTTGAAAAAAATTATATATTGAAAGGCCAAAAAAAAAATCAAAGCAATTTAATAAATTATATTCCAAAAAAATGAAAGGTTTTGCAAAAACTTTTTACCTTATGCTTCTGTAGTATTAAAATAAATTTTTCCACATCTGCGTCAGTTCTGGATTGTGTTGTTTGACTATCGAGTGAATCAAGTAGCCATTTTTCTATGTCTTCCAGCTCTTTCATGAAATGTTTCCACTTTTTGGCATTTTCAGTAGCACGCATTTCTTTCTCAGTAGTAGCACTTTCAATTTTTTCCCAGCGATTTAGCATACCTGTTTCAAATGAATTGAAATAATGTTTAACTATAATTCTAGATCAAATAACATATTTAAACATATTCATAAAACTTTTCAAAGCTAAAAATTTTTTTCTAAAGTATATTAAATTATTTTATTGCATTGAATGAAAAATTTATAATTATGAATAACTATCCAGAAGATGCAGTTTTTAGGTAATTTTATAACACATCAACGGATAACATGATAATAATCAGCAATTAATTATGATAAATTTAACTTAAACAATTAACTTCATAGATTTATACCATAAAACAGATATTAAAAATAAAAATTATTTCAATATAATTCTTTTATAGATGCTACATATAACGATAACACCTAAACCTCTTTTTACATTGTAGATATATACATCTCAATTTTAATGTCTAGCAGACAAGTCCTCAATCAATTACTTTCTATGCTGCAAATTAAAAACATCTGTTATGGAACTTTTTGCCATTCCGTTTACTTCTTGAATAACTCTACTCTTCTTCTGCGATATTTTATTTCTATGTTAATTTATTTATTTATGTATTATTTATATAATTTATTTATTGTACCTATATTTGTACACATCAATTTCTCCTAATTAAATGTTGTGATGTGGAATCTTGTTATTTCATAGAACAAACAATTTTCACTTATGATATTACTCAACTACCATATAAATTATGCAAAAAAGAGTTATGCGAAAACTAGCCAGTTTGTTCTTTAATTGGAATCATGTCAGGCAAAATAATTACTGGCTAGTTTAAAAAACAAAATTCTCATATTAAAAAATTCCATAAAATTCTTAAGTTGAGGGTATGATGGAAGAGTATAGAACAGAAATCAATATTGATTGATTGTATATTCTTAACTTTCTTTTTTAATTGTATTATGGCTTCAATGTTTTTATATCTTTACCGTTATGGCTGTTGTGCATGAAATATAATAACATATATGTTTTACATGGTTATTCTAAAATTAAAAAAAAAAAAATTACATGGATACTAGTAAATGTTGAAAAATAATCTTTTTACTTCCTACAATTTTAATTTTCAGTGTATTCTATTTTTGTTTCAAATATTCTAAAAGGGAACTTACCTTCAGCACGGTTTTGAATGTCTTCTTCACTTGCTTTACAGCTTCCATGGGATGGTCTCTCACAGAAAAGTTGGTTTAAATGTTGAATAACATCGATGCTTGACCGGCAAGCAGCTAAGAGACGTGACTGCAAAATAGAAGATTTTTAAAAAAATTTTGATATTCATAAATAATTACATCAAAACAACCATATAAAAGTGACATTTTGCAAATTTTATGATAAAGGAACATCCCACAAATTCAGATATTTTAATGGAACATCTCTCGAAAATAATAAATAAAAATGATGTAGGTAAATAGTTTTAGTCTAAGTAAATAAAAATGATCAGAATTATAATTTCTGACATTAATTTGGTTAGTGTTCCAGATAGCATTTAACTAGGGAACACATGTTTTAAAAATATTGACGTAACACAAATTTTAATAATTAATAACTGATTTAATAAGTTATTACTAATAAATAACTAATTTTAATAATTAATTAAAAAAATAATAATTTCCTACATAATTCGGGCCTGTTTCATTCTCATTTCCACATGGAGTCTGCTCAGAAAGCACAGTTTCAAGAGATTCAATTCTTTCTTCAGCCTCTTTCAAAGCTGCTAGCAAATCTTTAATGAATTCTGCTTGATCATCAGTCTCACTGGAGCTTCCTACATGATTAAAATACAATTAGAGACTCAAGTTCTGTTTCACAGGGCCTATGCTAAGAAGTTATTTAAATAATAATTTTCAGAATCATGATCAAATGATAAAAATATTTTTAATTAATTATCATTTACTTACTCATGACAGTTAATTTTTGGCTTTCTTTAAATCTTGTTGATAAACAGAAGTCACATCATCAGTGTCTTTATTTGAAGTTCCAGCAATAGAATCAGTTTCAAAAGTTATCTGCACTGCTTGTATTACCATCATCGTTTAATACTTGATATGCTGTTTGCTCTAGTGTTACAGTAGAAGCTTGAAGCATCTGTTCCTTTTTCATGCGTTCATTATTCTATAAAAATGGGGAAAAAATGTATTTAAAATTTACACTGAATTATAAAGTATAATTTTTTTAATACAAGAGAATAATAGTTCTAAACGAATTTACTGCAATAATATTTTTACATCTGCAAAAATATACATCACCTTTTATTTTTGTTAATATATTTATTGCATAATAGTACATCATAAGGAATTTAATTTGCTATAAATAATAAAAAAAAATTTTCCTTCAAATATAAAATAGTTAAAAATTATTTTTACAACTGCTTTTTTTTTTTTTTTTTATCAAATATATAATAAATTAACCCAAAAAGTTTAAAAGTAAATATCTTTTTAAAGTAAATTAGCTGTTTAATCAAAATATATAAAAAGCATGAATAAAATAGAGTTATCTAGTAAACTTCATAAGTTATTATTTGAAGAATAAGACTGCAATTACTAAATTTACTTTTAGAATTTAAGTGTGGAGAAATTGGAACAAAAATCAGAATATATTAAAATTTTTATTTAAAAATTATTATGAAAAATTACATTCTTCATACACTGCCCATGATGTACTCCGATACTTTAATTATACTTTTAAAACTACATGAAATTAACAAACCCAATTCATATTAAAAGATGAGTTACTATAATGAAACTGTTTTTTCTGATATTTACCTTTGATACTGATTCTCTGCATCGTTGTAGGTACTCGTATATTTCTGCCCAGTATCTACGAATCTCTTCAACTTGACAATTGATTTCTTTGGCAGAACATTTACTTCTTTGTTTTAAATTGTTTGCTGTGGAATTGAATCTTTCAAGAGCGTCTTTATGATGCTTAAACTCATCCTGAAATACATGAAAATGATGTAAAGGGAAAAATTTAATTTATCATTACATACAGGGGATATTGGTATTTAATATTAAAAAAACAATAATCAATATTATTGCTCTTAGCAGTCTTGTTAAAATGTTTTATATTTAATACATTAATAAATGAAAGGCTATTTATGCATTAATCATAATTGCTCATTTTCATAATTTCTTTAGCATAGAAATCACACTAATGTGCTCCTCGAAAATGAAATAGAACTGGAGATCTGAGCTGATAAAGTATATAGTATACATATAGTATAAAGTATACATACATAAGGATTCAAAATTGGAAAAAAATGTTGTAGGAGATAAACATTAGAATTTTTTTCTCATTAGCCAATAAGGAACAAATTATAGGGTTACAAAGATTATAAGTAATAAAAAAAGTTTCTAATTTTGGTTTGCTTTTGCAGAAAATATGAGATTTTTGTTTTTATTGTTAAAAATAAAAATAACTTTGTTGAACAGAAATATTTTGTTGTGCAAATGATAAAAATTAAGCACTATATGATAACCAAAATAACATTGATTTTTTCTAGTATACTAAGTTAAAACGATTAATTTATACAAAAGTTTAAAAACTATAAATAATTTCAATGAAAATAAATATAGTCTTTACCATTATTGAATTGTATTCTATTTGAGTTAAACTGTTATTTTGCTCCAATGTAGTTATTTTTATGTGAGTTTCAGTCAAGAAGAGATGCACATGTTCATGTAGCTGATCATAATCTGCCCACAATTGTAAGATATTATTTATTACTGTAAGAATATCTGTGACTTTTTGGTAGATATTGCGCCATCGATCATTCAATTCCAAGACATGATTTTTCAGATAGTTGTTTACATCAAGATCTTTCCCAGATGTTTTGTGATACACAGCATTTACATTGTGCAACAAATGTATGTCATCTTGAAAACTGTGTTTTAGATTCTCAAATAATAAATAAAAATTCAATGCAGATAATAAAATATTAAATATTCAAATTAATCTTATGAAAATTTCTACAGGTACAATTTACTCCCAATAATTTTTGATCCGAAAAATAAAAATATCTTATATAATTTGCTGATGATTCATTCACGTTTGTTCTTTAACATACAGTAATATACTATTTAATGAGGGATATGTTCTAATAAATTCCAGCATTAAACGAGGTAATCTTAATACATAAATAACAGGGATGAGTGAAACAGAATAGAGAATAAGAAAATTTATCCATTTTTTTTATTACCTATAAAATATATAGGTATTGTTTTACGGAGAGTTCTAAACCACTTCCAATATTTCCTATTTTTAAAAATTTTCTTTTGCGAGCTAAGAATTATATAATTGGATAGTTTTTTTTTTTGAGTAATTACTATCATTATCACAATCATGTAATAAATTCTTTCATATAATTTTATAACACATAAAATATTGCAAAAAGCAATTAATTTCATTTTGCAGAAAACATGGTGAATTCTATTAATTTTATATTGAAAGATTCTATTAATTTTAATATTGTTTGAATTCTATTAATTTTAGAACAATAATGACAAACATTTTTACAGTTACTAGCTAGAATTAAATAATTCTCTTTTCGTATTTAGAATACTTTAATGATGCACATTTTAATATACATAATTATATTAAATCACATAACAATCAGTTCACTGTATATTTATTCTAATTGGGTAATTTATTATTATATCACTAGTTGTGATAAAAGTATTCTTAAACACAATTTATTTGACAAAAAAACGTTTTCTTCTAAACAATTTAAATTTACTTTATTACAATATTCAGTGTACAATAGAACAAAACATTTTATAAAAATTCAGCTTTATTTAAAAACAATGAAAATATATTTACCTTTGATTTCTGAAAACTATTATTTAAATTTTTTGCAGTGTGTTCTTTAAAACAATGTTGATAATTTGAGTTGACATTCAAATAAACTTTTATTTTGAAAATTAACTAATGCCAGATTCATGAAACTAATAATAAATAAAATTTAAGGTTTAATAAAAATCGTCTGCAGTTTTTTAAGAAACAATATCAGTAATGAGTTTTTATTGTGATACCTGTTCAACAATATAGTCATTTTAAATGCAGTAATATGCATTTAAAATGACTACATCATTAATAATAAATAATAATAATAATGAATATATAATTAACATTATGATTCTTAATTTTTTATAACTGTGAAGTGAATTTTGAATTTTTTATTATCTAATAAATTAGTCAAGTCAAATCAAATGAATAATCTATAAAATAAAATAAATATCTACTGTTTGTTAAAATATTGCTAAAGCTTAATGACTTTAAAATCTTTTAGTTATTTATTTTACATCCAAAATAGTATTTTATAGCCTCTTTAAAATAAAATGAACTATTTTAAGTATAATTTATTATCAAATGCAGGTTTTTAAAAATTAAAAAATATAAAGTAATTTATTTCAAAATTAAATTTTTAGATTTTCTTTTAGAAATTTTTAGAATTCTAATAAATAAAAAAAGCTAAAATGTACAATTCATGATAAGTTTGCAAATGATATATATATTTTTTTATCAACAAAGCTTGCATAAACTTAATCTAAATTGCTATTAAAATTGATTAACAGGCGATCCTGGTCTATGTGTTATTCATTGGAAAAAAATTTTAAGTATCAATGAAATTATTTGTACTGACTTAAACATAATATTTTATGCTTCTATACAACAATAAAAGGCAATGTTTTTTTATATGTTTAATTTAAATTTTTAGTATAAAATATTAATATGTACCTCAAATATTTTCATTCCTTCCAAATATACACTTCTTGGATGATCAGATTCAATGTAATCAATTTGAGATGCAATTTTTCTTTTGAATTCAACCATTCTTCCAGATAATTAATAAAATTTAAAATATTTTCCCATGAAGTCTTCACAGTTGTAAAACTAAAGAAAAGAAAACCATTCATAAGAGATTAAAATATTACATTTAAAACTTAAAATAAATATATGTAAAATTTTAAATGTTAAAGAAGATTTGTTTCTGGCTTATTTTGTTAATATAATACAAAGAAAATATACAATTATTCATTATTTTTTTCAATGATAATAGGAATACTATTAAATCATCCCTGAAATTATATTCTTTTAATTAATTATGAAAATATGTTAACTTATTCACTATCTATAAAAGTGAAAACAATATGCAATAGATATATTTATTTAGAATGAAAATATTAGTAATCTTTACAAATAGTATATTTTTTTACTCACTAAATATGTCTCTCAGAAGTTAAAATCTTGATTAAGTTCCATCTACTTAATATTTTTTGAAAAGAATGCCAGAATAGATATTTTTCACTAGTGCTGCTAAATGCATCAGATTCTGTCATTAATTCACACATATCATTTGTTAATATTTCCATGTTTTCATTTTGCAGTTGTATATCCTTCTGAAGATTCTAGAGAATATAAAAAGTTGATCAAATAATCATACTTTATTTACTAAAAAGTAATGTTTAATTTTAAACTATTAATAATTACTTTTGTCTAGCTATTTAAGATACATTTAATCAAGGCCTAAATTTTTTTTATAATAATCAGAAAAATTTCAAATATGTTCTTCACAGTTTAAAAAAAAATTATATTATCTTAAGTTATAAATCAAAGAAAGTTAATTTAAAATTTTATTTTTGTGTGAGTAATTTCAAAGACATTTATTATAAATAGTTTTTCTTTTAAATTTGGAATATAAATAAAAATTCTTAAAAAAAGACATGGCATATTTAGCATTTATGATTGCAATAGAAAAATACCTTTGAAGCTTCAATTAAACCATCAACTTCTGTTAATGAAACTTCAGTGAACTGTATTGGAATGTGTAAAGATTGTTCAGAACCAGTTAAAAAGTTTTCCACTTTTTCTTGAAGTAAGCTTGTTCTTGTTTTTAGTTTCAAAATCTTCTGAAGAGCCTGGTTTCTATGAGAGAGTAAGCTTAAATCTTACATAAAACCAAAACAATATTTTAAAAAATATTATTACAATACTAATTTTTTTTTAAATGAAATGTTTCTTTACCAATAACTTTTTTCAAATTTTTATCTAACAAGTTAGGCAAGAATATTTACCTTAAATCAAGTAAAATGCCTATTTGGGAAACATTTGAAGTAGATGAAGAGATCACAGCAGATACAAAGTCTGATTTTTGTGCATTTTCTTTCATTGATTCTCCAACTACTGCTATCTGCTGAAGAAGATTTGAGTTTTCTAATACTTCATTTTTAATAGTCTGAAATAAAAATAAGTGTAACTCATTTTTAAAAAAATGAAAGTATAGGTATTGCACATAGCAAGAGAAATTGTCGAATAAAGTAATAACAACAACAAAATAAAAGAAACTTACTGTTTGCATTTTTTCCTGGATATTTTCAGGAGATTCCCTATAGTGTCGATTTAGCTTGGCTTCAGTTAATTCGTTCCATTTCAGTAGAGTTTTGTACATCTCTTCAAAATTTTGTTTTTCGATTAAAGCTTCTGCATGCTTGACATGCTCATTTAGTACAGAATTTAAAATTCGAATTATTTCTCTCAATAAATTGATTTGAGTATAATAGTTATAACTTGGCATTTTTTCCTCAATATCTTTAACTTGGTACTCTAATGTATTCAATATGGAACTAATATCTTTTAGGTTCTCAATTTCGATCTACAAGAGAAAAAATCAGTACATCAAAAATAACAAAAATATTAATACAATAATAATAATATTCATAAAAAATATTATAATTCAATTATAGAAATTTTAAGCGAATGCTTTTACAAAACTTAACATTTGAGAATTTATATTCGTATCTTAATGTACTAAATATATTCTCTCCGAATTATTCGCAAAAACCTTTTAAATTGAAAAATTCCTTTTTTTTACAATTATATTTTTATAATAAAATTTCTATAGTTTATCATTGAAAATTTGAATAGAGCTGATTTCATATTCAAATTTTAAATTACATTTATCTCCCTATTTAAAATGGTTATTTTTTTTTTTAAATGCAAAGTAATATCAAAAGAAATGTTGTTCATTTTTTTTTGTAACTTAATCAGTGTAAAATTAAAAAATAAAAATAATTTCACTTAAAATAAAAAGTTTAAGCAATTTATTTTCTTTATTATTCTAGACTAGTAGTCTCCAAAATAGGAAGCACTGCCCTAGTGGCTCACATGATGCTCAGATAGGGGTGGGTACAAAATAATGAGACTTCAGTTCCACGGTCACTTGCGATGCATGATCAAAAACCTAATATCCATATTTAGTAAGCACAGTAACGAATGCAATCTCATTATTTGGTTCAACATACCTGCGTGAAATATATCATTTCTGCAATGACAACAATTTGAAAACCAAAAGCAGAAACAAATTAGAATTAGAATCAGATCTTCAAAATGCATTAACAAAAGGCATTCAACAGACTTTCCTTTTTACAAATGCAATCACATTAAAAATGTAAATTTGTAATTTAATTTAAATGTATGTATATTGTTCAAACACATAATAAAAATAAATTGTAGACAAACACACATATGTATACTATGTTATATTATATATTATATGAGTACAACTTTTTAATTATCTTTGTCTTCAAGGTGCATGATTCAAGAACGTTTGGAGACCCTGTTATGTAGACAAACTAAACATCAAATATAAAACTTTGAATATTTGATTTTTCTACATTTTGGATTGATGTATTCTGAATGATAATAATTATTTATGTAAATAAGAATCCTTTAATATAAATGCATATTACACATTAATATTTTTCCGTAAAAATAAAAACACAAACCTGAATCTTTTTTGATTGCTGCTCTCCCAAATTTCATTATTAGTTAGATTATCTTCATCAATAATTATGCAGATTGCAGAAATACGTTTTTTGATCTCTGATAAATCATTATCAAACTTTTTAGAGTAGATAAGAACTTCTCTAAGTTCTTTTAGAACATTTTTCAAAACATTTGCTTGCTGTTGACTTATTTCTTCCAAATCTGAAATTTCTCTTGTTAAATTATTTTTTGCAAAAGAATTTCTGTTTGAAAAAGTTCCTCAACTACATGTTTTGCCTTTTCAAACATAGATGTAAACATCTCCTGTTCATCGACGAGTTTCTGAAAGGAAATATATTTGTTCAGGAAAATAATGTTAGAAAATGACAAATTAATGATATAATCTACTTAATAATCTATATGCTATCTACAGACTGTAACAATGAATTTTCTCACAGCACTAATTAAAAATATATGTATTTAATTTGGAAATACATATTGTACTTCTTTAGTAACTTTAGTAATTCACTAATTTTTTTACTTTATTAATAAAAATTAGCATAAAGAGCAAAATTTAAAATACAATCAAATTATATACCAAATGGATATATCCATAAAAGTAACTCCCATTATTATAAATTTGAAGTTTAGTACTACAACTAGTTCAACAAATAATTCTTATAGAAAATTAATTAAATATAAATTATCAACGAATGTCTAATTTCAAAGGAACACTTTTGATGTTAATGATATCTTTTTTTTCAGATTTTACTTTACTGAAGTAAAAAAATAAAAAGTCCAGAAAATTAAATTAATGCTAAAAGTAAAAACATGATTAAGAATAAAATATGTTACAAAAAATTGAACTGTAATTCTTATGTTATTCTATTAAAGTTTCAAATTTTAGTATAACTTCTACAACCATGAACACATTATTAATTTAATATACTTAGTAATTATATTTAAAGAATATCTTATAAAAATAATAGGAAGGTTTGAATATTAAAAATAATTCAAATAAAATAATCTGTAAACTAAACTTAAGCAATTTAGAGACAGATGAAGTTAAAGTACTGAATACATACCTGCAATATAGATATTTGATCTTCCATTTCTTTAGGGTTTTGAACATTTTGATAACATTTTAATTCTTTCTGAGATCTATCTATCCATATTTTTACATCATTGATACAATGTAAATAAGTCTCCCAAAGACAAATGTCTCTCCTTATTTTATTAGTTTTATCTCTGTAAACATTTTCAAGAGAATCCCACTCATTTGTAAGTTTTTTAAGACATTCAACAAGTTGCTCAGTGTTAGAAGTATCTTTACTTCTGCTTTTCTTTAAACATTCTCGATTTATATGATATACGATTGGACGATGAGCATGAATGTAAACATCCATCAACTAAAAAAAACATTATGGGTAATTTTTTATACATTTCATAATATTTTTAACAAATACACTCAACATTAAGAATAAAGCAAGCATTTTAAACTATATTAAAGATTAGAATATATTTTTTATATAGTTACATGCAGCAATAAAAAAATGTACAAATTATTTTAGCTAATCCATTACATATATTTGTATAAAGTAGTACTTTTTACTATTGTGCATGAAAATAATATAATACAGAGAGAGAGCAGACATTTCTAAGACTATTATTAAATAAATAATTATTGGAACTATGTCTTATCAACCCAAGGATAATTGGAGCATGAAATCTTAAAAAACGACTGTAAAAACAAAATGAAAAACACGTTTTTTTTCCACAACGAATCTTTTTTGGCAACCCAATAATACAGATAAAAGAACTTTGTTAGTATTTTACAACAAAATGACAGACGTTGATTTGAGATTCTAATCCATCATCTACAGATGCCTAATATATTTATTGTTAATTTTTAACATTTGACTAATAAAAATTTAAATCGATCAAAAATAAAATTTTTAAGTATATTTATTTTTGTAAAAATTTATAATAATTAACATACTATTTAAAATTTTTTATTCATATATATATTAAAATTTTCATTAATTTTAAATAAACATAGCTTTATTAATCAAGAACAAAAACTGTTTAATCTTACCTGAATATTCATGAAGAATTTCAATAATTCAGAATATTCAAATGGTATACAAGCGAACATTGCTTTAAAATACTTGAGAAATTTTAGAATACAGAGAATATTTTCAATCAAAGAATTGCTTTCAGAATAAACTTTGAATAAATTCAAGTAATGAGAGGTCAGCCTTGATGTTGTTTGTTGGAAATCCATTAGAATCCTTGAAACTCCATTGGAAATTTCAAAATTTATTTTTTCATCAAAGAGCAGATTTCTTCGAATGTAATCAACAGCAGAACAGTGGTTAACAGTAACAGCAAGAGCATCCTTTAAAAAATAAATAAATAACAAAACTGAAATACCACATAATGTTTTAAAAATAAAAATATATTGTTAATTCTTTTAAATAATCAATCAATAGCTATATTTTTCATTCAAATGGGATAGTAGCAATAGTCTACAGAGAGCAAATTTAATAATATTTATTTTTAAAAGAAATTATTCAGAAATATTCCTTTCCAATATACATTTTAATAAATATAAAATATTTTTAAATTAAAGTATAGCAAGATTTTAACAGATGATGATTTTACATTTCAAAGCTGAATATATGAAACCTAGTTCAAAATTTAAATATATTTCTAAATTTAATTTGAAAGAAAAAGTATATAAAGAATTATTTTGCAAATTCCTTTAAAATAAAACTTTATGAAATATGCATAAAATTGAAAGCAAAATCTGAAGTTTTCTAACTGCATTAAGAGTATAGGAACTTTTATTCATGAGGGATAAATAACAGTCCCCATTAAGATATATATATTATTTTATGAGAATTACCTATGAAATGAAATAAACTTTTTAAACATGTTTTTTTTTTTTATATTAGCCATATTTCTCTATCGCATTATAAATACATTATACAGCATTAAAAATAAGAAATTTCATACAATACAATAAACTGTTAATTTTTTATAAAAATTATGAAAAATAATTTAATGGAAATAATAAGAAAACATGTTTTTAAATATAGCATAATGTGCATTAGTTATTATAATAACTGATTTATATAACACAGTATTATTGTTATTACAACTCACTATTACAATACATAGTATTACAATTATTTCACCAATCTGATTAGTACTATGAGTGTAAATAAACTATAGTAATATGAGTGTATTATAAATGTATTTTACATTTCTGTAAACATTTTATTAATTAAAAAATGAAAGGCTCATTTCAAGTTTCAGAAAAAAATTTATTTCTTTTGAATTTGAAATGTTAGAATAAAATGATGAATAATAAGTAGAAAAAATGCTTTTTTTTTTAAAAGAATATATATTCTTATAAACAATGAAAACGTTCTTAATATTGCGAAATTAAGAACATTTAATTGAACTAATTTTAATTTAACATTAAATTAATAATATTTACCATTGTGGCAGTAAGAGAATTTTCAAGATCTTGTTTAGAATGTGGTTTATCAAATATAAAATTCTGAAAAAAATTTACAATATATATTGATAACAGATCTTAAAAAAATAGATTTGATTAACAGATAACATTTTAGAAAAGAATTGATATCCAATAAGACAATTTTGTGAAAAATAATACTTCTTTTTATAAAAATTATTCAGAAAAAAAGATTAAAAGTTGTTGAATTAAGTTGTTCAATTTATATACTATATATAAACAGAAATTAAAATTCTAATTAATAAAACAATACATATTTCAACATATTTCATTATATACATAATTTATTCTTTATTAATAAACAACATATTTCAGTAGGTAGATTATAAAAATTCAAAGAATGTTTAGAGATACACTTTTATAATGTTTCATAAAAATAATTTTAATATTATCCTAACAGATTGTAGAGTATTTAAATATTTTTTTGATGTATCCATTATAATAGATAACAATGTTCAGTATTAATAGGGAACAAATAGCATAATGTAATCTAGAAACAATTTTTTTAAAATTAAAAACTAAATTATTTAATAATATTAAAAATGACCATATTTTTACATTATAATTTTTCATTTAGTTTTCAATATAGGTAATATTAATTCTCAATGATTCTCAGGAACAATAACTGAAAAATTTAATTTATTATAAAACAATCAAAAATCATGTAAAAATAACAACAATAACAAACTTACATTTTCAGTGTCATTCAAAAATTCTTGTGCAGATTGTAATGTTTGTAGGTCAGCATTTGTTCCTCGAATAAGATCAAATGCCTTTTGATTATAGTAATTTAAAACTTCTTCCAAAGATTTAAAAGAATATTGTAGAGTATTCAACTGAGTTTCCACATTTTCTTTAGCAGTTAAATGTAGCAAATAATTATCCTGGAGTTTGGAACTAATATTTTGAAATGATGCAAGTTGTTGTTTATTGCTATTCAACTCTTCTGTTATAATCAAAAGAAAAAAATTTTTAAATACAAAAAGTATTGAAAAAAAATGAAAATATTTTAAAGTGCGTTAATATTTATATGGTAATAAAAAAGGTTTCTAAATTCCTATTTCCAATCTAAAATTACTTTAATAATAAATAATATACAGTCTTATATTTATTGATTATTATATTACAATATTTAAAATTATATTGATAATAATTTTCAAATTTAAAAGAAACTTAGAAAGTTATGAAGTGACAATATTAAAATTGAATAACCTACAAAATTTCTAATAAAATGTATCAGATTTAAAATAAATTTTTTAGAAGTTGCTTAAAAAACAACAGGAAAAATTATTCATATTTTTTTTTTAACTTATTAAATTTACATCACAATTTAAATTTAATTGACTAAAAATATAATAAAAAAGTTTATTTTTATAAAAAATTAGTCATTTAGCATAAAAAAAAAAAACATTTTTTTGATCTAAATTTAATCAACTGTAATACAATGTAAGGTAAATTATGTTTTTTAAATAATTAAACAAATTTGACTAAGTTAATATTAAGCATCCTACAAATTTATATTATAATTCATGGTTCAAATAAGTCATTTTTTTACTTAAAAATTCTTTAAATGACTGAGGTCTGTTCAGGTACTCAGCCCTCATTTCATTCTGCCGATGTGAAATCCATGCAACAAGTGAATCATACAAAGCAGAAAATTCTGTCCATTGTTTTACAAGAGATGATTGATCTTGAACCAACTTTCTAATTGTATATTCCAACTCTGACCATCCAAAAATAAAATGCTTAAGTTTTAAAATAATTCATTATTTAACATAAACATAAAAAGTACAAAAAAAAAATTGATTCAGAATAAAATTAAAAAAAACATAACAATTAAGTATATAAGTTTTTTAAAAATAATTTAGTAAATACTAAGGAACATAAATTAAAGCAAAGAGTGCCTTTATTTAAAGTCATTTTAGACTTACATCAGTACATCATAATCTAAAAAAAAGAATAAAAATGCAGAACACACAATAAAACATAAATGAAAAGTATCGGGATTAAAAATATAGAACAAAGTAAATAAATCTATTTATTGTATAAGAACTGCTTTGTTTCTCATGTCTCTCTAGTCAAAAGTAAATTTTGAAACAGTAGCTAATTAACTTGTATAAAATTAGGAATTTTTAGAATTTTCAGCAAAAAACAATAAAAAAAATAATCTTAAATTAAAATAACATAATGGAATACATACTCTTTTTAGTAAAGATTGTACTTTCATGCAAAAACTCTGCCTCGCGGTCTGTCCATTAAGTGTTGTTCAAATTCAGATCCAATGAGTTTTTAGGTGATCTACTAGCTTTTGATTAGATATGAAGTCATCTAAAAGATTCTGCACAGGTTATGGATTAGTAATGTAAGAAATTAGAAATGTAAGAAATCGACATAACAAAATAAGCAAATGAATGTATTCTGTAATATAAAACATTTTACTTTAAAATAAGGATTAACTTATCGTGAAATTTTATTTAAGATGATCTCATTTGTATTCTAACTAAAAATTAAAGTCTTGTAAATATAAAAATAATTTATGGCTTTATTTTTAGTAATTTACCCTTATATATTTTATTGGTTTCACTTTTTTGAAGAAAAATACAACTATATAATTTGTAATATAGCTAATTAGCATATACTTGACAATCTAGTTAATGTAATAAATAATTCAAAAATATTCTCCATATCCCAAAAAGCTTCCAAATTAAAGGAATCAATTATCAGTAATATTTTAATTAAGTGTTTATTGTACTGTATGTTTTTAATTTGTTCACAGTCAAATATGCAAATGAATTGCATAAAAATTATAATACATAACTTTGTATTTGCGAAAAAAGTCTTATATGTATTGACATTTTAGATAATGACTAAAATATTACCATATATTTTTAGTTTAAACCGTAATGCATAAAAAGTTACATTATACTTTTTCCCTTTATAAAAAAAAAAACAAATTAATTTTAAAATAACAGATTATATTTCGAAAACAAAATTTTGAAAATAATAATAATAAATGAAACAAGTGAACAATGACAATAAAAAACGTCTTATTTCAGTAGTTTCAACTGGATTTAAATGATCAGTATCAACAATAGATTTACAAATAAACTTGATACAGTAAATAGTTTTTTAGTATTGAAACGAAATCCAAGATTTTTCAGCTTCCATATATCGATCTCAGAAATTATGGCGGTTTTTTCAATGTCACTCCTATTGTTAGGGATATTAAATCTTCAAGTTCAGACAGCTTTTATGATTTGGTCGATTTTTATCTTTAATCTTTTCAGCAAAATTTGAGAATGCATTCTTTTTTAACATCATTGAATACTTTACATCCCAGGGTTTTTGGTATCCCTGAAGTGCAGTGTTCCTTGCTTACGCATAAATATTAAAAAAAAAAAAAAAAAAAAAAAAATCACATCTATCATATACTGCAACAAATATATATAAGGCTATAAAATATGTATATGATACACATTCTGTGGTAAACATTATGAAATTTTCATAAATTTATTAATAGACACTGCAGTCAAAAGTTTTATTTTAATTATATATTGTATGGATTTCTTATAAACCAGAAATAGGAATACTAGACCTAATAAATATCAATAATTAAACTGATTATGCATAACTATGTTGTTTTCCTGAAAATCTTACTACCTTAGAAAATTTATTACGTTACATTCAATATTGCCAATTTGGCAAAGAACTCAAGTGCCCATTTGTCCTGAATCACATATGAGGCAGTGATGCTCCACAAAAACATTTTGGCAAGACTTGTGCAGGGTACTATATTTCTTTCTTTTTAAGACATTACAGAATGCTGAAATGAATGATAAATGCGAAAATGATTTTTGCCCAAACAAGTTAAAGTGTGCTTACAGTGAGTACAGATCGCAAATACAATAACAATGAGCATAATCCGCAGAAGTCCTTGTGCCGGAATTTTGAAAATAGAATAACACATAATATTGCTGTGATTGGTTTGAACACTACAGCTTGGGACTGGCCAGATCAAAAATTATTACATGTACCATATCGGCTCTAACACTTTGACTAAATTCAACGATACACAAAAATTTCAAATATAAATATTTTTTGATTGGAGAACCATCTATTGAGGAAACATTTTCATATAATCAAACTAGTTTCTCAGTACTTAGTTCAATAAGGACATGTTCATTAGCTTTATACTATCATATTTGCTATATTCAATAGTTTATTATTTATTGCTTCAAAAGTTGTAAATGAAATGATCGACGGGAGGCAAAGAAAATCACTTTCTACTATCAACACAACATTTAATGTAACACATTTAACAAAAAGAACATTGAATGTGCAACAATAATAAAACAATATTAATACTACTACACATCCTGGTCTTTATATTTTACCTT